>VMOF01000013.1:20554421-20733567 GCA_011764245.1 Trialeurodes vaporariorum | reverse complement strand
TTGAAGTTTTCCATGAGCATGGAAATATTTCCTTGCCAAGAGCAAGGAAATGGAAAAAATTCCTTGAAAGTTTCCATAGTCATGGAAAAATTTCCTTGAACGAAGCAAGGAAACATTTCCACTTCCTTGAAGTTTTCCATGAGCATGGAATTTTTTCCTTGCCAAAAGCAAGGAAATGGAAATATTTCCTTGCCGAAAGCAAGGAAATGGAAATATTTCCTTGCCGAAAGCAAGGAAATGGAAATATTTCCTTGCCAAAAGCAAGGAAATGTAACATTTCCTTGCCAAAAAGCAAGGAAAATTTCTAGCAGGGTTAGCACCCATAACCTCTCTGCCGTACTTTCAATCGTAAATATCTAGCGGATAAATTGATCGGAACATTCGTTTAAGTTCGTCAATCTCAACTTTGGCATATGCTGCATATCATATCTGCGTACTTTTGAAAACTAACCGTAATTAACATTCTTTTGAAACAGTTTTATGTATCGGCTCCATAAGACGCAATGTTAATTTGGTTCATACCCCCGAGCGGGGAAGCCCTTGCCCATGACAGTAACCGGCTTCAAATCTCGCCGCTAGGGGCCAGTCTTCTTCTATAATGTCTTTGGTCAGGAGTCTCCATGCTCGAATTATGATATGTTCCCAATACAAATGCCCCCATTATCAGAACGGACTCAAATTCATTTTGAAACATTCTTTACTTCGGGCCACCATGTTGGAAGCAGTGGCGTAGCGTGCTCTTTGGCAACGTCGCAGTTCGTCCATTTAAACCCATTAAAAAGATCGAACTGTTGGGGTTTCGGTGAACACCTTCGCATTTGACCTTTTACAAGGGTTTAAATGGACACAGTACAACGTTGCCACATTGCACGCTACGCCACTGGTTGGAAATGAGTACTCGGGGCCGGGTTGTGATTGGTTGTGCGTCAACTCTGATTGTAAATATCACAGTATACTTATCTTACACAGTGCCGAAACTCGATGTTAGAAAAACGGCAAATGCTCCCTGGTGGTGGATGGTTAACACTAACATCTTCCATTTGATTTGCATTAGGCGCACGGTGGCGCCCCCTGGTGGTGGATGGTAAACAACTCAATTTTCCCATTTGATTACATTGAAAAACGACATACGCCAAAGCGCTCCTATAGGGTTTCGCTACTGTATAGATGAGTATACTGTGGTAAATATAACCTGAAAAAGCACGTCCGCCATCTTGAGAAGTGAGCATGCACAGTTGCCAGCTGGTGCTGGTAAATTCCAAATCTTGTTTCCATTGGCTCTTATGGGAGTTTCTGTTCTGCTTAGAGTATTCTGTGGTAGAACACTTTGTAAAACGGATTTTTGATCAGCTTACCCTCTACTCTATGAGCTGTGATACCAAAGAACTTCAACATTCTCGTAAGAAACTATGGCATAATCATGTATGTTTTTGTAAGAAAATAAACCATTTCAATTGTCTTTTGTTTGCAGGATGGCAAATATAATTTTCACATAGGAAGACGATAAACGGCTCTACTGCCTTTTGTTTGCAAGAAAATAATATGTTTAACGTCCTACACCACTTCACAGATTTAAAAGGCAAGTAAAATTCTTTAGCATATTATATGGAAGAATGAAGGAGGAGAGAACCTAAGAAGCGCTGTCAAATCTTCAAGATAGTTGGCAAAAAAAACAAAACAAAACAAAACTAAGCAAAACAGAAAAAAAAACAAACAAAACAAACAAAAAAGAAAAACCTCGACAGAGGTTCTGGATTGCAAAAGAAAGTCCTCTCATCGAAATTGTTCTCTAAGATTTTTGCTTTACTTTCCTAAGGTCTTTAAATTTTCTTGAGGCACACTTTCAAATGGAAATTCTGTGAAACTCTGAAGTACCTGAAATACGTAAATTTTTTCAGATTGGTCGAGTTATGAAAGAGCGGTTCTGAAGGTTATCGTAAGAGGGCTCTAACGAAAAATTTTTATATTCGAATGAATAAACCCTTACTTCACGGCAATGGACAGTTTTAAAATGTCGTTACATATTATTAGCCTCGTTTATGCGAGCATCCCAACCCGGGTTCTAGAACCCGAGTTCAGCTGAACCCGGGTTGAGATGCTCGCATAAACACTTCGGATCTCGCTGAACTCGGGTTCGACTCGACCCCGATTTAAACCCGAGTCGAGTCGGTGAACTCGAGTTGAGATTTCACGCATAAACACCTCGGAGTTCGCAGAACCCGGGTTCACGCGGCATCGATGTCACCAATCCGAGCGAGGTTAAACACGCGTCTAATGCAGTCGCACTTGTCCGTACCGCACCAAGCACGATGATTCTTAATTACTTTTTTTCCCCCAATGATTTTTGGCCACTTTTATTCGATCACAAACCATCATGCAATGATCCTGAAAATATATGCAATTTTCTAAAAACTCGTTTGCAGAACTGGAAATTTATCCATAACCTTAACCTAATAAGCCTAAAAAGCTTATAGTCTTATATTGTAAGTTCAAATAAGCTATATCAGTACCCTGACGAACGTGAAGTCTCAAACTCTAATGAAAAAGAAGTAAGAGTTTTAAATCCGTCATTTTTAATTCACTTGTAATAATTTTACATTTTCACAGGGAATGCACCAAAAACGGGTTTAAAGTGCGGAATGCAGTGAAAGCAAGTTACGGATTGCATCACGTATATACGAGGGATGCGCTGTTAGGTGAATAAGAAATATGGACCAAAGCTCAAGATCGGTGTATGCATATATATATAAAAAAAAAAAAAAAAAAAAAAAAAAAAAAAAAAAAAAAAAAATCATAAGAATAAAAAATTATAAAATGAAACTATTTGTTACAATGTTCAGTTTGTTCTCAACTTGAAACCTTGAAATCCTTATCATTTTACTTCAGTATGGCTATCTAGAAGCTTGTCTTTCTTACAAAAGCTGCCGTTTTGCGTATAATTTAATGGAATTTTTCAGTTAACCTATGATTCCACCGGTTGAGAAAAGATCACACAGTTTAATTCAGTGTATGACTGTTATGTAAAAAAATACTCGCATTTGTAATCGTTTCGCGACCGGTGGAGTCTTCGATGGCTTTATAATACTTGCGGGTATTTTAATTAATTAACGACGTTTCCACCGATTGAATTGTTGCGGGTAGATAGAAAATACTTACAATATTCATCTGTTGGGACTGGACTTCTTTGTAAACCTCGACGATCTGCATCAAAGCGGATCCTGGAAACAATAAAACAAACAAAAGGAAAATAAATTAATGGTACGATCACAGTTAAAATTAAAACAAGACTAAACATACAGCTAAGTACCTAGTATGAGAAAAGAAGAAAGAGGCTGAGAGAGCCTGAATTTTCAATTTTTTCCGGGGGTCCTGACCCCCGGACCCCCTCTCACTGGGGGGTGTCCCCCCAGACCCCACATAGTGCATCTCTCAAAAGTTATTTTGCCCCCCCCCCCCCCCCCCAATGAAAATCCCAAGTTTACGCCACTGCTTCCTAGCGTTGTTAAACCGAAATCTTGTATCCAATCCATTAATCAAAAGCATTTGGACAATTAACAGAGTTCTGATTGAAGTTACCAGTAAGTGCCTCTATGAAATATTTGAATGTCCATCGCTGGTTGACGTCTTAATATTCTTTTCTCAGTGTAATATACTACACTCGAAAAAATCAATTCCTAAATTCTAGTAATAATACCAGAAGCATTACGACATGTGAACCTTGGGAGAGAGTCTAATACTTTTACCAGAAAATTCTGGTGATACTATCAGCGTATGATAACAATTCTCACTGAGAGAATTCTTCTTTTAATGCAGTAAGGTGTATTTCATTTTGTGATAAAGAAACTGCACAGCGGAGTATTCACTATGGGAAAATCCCTTAACCCAAGGAAAATGTCTGCTGCGCTACAAGTAAAAGATTCCTTGTTGTGAAAGTGATTCTCCTTCATGCAACAGAACTTTACTTCGAGCAAGGAAAACAGTCACAAGTAAACGAGTTTCCTAGTTTTTAAAGAAGTTATTTCTCTCAGTGCCAGAATTTATTGAAAATGTGAGAGAAACATTGGGAGAAAACAGAAATACCCCCTCCCCTATTTTTTTATTTTGTATAAATCGTATTTTAGTAGGTACATGTTGTTATTTTCAGTGTTTGAAATGAAAGTGGCGTGGATAGGGTTTATATGAAACTTTCACCACAAGATTTAAGAAAATGATGAAAAAAAAAGTGGATTTAAAAGCAGGTGGAGCTCTCAAAGAAAGTTATATTTGAAAGTCAACAGTTGGCAACGCCGCACACTGGACGAAAACGTCCTTGTGCCCGGACATGGCTGGTTTCGCGCTCCTATCTTTGTTTTTTTGAGTTGTTTTGGCTATTTTTCTTTAAAACCGACATTCTTTTAACTTATTTTCATTTTTTTTTATTTTTTTTTTTTATTTTTTTTTATTTTTTTTTTATTTTTATTTTTTATTTATTTTTTCATTTTTTTATTTTTTTTCATTTTTTTTGTGTGTTTCCCACTGGAATCACCCTATATAATGTGTTTTTCGACTGTAGAAACAGTCGCATTTTTATTTTCAGTAATGTATTTCGTGTCCGACCCTCACCCATGGACTCGCTCCAATGTGCGCCGCGTCGTGCTATTACACGATTATTTCTCGTATCCGCAGTTTTCCGCAGCTAAAAATCATTGAGGTGGTTTTTCCAAGTTGTAATAAACACTACTAGCTCAAAGTTCACATTAAATACGATTAAATAGCCTGTTGAAACTGTATTTTAATTTTTTTAAACCTTCAAATGTTAAATTTGTACAAAAACCATCACTACATACATCTATATTTGCATGATTTTAAAAAACCATAGGTCGAAAATTATCTCCATGCAATGGTGAAAATGACTATTGTATCGGCGTTTGTTGAAAAAAAGATTAACACATCTTTTTAAGGCGAAATAAAACACGAAATTTTAGCGTCAAAATTTCAAACCGCACCAAGAACCCGTTATTCGACAATGTTGAGGTAAAGTGCTGGCTCGAGGAAAAAAAAACAATGTCAGAAAAGTTACATTTGGGTTCTAAAATACTACTTTTTGTCAAAAAGTTGAGGTTTTCTGCAGATTGACTTGACCCCCCAAGTCCGAGCATAAGGGCATTTTCGTCCAGTGTGCGCCGATTCAAGAAATGCCTCGAGCTAGATATTAAAAATTAGAGGTCGTGTTTTTTCTTCCCTATTCTTCGCATCATTCAAGACGAGTCAAGTCAAATCGCAAGTCATAAGTCAAGACGGAACAAATTTGTTTATTAAAGCATTATGAAACGCGTTGCAGTTGTTCCAAATCTAATTGTTTCTTTTAGATCCGATGTAAGCTGGAAAGTGGAGAGGAAAAAAGAAAAGTATTACATTAATTCATCGCGAAAAAACCCTGAAAAGTAAGTTCCTTTTTTCTTCTTTTTGTTTATCGAATCTCTTCGGAGAAGAAAAGTGTTTGACATGCGGAGCATGAGTAATGAGTTATATCTAGTCTCATTCACAGAGCTGCAGTTCTGTGTATATATTCAATAACGTTTTCCAATTCACCGATGATTTCGCCTGTTGAAAAAATATTACTCCGTTCAGTCAAGATGACTCTTCAGCGTTTAGTGCCGATTTCTGCCACCATAGCGCTACCGTTCGATTAATGTCAAATTACAGACCAAAAGTAAATTATATATTAAAAGAAAAACGAAAAGTCAGTTACTAGATAATCATCTGAAGAACTTCTCTGCAAACTATTTGGACAATAACTTCAAAAATAAGGCTGAAAGTACGATAATATTGAATATCGTAAATCGATTCTTGCATCGAAAAACGATATTCAATTTTTTGGTACTTTCAGCCTTTATTTTTGAAGTTATTGACGCGAGTTATTTTGAAGAGACATTCTTCAGATGATTATCTAAGTAACTGACTTTCCGTTTTCTTAAATATAAATTAGTCTCAGCCTGTAATTTGACGATAGTTTTTTTTTACTCGCAATCAGATCTGATCTGCTCTAGGGTCCCTAAATATAAGAGGGTATTATAAAAAGGTTTCCTGGAGCCCTGGAGGTCCGCGCTGTAGTGGGACGTTTGAATTTACTTGTATTCAAATGGGCGGAATCGACTTTTTCACCCGGGTTTTTAACTATGCCTAGGTTCAAAGTTTTCAACCAATTTTTTTTTACAGCCACTAGACTTATTGAACAAAATTTTAATCCTACCGATTTGATTTTACTTCACAGGGTTTTGAGAAAATCGCCTCTAAAAGATGACCCTTTCCCCGCGCTCAAGATCGCGTAATTCAAATTTCATATACGGCGCGATCGCAGTCTTGCTACCTGAGGGTGGCAATTGACGTGACTGCATACAGACCTATCGCGGCACGCTTTATCAATGCATAAATTGTATTGGAGTTCCCCTGCTTGTTTTTTACTCCCCCAACTAGAAAAGCAAATCGAAATTGAAACTTTTTGCCAGAGGCTCAACGAGACCATAATCTCATTATCCGTAATCAAGTTCGTGGCGTCCGCCAAGCCACCGGGGTTCAAACCGGAAGCTTCTGTTATTGGAGGAAACCTACCACTCTATAATCGACCGGACTTGGCTTAAAATTCAGCAAAGGCCTCCTCAGAATACAGTCAGAGTATCTCTATCTCTCTCTCTCTCTCTCCCTCTCTCTCTCTCCCTCTCTCTCTCTCTCTCTCTCTCTCTCTCTCTTTCCCTCTCTCCCTCTCACTCTCTCTCTCTCTCTTTCTCTCTCTCTCTCTCTCTCTCTCTCTCTCTCTCTCTCTCTCTCTCTCTCTCTCTCTCTCTCTCTCTCTCTCTCTCTCTCTCTCTCTCTTTCTCTCGCCTTTTTTCTTACCCAATTAGGTACCATATTGGTACCTCTTTTTCACCAATGTATGTACAATATACATGCTTTTATACCTTGTTTATTTACTTTTCTGTTCCATTTCTAAAAAGTACGATATAAAGTATTAATTTAATTAATTATTAGTTTTGCTTGGCGGTAGGTTAACTGTAAGAGAGGGTCTCTGGGCCCTAATTTTTGCCTATTGTTGAATATTATTTATTCTTTTTTTTTTTATTTTTATTTCTTTAAGTTAATTGTGTTAAATAATTTGTTTCAAGAAAAAAGCGTATCATCATCATCATCTCTGTCTCTCCCCTCTCATTGTTTATATGGGGAAGAAGGAGGGAAGATAGCAGGGAGAAAGTGACGAAAATTGAAAGTCAAAAATTGACGACGGAGAAGCAAAAGAAGAAGAAAAATAAGGTGGGAAAAGAGAAGGAGATGGAGAGGGGCGGAGAAAGAAAAGACGAAGTCGGAACAGGAGATGAACGCGGACTGACGGCGGAACGCATTTCCGGATCCAAAAGATTCCAATTCAACTTCCGGGAATTTCCGTTTCCGCCCTTTCTGTATCGACATTTCCGGTTATGGTGTGCGGTGGGCCTCGCGACTCACGTGAAGCCACCGCACCGCTGTGACGCCCCACCCCAACGCTATTGAAAACATAGCGAGTGGGAGGGGATGAGGGGAGTTAGAGGGGATCACGCTAAAAAGTTACAAGTTAATCGTTCGTTGATGAGAGGGCTG
Organism: Trialeurodes vaporariorum; assembly: GCA_011764245.1. NCBI lineage: Eukaryota > Metazoa > Arthropoda > Insecta > Hemiptera > Aleyrodidae > Trialeurodes > Trialeurodes vaporariorum. Next base: position 20,725,956 of record VMOF01000013.1, on the reverse strand, counting down.
CGAAACATTAATTTGAAGATCAAAATTCAAACTGCACCATTCAAATAATCACCCCATAACGAATCTGAATCTGTGTTTCAGAAAGGAGTCATGTTTATGAGACCAAATTTTACGGGAGGGACAAAAAACGTTTCACGCTTCGTTAGCTGGAGCTAAACTCGCTAGAGTTAAGGTGAATCTTCAGCGTTTAGTGCCGATTTCTGCCACCAGAGCGCTACCGTTCGATTAAAGTCAAATTACAGGCCGAAAGTAATTTATTTTTAAGAAAACGGAGTGTCAGTTACTAGATAATCATCTAAAGAGTGTCTCTGCAAAATATCTCGTCAATAACTTCAAAAATAAGGCTGAATTAACCCTTAACTGCGCCGTGGCACCCCTGATGCACATAATATATTTCCTCCATTTTGAACTCTTAAAGTTAAAAAATGTTTTTTTCCCATGTCGTCATCCCTCCGGCACATATCGAGGAAAATTTTCGATTTTTCATCCAAGTCTGAAAAAGCAAGGTCCCACGTTGAGCGCCATCTGAGCATTAGAAAATATATTTAACCGTTTGCCCTTGATTTTCTCCCTATACTAGCCCATGTTAAATTTAGTAGTTTGCAGATCTCTTTGGCGCAAGAATTAATGCTAGGAATTTTTTCACTATTTTTCCCTTTCATTTTGAGTCAAAATAAATTGAAAAATCATGTTTTCGAACGAAAAAAAAAATCGCGCAGTAAAGGGTTAAGTACCAAAAAATGGAATATCGCAAATCGACATAAGAATCGATTTGCGATATTTCATTTTTTGGTACTTTCAGCCTTATTTTTGAAGTTATTGACGAGATTTTTTGCAGAGACATTCTTCAGATGATTATTTAGAAACTGACACTCCGTTTCCTTAAAAATAAATTACTTTCGGCCCGTAATTTGACTTTACGGTATTCAGTGAATCCCGTAAATATGGATCATTTTCCGTAGGTTTTAAAGAAGAGAATCCGTTGCTGCCACATTTCACGAATTGCCGCTGATATACATATAGTCGTCGGCTAGGTATAATAGAAGAAAAACAGAAAACGGATAGTGAAAATCGATACATTTTCGCTGCACTCATGATGTTCATCGCCATTTGGCGGATACTGGAATTCCGAATTTGTCTTCCTCTCTCTCTCCTCCCATTTAAACACAAATGTTAGAAAAGGATAGCAGAGGATAGCAGAGGTGAGAGCCGGGTCATCTCGTGATTCTAGCCTCCATCTCCGTCCTTTTTCTAACGCACATATTTAAATGAGAGGAGAGAGAGAGAGAAAGAGAGAGAGGGAGAGGGAGAGAGGAGAGAGAGAGAGAGAGAGAGAGAGAGAGAGAGAGAGAGAGAGAGAGAAAATAAAATTCATGTATCCGCCCATGTTCATCGCTGCTTCTCACCCAGAGATGCCTTGCGTAAAATTAATCGAATTTTTCAATTCCACCGGTTCAGAAAAGATTACACAGTTCAGTTCGGTGTACCGACTGTACCGCACGAAAATACTCTGATTTGCAATCTTTTCTCAACCGTTGGAAAATCAGTTAGTTAATTAAAATATCCGCAAGTTCTTCAAAGTAGTCGACAACTCCATCGGTTAAAAAAAGATTACAGTTGCGAGTATTTCCGTGCGTTACCATACATACATTGAACTGAACTGTGCAATCTTTTCTCGAGCGGTGGAATCATCGGTGAATTGAAAAAGTCGATTAATTATACGCGCGCATTGCGGCAAATCCAGCAATCTGACAACAGAGTATTCTCCCCATTTGATTGCATGAGAAATAGGCGATTTGTCATTTGGCTGTAGCCCCACCAAGAATCGATTGTTAATCATACATTCAAATGAGAGGAATGCGCAGTTGCTAAATTGCTGGATTCACCTATATGTATACGCGAAACGGCAGCTCTGCGTCTTTATACCCATGCAGTTTTCGGAAAATTATTTCGTGCTACCAAACGCCAAATCACGTCATTTTCGTTCGTACAAGATAAAAGAGAAACCAAACAGGCAGGAGGGGCAAGTATACTGGGGAGGGGTGAAAGAGCGGGGGGGTGAAAGAGCTTGGGTGATGTGATGGTAAAGCAGAGCAGATATTAAAGAGGTTATTATAACATGAACCAGAGCTGGAGCAGAGCGCGTTTTAGCCCAAGCCACACCGGTTGAGTGGAGAGGGGGTTTCGAGTGACGAGGGGAGAAGGGAGGTTTTTAATTTCACCCTTGGACGGGTGTTGCCCTCGGGGAGGATGAAACTGATACACCATACACCCCCAAACTTGAAGAGGGGTCAACAGAGAGGGGGGGGGGACAAAGCACAGGGGAACGAAACGTGGATTTTTATATGGACCTAAAAATTTGTTATATTTTTTCGCCTTATTTAAAAACATTCGTGGGAGCCCACAAAAAAATTTCCAAGGGAGGGGGGGCAAATTGTTGAACCCAAATGACAACCATAGTTGACCCCCCCCCCCCTTGAGGAAAAAGGGAAAACTCTTGTTTTTTCAAACGGTATATAATTTTTAAGCTTTTGTAGGTGTATCAAATAATAAAAAAATGTAATAATAATAATTAATGAATTCAAATAAAATTAATTAATTAATTTTTATTATTAATTATTATTATTATTAATTATTAATAATTATTATTTTTTTGTTTATAATTATTTGGTGTAATAATAATAATAATTTTGACGACTTTGATAATATGAATAAATAAATGGGGTTGTTGTAAAGGTCGGAATTTTATGTTTTTTGATTACAGATTCTGAAAACGTTCGCCAAGTAGAGCATTATCGTTTTTTTGTTTTTTTCCTACGCCCAATAGAAGCCGAGATAATCGACTTTGAAACATCGCCAATTATTGCATCATATATACTAATTATTGCGCAATCCAGTGCACTACGGTTCTCATATCTCTTAAACTTCCAAAAATAACCCTATCGACCTATACCTCATTTTGAAGCAGAAGTCAAACGGAATCGGTCTGTGCAAATTTTAGGTCACTAACTGCTGTCGTTCCAAAATGGCGCCGATCCAAATATTAAGATGGCGCCAGAATATAAACATAAAAAAACCCGCCATTTTGGAACGACAGCAGTTAGAGACCTGAGATTTGCACAGAACGATTCCGTTTGATTTCTGCTTCAAAATGAGGTATAGGTCGATAGGGTTATTTTTGGAAGTTTAAGAGATATGAGAACCGTAGTGCACTGGATTGCGCAATAATCTATCTATCTATCTTCTATACAAATAAAATCGAAAAGTAAAAGTGTGTTTGCTCTCGATCTCGAAAACTATCGGCCCGATTTCACTCATTAATGTGTTAAACGAAAGCTCCAGTGATCTACTTTTCCACAAAAATCCAAAAATTATCGATTTCGGTAAAGGGGGGCGCTGAGGTCCAAAATAAGACGGCACCCCGTGTTAATTGTATATCTATATTTATAGATTTTTTGAAGAAAGTTTGTTCGCTCCTAATCTCGAAAACTACTCCACCGATTTTGACCGTTCTTTTATCAGATGAAATCTTAAGTCCCCGACATTTGCAGCAATAAACGAAACTTTTTGATTTCAGCCACAGGGCGCTGCCAAGCCCCAAGAAAGGTCACATTCCGTGTAATTTGTATACCTATATATATCGGGTTTTTTAAAAAAGTTTGTCCGCTCTAAATCTCGAGTTCTACCAGTCCGATTAAGTTCGTTTTTTCAATGGTAGAAAATTTGAGTAGTCTAGATGTGCACAAAAATACGAAAGCTTCAAAAGTTCTGAAAGGGGCGCTCCCACGCCCCCTAAAAGGCACGCCCATAAGAAAGCATGTAGAAAAAAACTCGACTGTTCGATCTGTCCATATGATGTACGGGGTGTGCCAGAAAATTGATGCCTCTCTGATTTCTTGGCGAACGGTCGTGCGTATCCAAAACTCTGATTCAAAAGCCGATCATTTCGATCCAATCACTTGAAGCCCATGCCACACCTAAGCGAACGCGAACGCTCTGGAGTGGCATACCTTGCGACGCGACGCGACGGTACGTATCCTGCACGGAACATCTTCCCGCTTTCGTCCATAATTATTAATCCATGTAGTTTATGTTATTTTTTCCCCAAAAACGTGACCATTTTATAGTCAAAGCTATTAGAAACCTCTCCTCTTATTTTTTCTGATTTTTATAATGCCATTGATTCCTAAATGAAAAGAAGTGGGGCGTCACTTGGTTTATTGTGTTATTTATGGTTCTGAATTATTACAGAAAAAATAAAAAAATGGTCTTTTTACAGCCTAAACGATGCATCGGACAATCGGTCAATATCTACCCATTACATCAGTGAAATCCACCTATCAATGATGAAACACCTAGAATCCCTTGCGAAATGCCAAAATGTTCGCGAACGCGTTCGCCTGCGAATCCGTTGCCACGGATTCGCTTCGGAACGCGTCGCGTGCGCTGCGAACGTTCGCGTTCACTCTGGGGTGGCCACTTGCATTGAAATACATGGCGCGGATTTTTTCCGTAGCGTTCGCGTTCGCTTAGGTGTGGCACGGACTTTAAACTCTAGCGTAAGTGGCAGTAGGGGGGGGGGGGAGGTAACCCACAGCCTCAGTTACGCATTTTGGTGTCCATATCAACACGCAGAGAGTGGCGCGCTTATAAATTCAATAATATAGACATGAATCAAGACATAGTACTGTTTAGACGATTTTTATCCAAAATGGTTGTTTTTCGAATTATTTATTTGCTTAAAACGATTAAATAGATTTATTTCAACTATGCAAACAAATTTCGACACAAACTTGGATGCGATCGGACTGTTTGGTCGAGAGTTAAAATGTATCTGAAGCAAACGGACAGAACCGTTTTCAATAATGTCACTTTTGAAATCAGGGGATTGTGCAGTGCAAATGTAAGAAGAATTCTCAAATTATGTATTTTTTGTTCTTGAAAATTGAAAATCAAACTATAAGTCATTTTTGGAGGACCCTGTATCAGAAAAGGTTGAATACTTGCAGAGCGCTCAATGTTAGATTCTGACAGGCCGCAATAAAACCGTCAAACGAGGATCCATAATCCATATGGTGGTGTGAAAGCGATTCCTGAATGAACGAGGTCTCTCCCTGTAGGGATGTCTCTTCACGGTTTAATGTGGGGCTTCAAAAATTTTCGTGAGGGTCACGTGACGGTCTGACGGACCTTTGAGTGGTGATCAGGTACTAGGTTCGGCTTTGGCAGCCAGCGCGTCTCTTTTGTTTATTGACTTAAGGTTTTCCGGTATAAAAGAGAGTGTTACACTTACTCTCTTGAATAGATGCCGGCCACTCTTTTAGAGATGATTGATTCGTTGACTGCGGATTTTTGATCGAAATGCATTTCTCAAAATGCCTTCTTGCGAGGTTCATTTATTTACCCCAAAACTTATGATTTCTCGAAAACAGAGAATCTTCATAATAACGGATAAAGGATACGCGTGATGGCACGGCTCGCGTAGCGAGCCAAAATTCACTCGCAGGGCGAGCGTTCAGGGGTCCAGGGGGCGGAGCCCCCTGGCTAGACGTGAGAGCGAGCGAAGCGAGCACCGAACGGCTAGTTAGTATATATGATGCAATAATTGGCGATGCTTCAAAGTCGATTATCTCGGCTTCTATTGGTCGTAGGAAAAAAACAAAAAAACGAAAATGCTCTACTCGGCGAACGTTTTCAGAATCTGTAATCAAAAACATAAAATTCCGACCTCTACAACAACCCCATTATTACAATGGGAACTATCCCAAGGAGCCAGGCTACGGAACTTCGCCTGGTTCCCATTGTAATCACTAATTTGTACTGCGCTTTTGGCCATTTAGTTTGTAATTGTATTATGAATAAAGTGACGACATATGATAATGATAGTAAGAAAAATGCAGAATTCTACTATTCCTTGCAAAAAATGAATTAAAATTACAAAATGAACTAATAATAAAGTTTGTCAACTATTATTCCTTTGATTAACCTTTCATTATCTTTTATTCTTTAATTTTTTATCACGCTGAAAAAACAAAGTTTCAATAGAGCTTTTTAAAAATAGCTTCATAGAGCAGCGTTGCAGCTGTACCGAAGCACTACTTCGGTAGAGTAACAGCCTTCCATCTTGCTTTTGATCTATACCGAAGTAGAGCTTACATTCAGAAGAACCGCAACTTATTCCAGTTGAGCTAATACTTTTGTTCTGAAAAGCTTTTTGAAAGGGTGCGATGTGTCTCTCTACTTAATCTTTGTTTTTCAGTGTCTATATAACGTATGATCTAACACATCATTAAGTTGTCTGACTGTTTTATAGTTTATATTCTTATTTTTTTTTTTTTACCGTAGCATTATGTTGAAAAAAAATACCATAATTCAATCCACTGAGTGGCGTGTCGAATTCGTAGACCATGTACTGTTCATAACCCCAGCAGGAGGGAGGGGAACAGCGCACACCGGCTAGAAACATGGCTTTTTTCGGACGAGAAAGATTGTCGTTTTTATTCCCTCAGAAATATTTTAATGTTGACATTTCTTCGTAAAAATCATGTTATTTAACTCTTTTTAAGCTCTAGCATTAATAATTTCACAAGTTTTTAAGTTATATCTTGCCGTACATTGTTTCAATTCTTGATTTTTAAGCGTGCCATACGAAGTATATGGCAAGCTTCTTACTCTTGTTTTGCTGTAGGTATACAATGAATAATATAATACAGATTACAGTGTATGAGGCGCCCTCTGGTGGTCGTGTGTGTTTTGGATATTTAGTTTTCAGGATATGAATCTAAAATTAAATGCTCGGGGCGTATTGTGTATTTTTGAGAAATTTTTGAGTACGTAAGTACAAAGAGACACTCAGACATGTTGAGATTCAGGGGCGTAGCCCAATGAGCTATAACTTTAGAGTGGCACATCAAGGAACGTTCCGCTGGTTCATTGTTGTCACCTAGGGCGCCGCCATCTTGCCGTAAAAATCGATTTTGAGGTTAAATTTTGTAGGTTGTTTCCGGTCGTTCCGTAAACAAACTTGGGCATCGCCGGAAACGACTTGGAAACGACCTACAAAACTTAACCTCAAACCTTGGAATCTGCCGTTCAAATTCTGCTTTTTCCCGGGATTCCTTCTACCCTGTGTGGCACAAGGTGGACCAATCCACCGCCACTCTAAAGTTATAGCTCATTGGCGTAGCCAAGGGGGGGGGTCCAGGGGGTCTGGACCCCCCTCCTCCCCCTGACACCAAAATTTGTCCAAGAAAAATGTAATTTTTTGCGTTTTCAGACAAATTTGACCAAATTAGTATCCCCGCCCCCCCCCCCCACTCCTAGAAAAATTCCTGGCTACGCCACTGTTGAGATTTTTTATTTGGAGTCATTTGATGCCTTCTCCGTTTTTATTTAAGGTAGATGTCCCAATTACCGCCCCTGTCCCAATTACCGCCCCCCTTTTCATTTATTCTTTAAAATAAGCCTACTTTAGCAGACAAATTTAAGCGTATATGGGATAAGTGTTTTTCATAGGTTGGCTGAACTGGTGAAAAAAGTTTGAAGTTGATATTTAGCAGCGTTGTGCCCTTAAAAAATCATAGAAGTTGACACAGGACACCTGCCCCCGTATTACCTGTTTTTGCCGATTTCTCTCAGCAGTTACTTATTAAAAATCTGTTCTCTTTACTTTCTGCTTTTTAAATTATTATAATGTCATTATTTCCTGACAATAAACATGATGATTTGAATGAAAAGCCAGCGCAAATATGTATGGCTGTAATTAGGGCACCTGATATGACAATAATTGGGACAAAGCCACTTTTGGTGTGGCGGTAATTGGGACATGGGTCATTTTTTCGAGTTTTATTAATAATTTTTTTTCCTGATTGATTACGCCAACTTTATATTTTTTTCATAAAACTAGATAGTATTTGAGAGGCCCTAGTGAAAACCGATCATAGATTTGATAAAAATTAACATTTTTACAGGCATTTTACGGCAATTTTTTCTTAAGGGGGGCGGTAATTGGGACATCTACCTTAGTTTTTTTTTTTTTTTTTTAGACTTTCCCGTTTGAGATATCAGCGCTGACTTCAGTAGTCTTTGATTTGTCTTCGATTCACAGACACACACAGAGATTGGTAAATGAGTTGGTGGCTTCGTCGCACACCTACAGAAAATGTACTGAGTTTACACCAAAGATTACTTATACTCCAGATTATGGCACTAGCTATCTCGCCAATGTTAAATTTTGTTGAGTGCCTTCATTTCCAAAACCGAGCTAGAACACATACACTGGCCCACGGTTTGTTTACGTTTCGCCAAACGAGTGACGAGCGGGCGGGGCGCGGGGTGGGGGCCGTGGGCCAGTGTATGTGTTTTAGCAATGAAGGCGCTCAACAAGATTTTAGCTAGTGCCATATCTGGAGTATAAGTAATCTTTGGTTTACACAGTACACACACAAGTTAGAGCTCACCCTTCTCAGATTTTGACAGTTTTATGATTGACCCCGCTATTCAAACCCAGTATTCAAAGCCCAGCATCGCTGCGTTGCAAACCGACGAGTGGAGACTAGAAACTGACGCTGCCTCTCTCTATTCGCGCATGCGCACACGATTGTTTCTTTTTTACTCACAATCAGATCTGATCTGCTCTAGTGTCCCTAAATATAAGAGGGTGCTGTGGATAGGTTTCCAAGAGGTCCGTTCTGTAGCGGGACGTTTGAATTATCTTGTATTCAAATGGGCGGAATCGACTTTTTTATCCGGGTTTTTAACTATGCCTATAGAATCAAAGTTTTCAACCAACTTTTGTACAGCCACTAGACTTATTGAACAAGATTTTAACCCTACCGATTTGATTTTACTCTACAGGTTTTCGAGAAAATCGCCCCTAAAGATGACCTTTTCCCCGCGCTCAAGACCGCGTAATTCAAATTTCATATAAGGCGCCAGCGGAATTGCTACCTCCGGGTAGTCCTTGCCATGGGTGCATACAGACCTATCGCGGCACGCTTTGCCAATACATAAATTGCACAGGAGTACCCTTGCTTGATTTTTGTTTTTTTGTTCTTTTGTTTTTTTTTAATGAAAAAACTATGTCTAGAAAATTCATGTTTTTCAATTCACTGTGCGGCGTGTTGTATTCGTATACGTTATACCGTCCATAACCGAAGCATGTTTACCGATGTGAGTTGTATACCTACTTGCTGCTGGTCAATTTATACCCCCCCCCCCCCCCCCCCCCCCCCCGACCCCCCCTCACCCCGCGTCAGTCTTCGATGGTCACCCTTCATGGTGCATCCTCCCGCCCCCCCCCCCTCTCCGCCTCCAATGGTAGACAAAATCACGGTTGAGAGAGGAATTCTCGCGGGAAGAGTCAGGCAGGATGTCGCGGGAGTATTTGGAGTGAGGGAGGGAGGGGATTCAAGTGACCACTGAAATAACAATCCTTTTGAATCGTCACCCGTTCCCGAAGTAATGTTGCGTTGTCAGATGACGGTAAGGGACGAGGATTCAACAGCTTGGGACGGATTTCGATGAATCGATATATCGCTCCCTATAAACGTATGAAAAAGGATCGACTCTGCAGTGATTTGAATGCCCTCCGAACATTCGATACATTTGCATGGGTGTTCCGATTGGAGATCGTTTCAGAGGTGTAGGCACACGTATACCGATAGTCTTTGGAACTTTCCGACATTATTTCTACAATTAAACAGTGAATATGAATACAAACGAATTTGGTTGTTGGCTTTTCATTGAGAAACGCTTTCAAATCGAAAGGTCATAGTGGTAAGCAATTTTTATTTAGATTTGAAGGAATAAAACTTGAAAATTCGTCAAATATTATTAGACCAGGTGGGTGTAGCCTTTTACACTTCTGTAACGAACTCTAGTGTAGTGAAGTTTGACAGATCCGAAAAGCGGCAAGAATTGCAAGTGAAATGTTACTAATATTATGCTAATCTATTTCGATTTAATAAAGAATATTTTGTCACTTGGAAACAGCCCAGACATGACAATTATTACCGCCGCAAAGAAAATCCAGGCTAAGGTTAGGTATGCTTATTCTGTTATACCACTATACGTAATATAAACGTTAATAGTCTTGCATGCAGGGTCGAAAATGACACCAAGCAACATTGGTGAGTTAGTGAGTCATTACCAATGACGTCGTTTTCCATAGAAATCACACCGATTTCCACGGAAATGTTTAGTTTCCATCAAAATCTATATCCATGGAAAATCGGTCGTGGAACATTGTTTCAGGGCTGGAGTGGTTTTCGACAAAAGATGACCTATACTTCAAATACGGTATTAGCTAAAAATTCTTGTTGAGCGCCTTCATTGCTAAAACACATACACTGGCCCATACGGTTTGTCTACGTTTCGGCGAGCGAGAGACGCGCGGGCGGGGTCGCTCGCCGAAACCTATAAACAAACCGTGAGCCAGTGTATGTGTTTATGTATGCACTTGCAATTGAAGGCGCTCAACAAAATTCAACATTAATTTTCGAGATAGCTAATATCATATCTAGAGTATAGATAATATTTGTTTTCGATTCAACACGAGTAACAGCTGGTCGATCTACCTTGAATTCGATCAAGCGCAATAATTACGAATGACTGGTGGATGATGACTTCGAAAGCTCTTTAAAGAGATTCCACCCAATTATTTAGAGATCTTTCAGTCCGCAAGATGGCGCAGCTTGATACTTTGATCTACGTTGATCAATCATCTGATAACTGATAATTACTATAGTTGGCAGAAGGTGACGGACGGCGGTGTCCTTCAATGGGGTAGTTTCAAGGGTCTGAAATATAGTGTTTTTTACAAAGAAAATTAAAGTACTTGATGAGCTGAAAACAAACATGCCTTTGGTTTCAAATTAAATCCCGTTGTTTCGGAGATGAGATTTTACTGACCAAAAATACATTGTTCTAAATGGAAATTCCACGTAGTGACGTCAATACGCACACGCTTTTTTACATCTTTCATCAAGGCTGCCGTTTTGCGTAGAATCAATGCTATTTTTCTAGTCACCGATGATTCCACCGGTTGAGAAAAGATTGCACAGTTCACTTCAGTGTATGACTGTAATGCACGGAAATACTGTGATCTGTAATCTTTCCTTAATCGATGGAAACTCCGTTGATTAATTAAAATATCCGCAAGTTTTTTAAAGTCATCGACGACTCCACCGGTTGAGAAAAGATTACAGATGCGAGCATTTCGGTTTATCATAGTCATGCACTGAACTGAACTGTTTAATCTTTTCTCAGCCGGTGGAATCATCGGTGAATTGAAAAAATAGCATTGATTCTACGCAAAACGGCAGCCCTGACATCTTTACTCGTGCGTATCGCCAAAACTGGAAAACTTATGAAAAAATTTCAGACAATTGCAACTAACCTATTTGTTATAGAATTTTGAGCCATCTGGCTCTGGACCTCACCTGCAGTTTCATAAGAATCCTTCTTCGGACAAAATACGAAACAGCCGCACAGCCCCTAGGAAATGTTTTTGAGCTCATCGGGCTGAAAACACTTATGTAGCTAAAGATTTCTTTCCAGCCGCTGAGCCGCTTTCTGAAAACATTATACTCGGCCTTCCCGCATACTGGGGGAGGGGGGGGGCGCAATCGAATCAAAAACGGATTGTGATCTCTTGAACGCGCCAGAAAGATGGAAATAAAAAGAGGGGGAGGGGGTTGGGAAAAAAAAGGGAAAAACTTCAACTCCAGTTAAAACGTCGAGAAGTTTGAGAACAATACAACCCCCCCTCTTCACCTCCATCTCAATCCCCCATAGCTTGTTTCGTTTGAAAAGCGTCGATTCAAAAAAAAAAAAAAGTTTTCCGTCCCCAGAGTGCTGATTTATCGCACCCTTTTCTTTTCAATTAACTGTGTATCCCTTCGGCTGAGCAGTGAGATTTCAAACCCATCCCTCTCGATTTAACAATTGCTCCTATCTGTATCCCTAAATTAACTATTATCAGCCCTCCCCTCTCCTCTCGACCAGAGTTGTTTTCGAAAACATTGTTGAGGTTTTTGATTTATCAGCCACGCGAGGGGGTGTATTTCATTGAGTATTTCCGCGGTTTGTGATTTTCTGAGCTGAATTTTTTTTTTTTTTTTTTTTTTTTTTTTTTTTTTTTGCGCGCGATAACTCGCGGGGGAGCAGTTAAAAATCTGCTTCTTCCTATTATGAAGATGCTGAGAAAAGACGCCGTTATACAAAAGAGATAACGATGGTAAAGTTTATTTTCTAAAGAAGGGGTGGAAAACTGTGTTTCTTAGGGTAGGTGGATGATATAACTTTATTTGCAACCGCAGCGGTTATTGAGAAGACTAAACTTTGCGAGAAAAAAGTACAGGCACGCGAAAGCAGAGACATCAGACCGTTTTAGTGACTATGGCGGGAAATTTTAAATGCAGGAATCTGATTTGGCTTAGATGCTTGATTTTAAGTGTAAAATCAGCATCCGATTGGTTAATTTGAATTTCCCGCTCAATTTTGAATTTCCCGCTTCCCATTAAAACAGTCAATAGACTGTTTTAGTAGAGCGATATATCGTATCGATTGCCGTCCGAGGGCCTCTGGTTCCAAACAAACTCTGGTTCAATGTAATTTCCCCATAAGCGAACTTTTAAACGGAAATTTAGGGTATTAAATCAAACAATTAATGCTACCTTGTTGCGATTATGAATTCTACGTCCTCGAAAATGCTTAATTTTGCCTGGTTCCTTGACTAAACCTGCCGGAATCAATAAGATATTACAGATTAAATGTTGCATTTGTAGGTTAGAATCGCCCGAAATCCCGCCAATTCCACAACAACAACAATAACATTAGGGTGATTCCAACCTCCAAACGCATCAATTAATCTGTAATATCTTGTTGATTCCGGCAGTTTTACGGGTGGAACCAGGCAAAATTAAGCATTTTCGAGGACGGAGAATTCATAATCGCAAAAATGTCGCATAAATTGTTTGATTTAATACCCTGAATTTCCGTCCAAAAATCCACTTATGGGGAAATTACATTGAACCAGAGTTTGTTTGGAACCAAAGGCCCTCGGACGGCAATCGATACGATATATCGCTCTACTAAAACAGTCTATTAATTACAGACCCAGCGCAAATCTGGCGACGGGTGTCCAATTTTCCAGCTTATGCAAATATGGCCGGAGCTCATCAAAACAACAGCCAACAACGGGTGTCCAATTTTTCAGCTCTTTGGTCGGAACTCATTGAAACAACAGAAAAAAGTCGCTTACTGTTGAGTGATGGTTTGAATTTTCCATTAATTCTCTACCTTTGTTTTTAGTTTTTTCCCCCCTTCATTTTCTTCATTTTTTCCCTTTGTTTTCTTCTTTATTTTATTCTTCTTCCCTTTCTCCCTCTTCCATTTTGCCCGCCCCCCACACCTGCGATTGGCCACTCACCGCCACTGGGCAGAGAGAGAGAGGACATATTTCTGGATCAGCTCCTACATACACAATTCGGTGTAAAAATATACACCCATGTCTCAACATTTGCATACCTTGCTAAACTGAAGGCGCGATATAAACACACCCGAGATGAAAACTGGTGAAAACGAAAGTAATAGCAGTTGACCGGGAAAGGATTGACCGTCCCGTCTAGCGTCGGATTGGTGGAGACCGCACCAAGGAAGTCGCGGTCTATACCTTCGGTACGTCGAAGGGTAACCGTAACGGACATCTCTGAGGATGGGGGATGGTACTGAGGCTGGGCGGGTGAGATAAGCCGCTTCTCGTATTCTGTCTGATGCGAGCCTTTGCGGCGAGGCACCCTTCCGTTTCCTTCCCGCCATTTCCGGCCGCATCTTTGTTTTGTTAAGGATCCTCTGTTGTTTACTTACCCGAGCCTCTTTTCCTTCTCGTCCATTCCGATACTGACCGAGCAACGTTCGTGCATAGCTTGTTGCATACACGCGCATTGTCCGGGCGCAGCTAAAAAGTTGTTACTCAAGACAAACAGCGATCGCTATGGAACGAGAGTGTAAATAAATGGCTAGCCACTATCGATATATGTATGGAGGAGCTTTGACGTGTCTCCTCCAGGCTATGTTTTCACTCGTAACATGGATTTTGTTGGTACAGGGTGAGACAAGAGTTAAAAACCGATGCTGAGATAGTAAAGCAAATTGTTCAAGGAGCGAAAAATCGAACTACACCCCCTTCTTGACGTCAGAACTAAACGAATCTATTATATTTGCGTCAATTTACACTGTAATAAAAAAATATTCTTCAGAAGCGAAAAATTTTAGAGGGGCACTACTCCATGTAACATGGGTTTTGTTGGTACAGGGTGAATCAAAAGTTAAAAATCGATGCTGAGATAATAAAGCAAATTGTTTAAGGAGCGCAAAATCGAACTACACCCACTTCTTGATGTCAGAACTAAACGATTCTATTATATTTGCGTCAATTTACACTGTAATAAAAAATTCTTCAGAAGCGAAAAATCTTAGAGGGGCACTACTCCTTATTGCCGATTCTTATTCATATTCACATAAACCCTTAAACCGGGCTCATTATACAACAATACAAGACACTCCTACATTTCAAACATCAGACCCTTTCGTCTAAACCACTCCTTCCATCAGTCCCAAAGGAACCCCGTCAATCCCTTTCATACATTAGACGACGCTTTGATTCGCGTATTGTAGTCAACTTTACTTTATGATTCCGTGAATTCAAACTTGATTTAAGAGCGTACAAAAAAAATAAGGGTGGAATAAAGTATAAGAAAGTTCTCTCCTTTTTTTTCTGGAAAGGGAGGAAGTTGAAAAGAGGGGGGGGGGGGGGCTCTAAATTCTTACCAATGCGTTCGGTGTATAGTGTATACTTCTCATATTTTCTTCCTCGTAACTCCGTTTCCACTCTGACGTCTCTAAAATATCCACCTATCAGCCTTTTATTTTCGTAAAAAGGAGCCAAAATGTGAGAGCTGTCGGTAGGAATTCAGGAGTGGGAAGATGGAGGGGGGTAGGGGTAAGTGTGAGGGAATAGGAGAACGGGGAACGGGGAGGGGAAAGGGTGGGGGAGGGGAGGGGAGAATATGTCGATTTTAACGGCTGGAAAGATTCACAAAGTTTCGAATGGTACGTACGAAGGGGTCGAATGAATGTTCAAGCGGGGGCGTAGTGGGGGGGGGCAGGGGAGGAGGTTGATTCGGTAAATTAAGTTGGGAAAAATAAATGTTTCGACGCCTTATGTATATACTTCACCGAAAGCTTTCTTTTCTTCTGCACCCTCGTGCAAGGGCGACACGCATTGTTGCCTAATCTAAGGACTCGTGCTGCCCACCGAATAGACTGTTTTAGTAGAGCGATATATCGTATCGATTGCCGTCTGAGGGCCTCTGGTTCCAAACAAACTCTGGTTCAATGTAATTTCCCCATAAGCGAACTTTTGAACGGAAATTTAGGGTATTACATCAAACAATTAATGCGACCTTTTTGCGATTATGAATTCTACGTCCTCGAAAATGCTCAATTATGCCTGGTTTCTTAACTAAAACTGCCGAAATCAATAAGATATTACAGATTAAACGTTGCATTTGTAGGTTAGAATCTCCCGAAATCCCGCCAATTCCACAGCAACAACAATAACATTTGGGTGATTCCAACCTCCAAACGCATCGTTTGATCTGTAATATCTTATTGATTTCGGCAGTTTTAGTCAAGAAACCATGCATAATTAAGCATTTTTGAGGACGCAGAATTCATAATCGCAAAAAGGTCGCATTAATTGTTTGATTTAATACCCTGAATTTCCGTTCAAAAGTTCGCTTATGGGGAAATTACAATGAACCAGAGTTTGTTTGGAACCAGAGGCCCTCAGACGGCAATCGATACGATATATCGCTCTACTAAAACAGTCTATAAAGAAAATAATGCTTTAAGTGGGAGAAAACCTTAAACTAATGACGTCAGGTGCATTTTGGATTTGGCAACGATCAAAGGTAGATAAGTACAGGCAAATGCATGAAAAAGGGGAGATAAAATACAGGGATGTTGTGAAACTGACTTGCACCACCGAATGAGCTGTGATTGGTCAGTTTATAAGGTCGATATGTGTGAGCACACAATTTCATGGATGATGCAAGTCATTTTGCCTCCGTTTGAACCTATGTAAAACAATCGAATGCTGGTGAAGCACTGCTTCACCATCGAATCATTTTTTTTTACTTAGAATCAAATGGAGGGGAAGCATTGTTGCCAAATTGCACGAGCCGCCACTGGCCACGAGTCACTTTCCGAAACTTTGTCTTTCATAAGTCGGCACAATAATGTGGTACCACTTGTTGTTAACTGACTTGCATCATCCATGAAATTGTGTGCTCACATATATATCGACCTCATAAACTGACCAATCACAGCTCATTTGGTGGTGCAAGTCAAAGCAAGCCAAGCATTGTTGCCAAATCGCACGAGCCGCCACTGCTAGTGGCGCCAGTTTACGGATCGGAGTATCCGAAAGTTTCGCCGGTGACTTTAGATGGCGGACATTTTGTTGAGGAATGTATTGCTAAAAAATAAAGATTACTTCTTTAACCGAATTTTCACTGATTACAGATTTTTCTATCTGCATTCGTTGACCTTGTGAGGTTTAAAATAGGTCATGATGCGAACAAAGTCTCAAATTAGGTCACCATCGCATTCAACAACATCATCTCACTCGCTCTTTAACCAGTCTCCAGCCAAATTATTTTATTTATTGATTTATTTTTCATTTTTATGCAATTGAACCTTACGGCCTCGGTACAAGTCAATACATCTAGAATTAATCACTAACATTGTAACTATCAGATGCAATCACAAATTGTATAATTTAGTTTTTCATTTTTAAGGTCAGTATGGTCGTATGGTTGGCCGTATTTTGAATCTTCGCTGGTCAACTTATCAGCCAAAGGTCACTGTGAGAGGGGTTTACATAAGTTCATGCCAGTGGCGTTGCGTGCAACATGGCAACATTGCACTGTGTCCATTTAAACTCATGATAAAGATCAAACTGTTGGGTGTTCGGTGAACACCTTCGCATTCGACCTTTTACATGGGTTTAAATGGACACAGTACAACTTTGCCTAATTGCTCGATATGCCACTGGATGAACGGCAGTCGCGCTCCTATTACGAAATAATCTGCATTTCATGTTATAACCTGACGCCTTCAATTGATGAGAGTAGGCAACAACAAGTGCTTCTAAGCATAGAAATGCGCGGTTAGATAAGGGATACTTTGTTGCAACTGAAACTCGGCAACCATCGCGACAGGACGAGGCGTCCGTCGCATCTTCGAAAGGGATTCTCCCGAAGAGAGGTTGAGAGGGCAGTGTATTGCTACGGGGGAGGGGGAGGGGGAGGGGGAGGGGAGAGGGTGGAGGGATGAGAGAAAGATTTCACAGAGTACGAAGGAAAAAGGGATGCGCGCGAGAATATGTGAGAGAAAACAAGCACGCCGCGCCGCTATTGCAGGGACTTAGAGAGTCTGGTCGGGGGATGAGAGTCCCTAGGGATCCTCACATTCCGATGACGCGACGAGAAGCGCGTGTAACGTTTAGCGATGCGATTCAACCGTTTATTGACTTATCTGATCAGCATTCATCAGCATTTTATCTCAGGGTTGTTCCCTTGAAAAGGAAAGAAAACTTGGCGCGTCCCACCAAAAGGGAGGAATTCGCTGGTTGCTGCACCGAACAAGGTAGGAGAGTTAACAAGGCGTTAAAGTCAGCTTTTTTTTGCAGAATCAGGAACAGCCAATATTCAGATGGATATTTATCATAAGTGGCGCGCGGTGGCCGCTAGCGGGCGAATTCAGAAACTGCAACCTAGATTCGATTGAAAGAAACAGTATGATTGATTTACGAGAGTATTGAACACAGATGCTGAAGGCGGATCCAGTGTTCCATCGAAATGGAGGAACGGAGGAACACAGCTATGGCGGTTCGTATGCGATTTTTTTCCATTTAAACTTAGGTGAGGAAATCGATTCTTGAGTCCTCGAGAATCGATTGTTTTACAAGTACTTAAATGGGGGGATAATTGCCGATGTAGGTCATAATTCAAGACTGAAAGGGTTAACCCGTTGTCACACGCGTGCTCAATATGAGAGATAAGTAACAAATATCTGATTTAAGATTCTTGATTAGCTGATTATGTATAAATTAAAAAAAAACAAACAAAAAAACAAAAAGAAACAAACAAACAAACAAAAAATATATATATACATACGGAATTCGTACATTCATCTCCTCACATCATACCGTAATCGAGAATGTGTGGGCTCGTTTACGGTATGATGTGGGGAGTTTTACGGGTTCTGTACTATCATTGTGAGGAGATGAATTAGGACGCAAGATATGTGATATTCATAATTATGTAATTGTGGACGTTGTGTGTCAATGACAATAATAAGGGGTTAATTTTACAGTTGAGCCTAGGACATAATTTGTTGCAAATTGTCATCAAAATTCAAACAGCTACATTTGAAATATTTCAATTTTTCCCAACATGTTTAATTGTCTACCCGTTTTGCCCATTTTCTCATTGATTTAAAAATGGGAAACTTTTATTCTCTATTCTTTGCTCATAATTTAAACTTTCGGATAACCAAAAAAGACCCTCCGGATAATGTTGAAAGAACCAAAAAAGACCCTCCGGATAATGTTGAAAGAACCAAAAAAGACCCTCCGGATAATGTTGAAAGAACCAAAAAAGACTCTCCGGATAATGTTGAAAGCAATTTCTCTGCAAAATTTGGAAGCATATAGAGCATTGGTTCAAAAGTTACGCTGGGATTCAGACAGACGCAAAACATCTGCGCCATCGCAATACTTGCTCAATTTCTAACTTCGTTAAATGTAAAAAAAAGTTGCCTGGAGAAATAAGTCGAAAAAGTCGATATTTGGTTTTAAAAGACACGAGAGAAAACGAAAGCCACCGAAGAAAACTCGAGACCGCAAATGGCGTGGTCCCAAAAGACTTGATGGCACACAGCAAAACGAGGAAACCTCTAAAAACGGAAAACATTATCTAAAATTCACTTTGTCGCGAAAAAGCGAGCAAAGATGAGGGTCTTTAATAAATAATGTGGATGCAAACCTCGAGCGTAATCTTTGTAAGACTATATTTGAGAGGATTTCGGGAGGGATTCAGTCGGAAGCAAAGCATGTGTGTACATTGCAACAATCAACAGTCGTTCTTATTTTCTCATTCTGACGAAATTAGAAACATTGAGAAAGTATCAGTGGCGGCTCGTGCAATCTGGCAACCGTGCACTTTTGCCATTTAAACGTATGCAAAAAGATCGATACTAGGTGAGGCGCTGCGCCTCACCAAGTAATCGATTATTTTACACAGTTTTAAATGGAGGGAATCCATTGTTGCCACATTGCACGAGCCGCCGCTGGAAAGTATTGCGACGGCGCCGAGATTTTCAAGGTATTTTGTTTCGATGCTTTGCCCACTACGACTTTATAAGTCAATCATGGTAATCGCAAAATAATTGGCTCTCATTATGCCTAATACTATATCCTATAAAAAACAGCCATCCATCATTCAATATATCTTATTCATATCAAATCATATGTAGCTTGGAGAAGCTAAGAAAGTTTGCATTTTTAAGACAGTATCTGAAAAAATTTGTTTCTCCCAAAATGCCACGTTG
Organism: Trialeurodes vaporariorum; assembly: GCA_011764245.1. NCBI lineage: Eukaryota > Metazoa > Arthropoda > Insecta > Hemiptera > Aleyrodidae > Trialeurodes > Trialeurodes vaporariorum. The sequence goes on along the minus strand of VMOF01000013.1, from coordinate 20,706,276 downwards.
TAAGTAAAAAAGCACATTAGCGTCATTAAGGCGACCTCAAAGATCAGAGAATCAAAATGCACGAGAAGCAAACAAAACAGTCATCAGATTTTTGCTCCTTGGCTATACCTACCTGAAATTACGACACAGTTTGCACTTACTCAATATACCTAATTATAGTATCAGTTTCCAATTATTGGTCGAAGTACCAAATTTATTGGCTAAGTATGTGCAAAAATTTAAACTGCGCAAATTTTACTAAAACTTAACAGGCGAACCAATTCGTTTTTTTTTTTTTTTTTTTTTTTTTTTTTTTTTTTTTTTTTTTTTTTTTTTTCAGTGCGAACAGACCCATTTCCAAACAATCCTCGGAAAACAAAGAAATCTACTTTAATAATTTTCGCTGCAACGAACGTTTTTCCGATTTGGCCGTGCAGATAACCAGTGCTGGGTGAACAATTTTTTTTTTTTTTAAAACCATGAATAATTAAGTAGAAGTATTTGCATTATTTTTCATATAGTAACTCAAAGTTTTGACATTACCAGCAAATTATCTGTCATAAGACGAATGACTGGTAGACTTAATTAAAACTTTGTTTTAATAATAGGAATAACATGAGAATAATCCGAATAATAATAGTTAATTATTCATGGTTATTCGAAAAATTATTTTTGCCCATCACTGCAGAACAGAAATCTCGAAGTTATTATTAACTCAAACTCGAAGTAACTCGACGTTTTGACAATATATACCACCATATCAATCTGTCATAAGATGAAGGACTGATAGAATTAAAACTTTGTTTTAATAATAAGAATAACATAAGAATAATGCGAATAATGTAAGTTAATCATTCATGGTTAATGATCATTCGTCATTCATCGGCGAAAAACGTCACTCCCTGTAGAAAATTACGATCATTCAAAGCCTATTAGGTACTAATAAAATTGATTACGCTGACAAGACGCGGATCAGATTTATACTCATAAAGTTCAACTTTATGACGCCGATTCTTGCGTGGGACACTGGCGCAACCAGGATCTCTTCCATCTCTCTTATTTCCCATTTGAATGTATAAATAGGAAAAGGACAGAAAGAGGGGGTTTTATCCCCTTGTCCATCCTTGTCTAACATACGTTTTTTAATGGCGAAAAGAGAGAGATGAGGAAACTCTCGGTGCGCTACTGGCGTGGGATGATGTCGTATATCGAACAAGACGCAGTAGAATGATGATGCAAAGCAAGGCAAGCACGTTCGCAGGAGCTTTAATTTGCGAGGTAATTACGAGCACGAATCGGTGATAAAAACCATTCGAAATCATGATGGTTGGAGACAGAAAAATTAGGAAAAAGTCTTTTCGGCAAAGTTCACGCCTGCAGACAAAACGTAAAAATATTGTAAAAAAAACCATGGTAAAAAAGAAAACAAATGAAAAATTATACTAAAAAACAAATTCCTTTGGAGAGAGACGAGGAAATTCTTACGTATTGTTGACACGCGAAAAAAACAAACCAACAAAAAACAAAAAAACAAAACCTAGCCACTTGTAAATCTTTAAAATGAAGCGCGTATTTTGATCCATTTCGATTTTTACTTTCTTTTTAAAACTCCGTGTGAAATATTTCCGAGTTATTGCAAGTGCGTTACAATTACAAGATCGATTGATTTTGGTGCGTTTTTTTTTTAAAAATGGAGATCATTACGAGTTGCTTTAAATGTCCAACCCGTGTTTTTGCTGTGTTCTTCGTGTGTATCATTACAATCTGTACCGATGTTTGCTCTCAAAGTACAATTTCATCAGGAGGAACTGTACAAAATAAGGTCGAAAATGTGCAAAATCAATTCGTAAACATAACTGCAGAGGAGAGGGAACTGCTAGATCAGCGAATGAAATATGACATGGCGAAAGGCCGCAAAACGCCGTATTCAATATCTCGTGACTACATGGATAAGATAAACGCAGAGCAAATGGATTGGAAGGTGAGAATTATAATCGCTGGTATTTATTCAAGCAGAGCGGTGGTAGATCGTGAAATTTGGCAATGATGCCGGAGGATTCTCTCCATTTAAACCTACGTAAAATAATCGATCTTCAAATGATGTATTGAATGCCTGATAACTCGATACTTTTGCATAGGTTCAAATTGCGAAAAGACATGGTTGCCAAATTGCGCGAGCTGCACCACTGCAGAAGCAAAGTACCCGCTTTGTGTGCATTTGACGTTATGTTTTAATCCTGCACTTAGGATTTTTACGATAATCTTTTTTCAATTACTAGAATCACCCTCATCAATTATCAAAATATTCGTTTTAAAAATCAGTGACGGAGAAGAAACCATTGGTTCAGAAAAGATTACAGATAAGAGAATTTTCGAGCATTACAGTCATGCTTATGAACTAAACTGTGTAATCTTTTAGTCAACTGGTGGAACTGATGATAATGAATAGAAAGACCATTATACAGGCTGTAACTCTGTAACTGAGCTCCATGTACAAACTTCCCAAGTACTTTTAAGGTCAAAATAAACCTTTTTTTTTATTAACATTTAGGTCAAAAAATCTCCCTCTTTGGAGTTACAGTTTTGAAAATTGTTTACCACCCTACCACACAGAATACTCCCATCAGAACGGAAACTCTATTTCATTTTGAAACATCCATTACCTAAAGTATTTTTGGGTCCACCATGTTGAAAGTGATATTCCCGACAATCTTCGGCAACTGGCCGCGCTGTGATTGGTTGTGCGTCAAATGTAAAATAGTTTATATAAAATTGTGTGCACGGAAAAAAAACTACGGTGAAAATAACCATACGGATACCTGATTTTGGCACCTGCTAGATGTTATGGTAATGTTAACCAGAAGTATACTATGTTTTGACTTGGTACAAGGTGATGTTACCTGGTTGCAAGTCGAATTTACTCACAGTATCGGTAAATGTACCATATTTCTGGCCAAGTTTACCATAACATCTAGCAGGTGCCAAAATCAGGTATCCGTATGGTTATTTTCACTAATTTTTTTTTCCGTGTGGTCTTATTGTAAATATAACCTGAAAAAAATCACCTCCACCATCTTGAGAAATGAGCAAACGCGGTTGCCAGTTTGTGCTGGTAAATTCCAAATCTTGTTTCCATTGGCTCTTATGGGAGTTACTTTCCGTTCTGATTGTAGTATTCTGTAACTACTAAAACAGTCTATCTAGACTGATCTATCACAGAGAAAAATTTTCCGGTTAATTCAACTGGACTGCTTGTTAATAGAGGGTTTTAGTGATGACTTGATGATGACGTCACACGGCGATGAGCGAACCAAACAAAGACAAACTGTCTCTCTTGCTCTCACGTAACCCCCATGTACTGCCATCTCACTCTAATTTCAAAAATTGTATATTGAGACAATCTTTGTGAAATTTTTTGGCAGAATTGAATTCCTCCGAGGCATTTTAATGCGAATTTGATAATTATATTTCGTGAAACAAGGCCCTGTCTACGAATTTCGAAACTAGAAAAAAATATGTATACATAGGAGTCACAGGAGAGTGAGTGAGATAACTTGGAACGCTACGTGAGTTTTATCACAAGCAATTGCCGATGACCGATGAGTGCATTGTTGTGATTGTTGGCTAACCGTTGACTTCGCACTCAAACCGTCAACTGGCTCTTATGGGAGTTGTTTCCGTTCTAATGGGGCAGTTCCAAGGGTCTAAAATGTTGTGTTTTTATAAAGAAAATTAAAGTACTTGATGAGCTGAGAACAAAGATATACCTCGGTTTCTAATTAAGTCCTATTGTTCTAGAGATAAGATTTTGACCCAAAATACATTGTTTTAAATGGGAATGGAGCTGTTGCAAACTTTTGCTACAGGCTTATTATTAGTTGAATACAGGGTTATACCCTGTAAAAATAACGATTAGCGCACTAAAAATGACGGCCGAGGCCGCGGTTTTCTTATGGCAATTGTATGCTTCTTCTTCTTCTTGTGTGGTGTTGCGAGAACACCTCTTGTAGATGGCGCTGATTGAAGATAGGGAACCCCAATGAAAACCGCGGCCCCGGCCGCCATTACGGTCTCGCGTTTAAAAGCATTTTGTGAGTTTAGGAGTGAATTTCGTGATTTTTTAGTGCGCTAATCGTTATTTTTACAGGGTATTACCCCATTATCAACTATTAACAAGCCTATAGCAAAAGTTTGCAACAGCTCCATTCCGCGTAGTGACGTCACTACGCTGATTTTTTTACAACTTTACACGTGTGTATCTCCAAAACCGTGACAGTTATGAAAAAACCAAAGGCACCACTGTCTTCAGCTCATCAAGTACTATCTATATAATTTCCTTTATAAAAAACACAACATGTTAGACCCAACGAGTTATACATTATTTATCTAGAGTGGCAGTTTAATGGGTAACCTGCGTAACCACCATGGGAGATTTTTAGGTTAGGTTTAAGCGAGTAATTTGTCCGTTTATTTCCATGTATATTTTGGTGCGGCGACGGCGATAACGACGTACACGGGTACGAAACATGGCTCAGTCTCTGTTAGTTGCATCAAAATACATGGAAATAAGTGGAAAACTTACTCGCTTAAACCAAACCTAAAAATCTCCCATGGTGGTTACGCAGGTTACCCATTAAACTGCCACTCTAGATAATTGTATAGCTCGTTGGTCAGACCCTTGCAACTGTCCCATTGGATCTATCACTGAAAGAAAAATCCGGTTAATTCAACCGGACATATTGTCAATACTTACTTAACTGGAATTCCTGTTGTTGCAAGAAGAATTCCAGTAACTTGACCGGAATTCCTGTTGATGTAACAGGAATTTCTTGTTATAATAAAATGAGTTCGGTTAAGTATGTATTAACCCTTTCTTGGATAGTGGTACAGATGTGTACCATTTTATGTAACATGTGATTCAATGGAATTTAAATGGACATACTTCAAAAAGTTGTGTGCACTGAAAAAAAAATCAGCTAAATTTAACTAATTTCAACTTAAGACACCACTTAAAACTGTTAGTTTGACTATTTGAATTAGTAAAATTAAGTCCGTGCCGTGTTAATTAACACGGCACGGACTTAATTTTACTAATTCAAATAGTCAAACTAACAGTTTTAAGTGGTGTCCATACTTTTAAGTTGAAATTAGTTAAATTTAGCTGATTTTTTTTTTCAGTGTGACCCATCAAAGTTCTAAAAAAAGTGTCCTCTTTCGAATGGTCTAAATAAATCTCAAAAAACTCAAATCCCAAAATGCGTGCATGAAAAGGTTAACAAGACGTCCGGTTCAATGAGCTATAACTTTAGAGTGGCACATCAAGGAACGTTCCGCTGGTTCATTGTTGTCACCCAGGGCGCTGCCATCTTGCCGTAAAAATCGATTTTGAGGTTAAGTTTTGTAGGTTGTTTCCGGTCGTTTCGTAAACAAACTCGGGCATCGCCGGAAACGGCCTACAAAATTTAACCCCAAACCTTGGAATCTGCCGTCCAAATTCCTGCCAAATTCCGAACGACCAACAAAATTTAACCTCAGACCTTGGAATCTGCCGTCCAAATTCCGCTTTTTCCCGGGATTCCTTCTACCCTGTGTGGCACAAGGTGGACCAGCCCGCTGCCACTCTAAAGTTATAGCTCGTTGGTCCGGTTACGGCAACAGGAAATTTGTCTCAGTGTCCATCATTGTTTTTCTAACCTTTCTGTATCAATTACAGGCAGGCGTGAACTTTTGCAGAAACGTGACGATGTCCGATCTGTCCCATTTGGTCGGAGCTCCGTTCCCAAGCGGCCGATTCCTGGTAGGGCTCGCTCTCAGTGGGACCGCTGCCATAAGCGGTTCTATAGGCCTCGGGGTCGGGGCAGTCGGGGGTGTAGTCGGGGGCGGTGCGATTGGTACTGTTGTAGGAACGGCGGTTGGTGGAATTGCAGGCGCTGTGACTACCATACTCATGCCTGATTGGTGGTGGGACGCTCTTAGCGAGGAATTGATGAAACAGATTACGATCGTCACTCTCCCCAGAGAATTCGATGGAAGGGAGGATTGGCCCTCACAGTGCCGTCACGTGGTCTCCACTGTCGGAGATACGGGGATCTGCTCGTCTAGCTGGGTAAGTGAAACATATTGCCAAAGGGGAGGCGTGAAATTTGGCAACACTGTATATTCTCCATTTAAATTCACAAAAAAAGTCGACCGCTTCAGTCATCGTTGATGACCAGGCGGTTCCCAGATGATAAGTCCAAAACATGAATGTCCAAAACTATATTTTGTCCAAATCATCTTAATGTCCAACGCTCTTGTGTCCATAAGACTATAATGTCCAATTATAGACATGTCCATGTTTACATGTCTTGGAACCAGAGGTCCTCGGACGGTAATCGATACGATATTATCACTGTTCCATAACAGTCTATACCCATCGATTCGCGATTATTTTAAGGTGATTCCTCAACTGTCTGAAGTTAGATTCTGTTGCAATAGATAGCGAAAAGATAGCGCCACTAATCACGTTTTTAAAATTTGACTTTAAAAGTTCATTGATGTTCCAGTCACGATTCTGAATGAACTCGATTCTCAATGTATAACTAGTTAAGGCTTAGTTGGGCGCCTTCAATTCGTCGTTTATGCAATTCCAACTCCCCCGAGTACGAACAGTTAACTACCTCCCTTATAGACAGTTTTAGTGCGAAATCAACGGTTATTTAACAATTACAACAATGCACTCATCAATCGCAGATAAAACTCGCGAAGCGTTCCAAACTAGCTCACTCACTCTTCCGTGATCCCAATGTACAGTACGTCTATCCATCTCATAGTTTCTCATAGTTTCTCACATAGTTTCGAAATTCGTATACAGGGCCTTGTTTTACGACATTATAATGCCTCGAGGAATTCATTCCTACCAAAAAAAAAAAAATCACAAAAGATGTCTCTGTTTACGATTTTTGGAATGAGAGTAAGATAGCAGTACTCACGTACTCCCTCATGTAACCCTCATGGGTTACGTGAGACCAAGAGAGACAGTCTGTCTTTGTTTGGAACGCTCATCGCCGGATGACGTCATCACCAAGTCATCACTAAAACCGTCTATATACATTAATTTGCGTTTATGTTAAGGCGCGTCCTCGGAGATTCCCCTCCTGGGAGACCCCAAGGTCTCTCCAGTGGCGTAGCCAAGGGGGGAGGGTCCAGGGGTCCTGGACCCCCCCCCCCATGACACCAAAATTTGCCCTAAAAAAAGGTAATTTTTTGCGGTTTCAGACAAATTTGACCAAATTAGTATCTTTGGACCCCCCTCCCCCCTTGACAATTTTCGGACCTCGGACCCCCCTCTAGACAAATTCCTGGCTACGCTAGTGGGTCTCTCATGTGGCTGGTTACGGAATTTTTTTTGCAAAGTTTCATCAAAATTCAAACAGCTATACATTTGAAACATTTCAATGTTTTCCTACATGTTTACAGTGGCGGCTCCTGCAATATGGCAACAATGTCATCCCTCCATTTGATTGTATGTAAAACAATCGATTCAAAAGTGAAGCAGCGCTTCACCAGCAATCGATTATTAAACATAGATTCAAATGGAGCGAAGACATTGTTGCCAGATGGCACGAGCCTCCACTGCATGTTTACCCATTTTACCCATTTCCTCATTGATTTTAACGGAAACCTTTGATCCTCCATAACTTGCTTGTATTTTAAAATGTCGAAAAACCAAAAAAAGTCTGGAGAATGTTGAAATCAACTTCTCCGCAAAATTCGGATGCATATGGAGTATTGGCCCAAAAGTTATGCTGGGATACAAACAAACTGACAGCTGCGCAGTGGCGTCGCGTGCCATCTGGCAACAATGCAACTGCTCCATTTAAACTCATTAAATATATCGACTTTTCTTTGTGCACTGTGCACCCCCTGAACTCGATATTTTACATGAGTGTAAATGGATAGAATACATTGTTGCCAAATTGCACGCGATGCCACTGCAGCTGTGTTATCGCAATGCTTTCTCAACTTCTATTTTCGTTGAATGTGAGAAAGTGAAAAGATCTCAAAGCATTTCTACGAAATTTGCATATTTTTATACTGATGAATAAATTTCTGTGAAAATCATAATTTTTTTTCAGGCCCTTTCAGTGGCGCAAGCTGTCCACGATCGCTACTGCATATTTTATAAGAGAGATGATCGAACTTTTTCGGCCAAGCATTTGCTGGATTGTTGCCCGAATTGCGGCCACCAGCGGTGCAAAGGCGGGTGAGTTAAATCCAACAATAATTGACTCAATTGAGATTATCATTATTGATATATCATTACATATCAATATATTATAGAGATATTAAGGCAGTGACGACTCGAGAGCAATCTTAAAGTTCCAAAAATGACTACCGAACTCAACAATCGCGTTTGAACAAAATTTTCAGACGGCTGTCAAGTATCCAGTTCGGAAGGAAAAAATTTCATCTAACGGGCGGGCTCTTGCACACTTATGTAAATACGATGTAAAAACCAGCGAAAATCACGAAAATCACACTAAGAAAGTCTAAAGTTTAGTAATAATAAACTCACATAACTGTTAGAACGGCAAGTTCGTAATGGCGATTCAACGCAACTAGCACATCTGATTGATGGTGCCGTGACATCTGGTGACAACAATGTTAAGTAAAAGGAAAGCCGTCTCTTATTGGTCACTTTTTGATGGAGTTTCAGTATTATTAGATGAAAGTCTCCAATTATAAGTGCTTAAGCTCTCGCATTTATAAAAGAATTTCATGAACTTCGAAGTGGATTTCGTTGTTTCTAGTGCTACCATCGTCATTTTTGCAGGTTGTTACATCGTATCAATCAACCCTGAAATCGCTTACAGTAAAAGTGTGCAACAGCCCCATTAATGGTTTTTGCGACTCATACCGAAACCTATTCCTGGCCCTTTAATAATGTTACTATATTAGAATTTAAGAAATAATTTTTCAGTGTTTGGGGTATGAAGAATCGCTTTCACAGATTTCAAAGCAAACCGCATACAATGCGCATACGTTCGGTCGGAAAGTTCTCCATATATTCCCTCTGTTCTGAGCAAGGCTAAAATTAGTTTTGATAGATTTGGTAAAGGACTTTTTTTTCTGTGCTACTTTAAGTACAATTAGTATGAACCTCATAAGAACGCATTACTTTGCAGGAATCAAGAAATGGCGTACGAGTATTTGTACAAAGAAGGCGTTCCAACTGGCATGAACAAGTTCGCGTCAAGGATCGGCTGTCAGCCGTACAGTCACAAACCGTCGAACAAATTGTACTGCAAGGTAGACGAGTGTACCGAGAAGAGCTGCTCTGATAATGACCATGGGTTTCAGTGCAACAGCAAATGCTCCAATAAGCTCTACGAGAAACAGGGTCGAACACCCGACATGGAAATGTTCCAAAGTAAGTGCTTGTTATAAAAACGTGCAATTTGACTACGATGCGAGCATGTCATCCATTTGATTACATGAAAAAAACTCGAAGGATTGTGCTAATAACATCGATACTCACAATAGGCTGACTTACGACGTCGAAAAAAATGTGATGTCGAAGTTGTAATTGTTGCTGCACTGAAAAAAATAGATTTGTGAAATCAGTAAAATGAAGCAAAGCCTAATTTTACCAGCCATTTTCAGTCAAATTGACTACGCATATAGCTAATTTTACGTTTTGGATTGTAAATTTTGCTTAATTTTGATTACTTTTACAATTTGGATCATAAACTTTACCAATCGGATTGTAAATTTAACAATTCAAAGCATTGTAATTTTTGCAAGTCGTATAGCTGTCACGCTAAGACAGCCATGTAATATGCAAAAGTCACAATGATCTGGATTGTAAAATGTACTATTTAGATTGAAAAATTTGCAATCCAAATAGAAAAATTACTAAAACTTAAGCAAAATTTACAATTCAAATCGTAAAATTAGCCATAAGTTTAGTAGGATTTACCGAAAATAACAAGTAAAATTAGCATGTGCTTTATTTTACTGATTTTACAAAACTTAATTGCTTTTTTAGTAATTTCATTTTTTTCCGTGGAAACCACGGCGCAGCACCGTGCTCGTGAAAGAAGCTTGAAGACGACAACGTCAACAGGCGTTTTACTGTCGAATGTATGGTTGGTTATGTTGTGGTTGTCTGTAATTATGTTGCTAGCCCGGTTCCGTGATTTCATGACGTTGACAATGAACCCTCCTTCGAGGAGGGTAGAGATAGTTTCAGAAGTGTAGGCGGACCTGGACTGATAATCTTTGGAATTTGTCAACATTATTTCTGATATTACTAGATGAAAATTTTGAGTGTTCACTTTTCAATGAGGAACACTTTAAACGCAAAATAATAAAGTCAGAGCCGCAAGTTTGGTTTGATTTGGCGGAATTAACGTTGAAAATTCGCCAAAGATTATGGTTTAGGTGCGCCTACACGCACTGGCGGCTCGTGGAGGTGAGGCGACGAAAATGAGAGGTACAAAGGATTATTTTTGAAACGCTTTTCACATAAAACTTTTTTGAAAATGTTGTGTTCCATTCATACTTTTGGACTATTGAAACAAAGGATGATGGAATAATAACCATTTCAACCTTTATAAGTTATTTTTTTAATTTTTTTTCTTTCTCCAACTTCCAAAAATGTGAGGCGATGGCTCCCTGTCGATTCACTCGCCTCACCTGGCGAGCCGCCACTGCCTACACTTCTGAATCGAGCTCTACTGATAACATCGACAGCCACAAAGTCGACTGACAACGTCAATACAAATTTACTATCGACGTTGTGATTGTAGACGTCAAGAAATCACGGAACCGAGCTCGCAAAAGAATCTCGACAACCACAACGTCGACAGGCATTTTGTTGCCATTATAGTGGTTGACGTTGTGATTGTCAAATGTTCTTTTGCGAGCGTGGTTCCGTGATTTCATTACGTTTACAACCAAATTCGTGTCGATAGCAAATTTGTGTTGACATCTTGAGACGGAAAGGTGGGTGTCGATGTTATATCAGTACTTTCCTTGCTAAAGCTGACTAACAACGTTGACAATCACAATTTCGACCCGGCCTCAGAGGCAAGGTTTGACTATTGTATAAATCTCCCATATGAACCTTTATGCAAAAGTGTCGCTTTCTCGGTGACTGAATTAAAACTTCCGAGGATCCATCAGTGGCGGTTAATTCAGAGCGGCAACAATGGATTCTCTCCATTTAAACGCACGTAAAATAATCACTTTTCAAAAGGTTTACTGGATCCCTGAGTTTATACTTTTGTATGGGTGCAAACGGCAAAACGCAAATAGCTTGAACCATCACTATGGGATCCATTATTTTCTATGGCTTACTTAGATGGATCAGAACAGAAATCGACGTATTGTATTTTACGAGCGACTTCTAGCTTATCAATACATATGAAAACAGGGATTGAAAACCATTCTAATCGTGTCCACATCACCACTGTCTCTGTCCTGTCTAGTCTATTCTTACTTCTACCGGCATCCGAGGTGCATGTGGTTCTTCACGAGCGGTAAAGGGATCAAGGCAGAGATCCTTTTGCGAGGGAGCATAACAGCAGTGGTCACAATTTTCGATGATTTCCTCAATTACAAAAAAGGTAGGTCAACACAAATCAACTGGACACGGTCACGTGTGACACGTGATTCTTACGCGGTTTTTGAACATCCGTATTGCTCCCGCGAAAGCTCCGTCATTCAATGTAGACGCTTTCATTTTCAAGTGTATGAAAGAGATCGATTCATTCGTGAGATAAAATTGCATACTCTACGTAATGAAGGCGCAATTTGTTTCGTTACTGGTGGTAATTTCTCTGAGGTATAGATTTACTTCATATTTCTTTCAACTGGTAGAACTACACTGGAAAAAATGCGATGGTCAAGAAACCAGATTCTAGTCATATTACTAGAAGCACAACGGTATGTGAACGACAGAATGTCTAGTACTTTAACCAGAAAATTCTGGTTTTAATACCAGGATATGGTCGTAGAATTGGAATTTCCTTAAAAAGTCCAAGAACTATGGTACAAACACTAGAATTTTGGTAATTGCAGTATCCAATACATAGTTTCACATATTGTCATGCTCAGTAGCGCACCGAGAGTTTCTTCATCTCTCTCTTTTCTCCATTAAAAAAGGTGTGTTAGACAAGGATGGACAAGGGGATAAAACCCCCTCTTTCTGTCCTTTTCCTACTTATACATTCAAATGGGAAATGAGAGAGATGGAAGAGATCCTGGTTGTGCCAATGGTCATGCTTCTAGCAATCTTTCTTTTTCAGTGACCAGTGGCGTCGCGTGTAATTTAGCAACACTGTATTTCGTTCATTCAAAACCCATGCAAAATATCGGTTAGAGGGAGTGTACCGTGCACCTCCTCAGGAGGTCCTCCTGGTAAAAATGTTCCTTGACCAATTTCCCATTAAAACTACATAAATGTCCATAGAATCCGTTGTAAATTCTTACAAATCGACGTGTTTTCCATTCAAATCGGCGTGGTCTCTACAGTAATTGCCATAGTCTCCTTAGAAACTGCAAAATTGGTCATGGAAAATAATTTCACCAGGGCCTTGAATAGTTCGGCCTTTTTCATGAGTTTAAAAGCACAAAATGCAGGAGTTTTAGACTGCACGTGACGTCATTGAAAACTAAACGAAGGTTGCAAAATGTACAATGCCATTAAATATACGACAATCAGTGGCAATGGCTCCAGGACCACGTGTTAACTTTTTTATAGCCAATGATGGCTGTCCAATGGGGCTTTTGCACACTTTTGCTATGAGCTCTTTAAAATAAGCGATTCTGGTTCAAAAACCTCCAAAAATAACAATAGCACTAACAATTTCCGAAATCTACCCCTTCACTCAATAAACGCTTTTTTTTTCGCGAGCGTAATGGTGGCTTAGGGCAGTAATAAGAGATTCCCATTTCGTTACTCTCTCTATGCTAACGAGAAAGATTCACAGAGTAACTACTCACCAGAGTAGTGATCAGCATCCGATGAATGGTCGCTTGACACCTGGTGACATCGGTGTCAAAGGAAAGTCATCTCTCGTATTGGCTACTTCTCGATGGAGTTGCAGTATTATTAAAAGGGAATTTCTCCATTTTTACTGCCCTTAACCACCACTACGCTCGTGCTAATAAAAGCGATTACTGAGTTTAGGAGTGGATTTTGGAAGTTTTTTGTGCTACCAACGTGATTTTTGGAGGTTTTTACACCGTAATCGATCTGTCGATTTAATGACCATTAAATCGCTTATAGCAAACGTGTGCAACAACCCCGTTCTGGATATCCAATTAATGGAGTCATAGCCTTTTACCAATCGATTATTTCTCATGCATTCAAATTGGAAGAATAGGGTTCTTGCAAACTTTAGCTTCAGACGATTGAAGAGTTGATTCTTGCATAAAAACCTGTTAAAATGACGATGAGTACGCTGATAAATCACGAAATTCACTCTCAGAATCGAGCTCTACGGCGGAGAGACGCATAGGTATCATGAGACATTCCCATCTAAATTGAGACAAATCTCTGTGTTTCCGTTGAGACAGTGGCCTGATAGACCGGAATCTCCTAAGATACCTCCGTTGAACCATTAAGAACTTTCCATTAGAGCAGTTACGTGAGTTTATTACTGAATTTTAGACTTTCTTAGTGTGATTTTCTTGATTTTCGCTGGTCTTTAGATCAGATTAAACTATTCATTTGCTCACAGTAAAAGTTTACAAGAGCCCCATTGAGGGGGCTCGTCAGTGGCGTCGCGTGCCATCTGGCAACTTTGCAATTTGACCATTTAAATCCATATAAAAGGTCGAACTGTTGGAGGTGCACAGTGCACTCCCTCGAATCGATATTTAACATGGTTTATTTAAATGGTCAAATTGCAACGTTGCCAGTTGGCACGCGACGCCACTGGGGCTCATAGCCATTTTACCAATCGATTGTTTCTCATGCATTCAAATGTGAAGAGTTCACAGTTGCCCGATTGCTGGATTTTGCCGGGATTTTCTCGCTCGAACTCATTCCACCTTCTCTTGATTTTCAGGGGTTTACTACCCGACGAAATGCTCGGAGAGGCTCGGTGACATCACTATGCGGATACTTGGGTGGGGTGAGGATAACGGTGTTGAATACTGGCTCGCTGCAAATGTTTGGGGAACGGATTGGGGTGACGGTGGCTTCGTCAAACTCAGAGCGTGGGACGAATCCATGAACATCGAGAGCCGGATGATGGTGGCAAGGATAGCGAGGGATAAATGCGTCGAAGACGGCTAAACAAGGATCTAGGACCGAGGATCCAGATAAATTTATTTACAGGCTCAAGATTATTCCGTTAGAGAGCGCCCAAGTGAAGTTAGAAACAGTCTTGCCGGATGTACAGTCGGCGAATTAAATAATATCAGTTGACTCCTTAGATTTTCGCCCAGGTAGGCAATATGCAATGCTTGAATTCAGTATGATTAGTAATGCAGGTTGCCTAACTAAGCCAAATTCCAAGGAGTTAACTGACATTCAGCGATTTGTGGACTGTATACCACCAGTGATGTGTTGCTAACAATCTTCCCAATTTGCTTCTTGTTGTTTCTTCCTGGTTTGCATTCTCCCCTACCCACCCCATGCTTTAATTGGCTATCAAAGGCGCGACATTGGTTAATGGTTATGTTTAATTTTTTTATTTTGTTTAATTTAAGCAATGCTTGAATTAATTGTGACGGATTGCCTGAATGCCTGTATACTAAGCCAAAATGTAAAACGTCAACTGTAGCTGGACTCTTGCAAACTTTTGTTGCGGAGGATTTAAGAGTTGCTTCTTGCATTAAAACATGTAAAAATGATGATGAGTACACTGAAATATCAAGAAATTCACTCTCAGAATTGGGCTTAGTGGCGGAGAGACGCAGGCGTCATGGGAGATTCCTATACCTAAATTTAGACGTATCTCTGTGTCTCTGTAGCGAAAAGGAAATATTTAACAGGAGAGTGTCTCATGATACCTGCGTTGAACCGCCGTTATAGCAGTTTTGTAAGTTTATCACTGAATTTAAGACTTTCTCAGGGGGATTTTCGTGATTTTCGCTGGTTTTTACATAAGATTGGACTATTTATTAGCTCACAGTAAAAGTTTGCGAGACCTCCATTTAAGAGTATCAGTTGACGCCTTAGATTTTTGCTCAGGTATAGGCCACCAGCAATGCTTGAATTCATTGTGATGGGTTGCCTGTAGCCAAAATCTATGGCGTTGACTTTAATTCTTCGATTCGTCGACAGTATAGAAGCTTAAGGCTGCGTAAACAGGGTGACTATAAAAAGGACCCGCAAAAACTTTGGGTCTCAAAGAGTTAGACTCATTTTCAAAAATGCACAATTTTTTAAATCCAGTAGTATGTGTTCATGCAAGGTAGGTGGAGAACGCAGGTATGGACAACACTCTAAGGCTCTGATTGGTTCGCCAAAAAAGCGACTGCGCCGCCATTTTTTTGACCGCGCAATTCAAACAGAGAATTTGTTCGGCATTGGAAGTGACAGTAAACCTAACATAACCTCCAACACAAAATTTCGATCAGTAATCTTGAGTTCGATTTATGAGCCCTAACTAAGAGATAAAAATACTGATTCAAAGTTATATACTATCGCCTTTAAAAGCTCCAATAACTTTAGAAAACTTAGATAGTAAACATATCAAGATGGCGCCGAAGTCGCTTTTCATAGGTGACCACGCCCCCTGAGCTGAATAATGACCATACCTGTTCTCCATTAACCTTGGTGTCCATGCTCCGACCTAGTAACTATATGATTTCGTTACAAAAACATTGTTGGCGGAATCAAAATAGAATCCGCCTTAAATAACGAATAGCTCTCTGTCCATCAAAATTGCTTCTGCCGTGGAGATAGTTTTCTCAAAAGACTTTCGTACCCAATATATTTCAACCTCAGCAAATTTGACCGGGTGCCAGATCTCATTAGAAGTGCACTGTGCAGGGCTTTTTTCAACCCCATCATGAAACAATAATTGAACGGTTAAAATTTTTGAGAGGACCCTTTTGTTTATAATCAAATAAAAATACGTAAATGTAAAGCGAGGACCATAGGAATCAAACTTAAATAAATATAAGTAACCACTCCGATCACTTTTCATAATATTTTCTCACGTTCCTTTAAACTCTTATGTTTCGTTGAATTTTTTTTTTTTTTAATTTGGTCGTTTTTTTGTTTTGGTTTTTGTTTTGTTTTGTTTTTTGTTTTTTTGTTTTTTTGTTTTTTTGTTTTTTTATAGTAAAGGAACATAAAGTTAGTCATGGTTTGCGAAGTGGAGATAGCCCGAAATCACTAGAGTCCCTTGATGGAAATATTGTATAGGGAGTACCGACACGAGCTCAACGAGTTGTGATTGGTCGTTGGTTTTAGGCTCTCACGGAGTCGAGCAGGAGTCGACGACATCGAAGGCTCCACACGAAAGGAGTCAATTCTTAGAGGAACGTATGGGAACGGACCGGAATGCCGGCAAATCCGCCGGTCCACCACTGGTCCACCGTCGAACTTAACCTTCGAATTCGTTCACGCGGTCGACAAAATCGACTCCTGTCAAAATGCATAAAGCGTCGTGTCGGTACTCCCTATACAATATTTCCATCAAGGGACTCTAGAAATCACGTCTGAGATCGGCTTTTACTTTTTGTTACTCGTCTATATAAATAAGAATACATAATAGAAAATGAAATAATGCCTTATCAGTGTTTTTTATTTCGTTATTCGTTACATTTATTATTATTACATTTTTTTGTTTTTTGTTTTTGTTTTTTTAAAAATTATTTCCGCATTTTCTTTTGCGTGATTCACAACAATTCACAACGACAAATCCTGGAATCTGTTGACCATAGTTTTCCAAAAAACTAATCCGGGGAAAAATAGAAGGAAGCCTCTTTGAGAATCGATTATTATGCGTCCGTTGAAGAAGGGAAAAAATAGTGCTGCCAAAATTGAAAAAGCCAAAAAACAAGTCTACACAGCTCTAAAAAGCTCTAAAATTAAAAATAAAATATTGATTTACGAGCCACATCCTGTTTTGAATGATCAATCTAACCCCAAAAAGGCCAAGATCGATTTGATCTGTCATACCTGAAACACAAAAGAAACAAAAAGAATTGATGAGTTTTTGAGTTACATATATTTAGTTCTATAAGATTTTTCATAGCGGCTCAAGCAATCTGGCAACCATGATTTTTATATCCGTTTAAACCTGCGTAAAAAGTCGAATTTAAGGCAGATTGTTTCGCTAGAGATCAATTATTTCAACAGAGGTTTAACTGCATGGTTGCCATGTAACGTGATTTTTACGGAATTCCTAATTTCAATCGTGAGTCCACCGATGGATAAAAAGATTAAACAGCTTAGCTAAGCAATATGACTACATTGCATGAAAATACACGAATTTTTGAACTTTTTAGGCACCGATGGATACACCATTGAAGTTAAGAATTCCACGAAAATCACGCCAAACGGCGACCATGTTTAAATGGAGAAAATCTAGTGTTGCCATATTATACGAGTCACAACTATTTTACATCAAGTATATATTTTACCATCAGATTCGAGTGTTGGTAAATCCAAGGTTCGTAATTTTTCGGGAAACAGCTGACATCAAACAACACCCGCACCAAACATTTCTGACGAATCAGAATTCATTGGTGAGTATTTGGTCTCACCGTCGGTTGCAACTTTCGAGAACTCTTTTAATACCCGTCCTGCGATGTGAGGGCAAAGTCCCCAGTTCGAGTGACAAAACGGTGAATCCTAATTCTCATCAGTCATCAGCGCGGTGTATCGGAACCTTTGTAGAACCTCCAATTATTTACACTCCCAAACCTGATAATTAAATGTGCTTATAAGAATCTCCATATCACTTGTATATATTAGAGTGGTGGCTCAAGAACAATCAATTACACTTTTGCTCTCGTTTAAACATGTGCAGAAATATCGATAATCGATATAGCTCTTGGAGGTTCAAATGAACTCTTGAGAATTGATTGTTTTCCATGGGTTTATATGCGGCACTAGCTTAAAAAAGGTATGATACTACAACACTATAGAACCCAAACATATTTACCAGATGTCCCCAGATACCAGATGTCCCCTAATGTGTTTACTAAAAATCATCTCTTGCACCCTTGCAACTCTAGTTGAGCAACCAAATAATTAGAAATAATGAAATCAGTTGGGCTGTTAATCAGTTAATGAAATCAGTTAATGCGTGAATTATTGTAACAGGGCTAAAACTCACTCATGGGCGAAGCAAGAAGATTTTTCTGGAGGGGGCCAAGTTTAGAAACTCCACCGAACGGTCTAGGGGAAACATCCTCCAGTTTGTGGAAAGGGGGTTTCTTGGACAAGTTTGAAAATTTAGCCGCTCTCAGGCGTGATTGATTCCGGGCTCTCTCTACTCCGCGAAGCATTATTTTATGCGCCTCACCTCGCGAAAAACGATCAAATTAGAAAAAAAAAATCTTAAAATTTTACTTTTTGCTACTCGTCTATTTAAATAAGAATACAGCGTAGAATATGAAATAATACCCTAACAGTGTTTCTTATTTCGTTATACATGTGTATTAGTTCCTTTTTTTAAAATTATTACCGTACTTTCTTTTTTTCTCAATATCGATTTGGGAGTGGTCAACTCCCCCCTGGCTTTTTATAATTACGCCCATGATGGACTCACTGATAAACCAACAACTTATAAACCGGAGTAAGGAGAGGCTGCACTAAGCTAGACTACACCAACACTTAACACTTTTATTAACGACATCGGATTTTATGGGAGTGGTCAAAATACCCCCCCACGGTCCTTTGTAATTCCACTCAGAAGCCCACTGATAAACCAACAATTAATAAACCCGAGTAAGGAGAGACTGACACTAAGAGCTATAATATACTAACACTTAACACTTTTATTAACTATATCGGATTTTCTGGGAGTGGTCAGAACGCCCCCCCCCCCACGGTCCTTTGTAACTCCACTCAGAAGCCCACTGATAAACCAACAATTAATAAACCCGAGTAAGGAGAGACTGACACTAAGCTATACAATAGCAACACTTAACACTTTATTAACTACATCGGATTATGGGAGTGGTCAGAACACCCCCCACCCCCCACCCACGGTCCTTTGTAACTACACTCATAAACCCACTGATAAACCAACAACTGATTAACCCGAGTAAGGAGAGACTGACACTAAGCTATACAATATCAACACTTAACACTTTATTAACTTGCACTAAGCTCAAAAACACAAATAACACACTAGGAAGAAGACCACTCCGGCACGGTCTCGGAACTTAAATCAAGAATCAGGACTCCCACGAGCGGACCAAACTCTTACTGTCTCAGCGCCCGGCGCTACTAATCTCTCTCACGTGGACATTGATTCCGGCGCCAAAACCATAACAATCCTCGATAGCATCTTCCAAAGCTAGCCCAATCACGTCCGAGAACTCTGACGCCTCTCCTCGATTTCAACGTCATAGCAATGGTCGTCATAACTGACCAAGAGAGACAGTCATGACTGATCAAGAGATGCAGTCATGACTGACCGAGGAAACCAGTCATGACGACTCAGCTACAATATGACATCATTGTCTCTGTAGAGGTAATGGTCAATTAATTGACCTAATTACCCACCGGATGATCTGATTTCATTGCGTTGCCAAACTCACCAGAATAATATTTGCGGCAAATATTATTCTGAAATAAGTTGCCCAACTCTGTTTGCAAACTGCCCTTTTCTGATATTTTTACGAAGATCGGTCAATAAGTACGCTTCACAGGTTATTTTTTCAGGCCTAAATTTACCGAAGAAAACATTCAACTATACACTGAAAAAACACTGGGGTTTGTACAGGTTTGTCTTGAAGCCCGCTACTTTCTGTGATGGAGTCCGTAATTATACGGGTTGCACCGCCGAAAATTACGGGCGTCACAACCGGAGTGCCTCAGTAAATCTATACAGTCCGTAATTTACGGTGTCCAAGACCCTATCCTTTTTTAAGTGTACAAGCTGTTAAACTTTTGATACCTGCATCTTTTCAACGACGTAAACCCTTTATTTTTGTTGTTGAAAAAAATAGGTTCAACTTTCTACTAAAGAGAGAGCAATCTTTAAATCAGCGATAAAAAAATGGCTCATACAAAAAATTAAGATTGACAAGATTTGTTTTACAACTTGCAACCAGTCGGCACTAGTTTGATGTCTGATAAATACCGATAAATACGGAAAAAATCAGAATCCTTATTATAAAATCAAAAGTTTCAAGGTTTAAATATAGTTTTACTTCTGGTTTTCTTATTTTTCTGCTCGCCACTGATTTGTTCATAGTGAAATTTCAAGGTTTAAATATAGGTACGCTTCTGGTTTTCTTGTTTTTTAGTGCACCACTACTAAGTAACTTGTTCATAGTGAAATTTCATGGTTGAAATATATCGGACGCTTCTGGTTTTCTTGTTTTTCAGTGCGGCAGTGACTTGTTTATTGTGAAATTTCAAGGTTTAAATGTAGGTACGCTTGTGGTTTCCTTGTTTTTCAGTGCGCCACTGACTTGTTC
Organism: Trialeurodes vaporariorum; assembly: GCA_011764245.1. Classification (NCBI taxonomy): domain Eukaryota; kingdom Metazoa; phylum Arthropoda; class Insecta; order Hemiptera; family Aleyrodidae; genus Trialeurodes; species Trialeurodes vaporariorum. The sequence goes on along the minus strand of VMOF01000013.1, from coordinate 20,685,687 downwards.
ATTGTGAAATTTTGCAACGTCGTTTCATCACTAGACAATACCTATATTACAAGCGAGGATAAAATTTTTTCAAGGTTGACAGTAAAAAAATTCGGAGCAACCACTTTAAATTGGGTATCACAACGACACACAGTGGACCAAATGTAACGAAACTTCCTGGACATAATTTTACAAATGCAAATCAAGAATATGAATCGATTCTTGTGTCGAAACGCGATATTTCATTTTTTTGGAATTTCAGCCTTATTTTAAAGTTATTGACGAGATATTTTGCAGAGCCGCTTTTCAGATAATTTTCTTGTAACTTACAAACTGCCACCCCGTCTTCTTAAATATGAATTACTTTCGTCCTGTAATTTGACATTAATCGAACGGTTGCGCTCTGGTGGCAGAAATCGGCACTAAACGCTGAAGAATCATCTTAAAAGCGATTAAAGAACATTAAAATTTTCAAGTCCGGAAAAATCCATCTTTCGACCAAGTGTGCGACATCAACACAGTAAGATTCACACGGAGAATGGTTTAGTACCCATTAAATCATCACCGATGACGACAAGATAATTATCTTCAAAATCAACCACAAAACGAGCCATGAGTAGGTAGTAAACGAGGTGATTATTCGCATATAAAACCCCCAAAAAAATAAGGAGAAGAAGAAAATAGAAGGAAGAAGAAGAAGAGAAGTTAATAAGAGAGATGATCATTAAAAAAACTTCTATTATACCAGTTTAACGGTGAGTGCCACGAGTTTGTTTTAGTGACAGCAATCGTGCGACCCTGATTTCCAGGGTGTGTATTGGGGTTAGGATTATGTTCCCGTGTTGATGATTTCGAGTTTTTCCCCGCCCACTGACCTTCGTTTTTGGGTAGAAAAGATTATCAACGGTGCTTTCAAATTTTTTCGAGGGTGGTGAAATCATCTGATTTTTACGTCGAATCATTTTCGTGCAGCCCGCCTTAGAGACGCGATGGCGGGAATTTTGAAATTCTCGCTGGCACCCGCCTTACTTCTGTTGATGGTCTTGGCGATGACCAAAGGAGATGAACAACTGACTGAAGAGACGGATGGTGAATTCATTGAACGTGTAAACAAAGCGCAAACTCAATGGACGGTAAGCAAGTTTGTGATTATATAATCTTTGTTTTCGTAAAAGAAGAAACATAGGGTTTTAAGAGAAGGTTGTAAGCCTATCATCTGCATCATATTAATTTACCAAAACTAACTTTTTTTTTTTAATTACATTTTCATACCTATTTTTTTTTTTTTTTTTAAATAATGTCTTGAAAAATTAGTTTTATTTTTTGGCTTATTTTCATTGAGATTTATCAGAGCAAGCCTATTTACTCTAACCGTATTGATGATTCTTCCGAATCCTAACATTTTCATCCTCAATTTTCAATTTCTTTTTTAATTATCCATTCCATCTAATCCCAGAGTCAGCCAGGACTATTCTTGAGAATTCTTCCAGATCCTAACATTTTCATCCTCAATTTTCAATTTCTTTTTTAATTATCCATTCCATCTGATCCCAGAGTCAGCCAGGGCTATTTTTGAGAATTCTTCCAGATCCTCACATTTTCATCCTCAATTTTCAATTTCTTTTTTAATTATCCATTTCATTTGATCCCAGAGTCAGCCAGGACTATTCTTGAGAATTCTTCCTGATCCTCACATTTTCCAACCTCAATTTTCAATTTCTTCGATAAATATACCCATTTTATTTCTATAAAATCAACAATAAATCGATGTCATCCATCATCTCCACAGTCCAATTCTTCAAAATTTATCATTTACCTCAATCTCCCAAACCTCTCGTCAGCTGATCCCCATTCTCTTTCCATCTTCAATGTATTTCAAATGGCACTTTTTAATTCGAATATGTTTTGAGGAACGTGTTAGCAGTTGGAATCCGGCCTATATAGCTCAGAGCGCGATGTTTACATATGGCATAGTTTGTTTGATATATCTAATATTTTCATGATTTCAGAACCTGTCCCCAAAAAGGCCTACTTTCTTTCGTCCTAATTTTTTTATGCCAAAAATGAAAAAATCTGGAAAAAGTGATTTGATGCTTATATTTTTCTATGTAAGGCTCCGACTTCATTACAAACAATTTTCGGCCACAAATTTACACGAGACTCAAATAATGAGGAAGCTGTGATTGGTACCTACTCGTAGTGACCGTATGAATAAATCGATTGATACATCGATTTGAAATATTTGGTTCCGAACAAAATATGTCTTACTTTCATTTCCCGTAAGATCAAATTTTAAAATGGAACGCATCCGACTTAAAAACGGAGAAACCGTAGTAGGAAGTTTTTGTGATGTGTAATCTATAACTTCGAAAATTGACTTTAAACCAATTTGAGATTTGAAAACACCAAAAATAGCATTTAACAATAGCGGTCCGTCGTAATCATTAGTTAAATTAGGTGAGGGATTGACAAGTCAACCTTCCATTCCACAACACTTGCACAGTTGCACTTTCATTTCAAACCGATTTCCACTGAATTAATTACAATTTTGGATTTGAGCTTGAAAAGAATGAAGCAACCAAAACCAAAATCAAATCGTCCGTGCTGTTGCACTTTGGGATAGGGCTTATAGTTTAACATGTAATTATAGTCTCTTTACATCAGCTGGTATGGCACGTTGAGGACAACCTGAAGTAACCAGGTTGAGGTCTCAGGAACGTTCCTCCAACGACTTTTATCCAATTAACATTGGCTCAATTATAAATGTGTAATATGACCATTTAATAATTTTGTCCATCCCATCATTTTGGCCTATCATTTTAATCGCTTGAGTCGACACGAACTCTTGCTGTCTTTATGGGAAATAAAGTACAGGAATGTACAATCAGCGAATATTTATTTGAAATAATTGGAAATTTTCCTCACAATCAGTGATAACCGGTTGTTAAAGGGTTAACTGTAACGGTGCTTTCTTTGACATCCAATGTTTAGGCAGGTCGTCATCCAGAATTCCGAGAATGCAGAGCACCCGGACCAAAAAGCAGAGGCCTGATCAATGTACTACTCCGTCCATTCAGGCGTCCCAGGAGGCCTCTAAGGCGACCCGGAGCCGGAAGGAGGCCAAGCTCAATGGGCGGAATGGGTGGCATGGGGAACATGGGTGGCATGGGTGGCATGAGTGGCATGGGTGGCATGGGTGGTACGGGTGGCATGGGTGGCATGGGGAGCATGGGGGGACTTGGAGGACTGAGTGGACTGGGGGGACTGAGTGGACTGGGGGGGCTGAGTGGACTGGGAGGCGGCAGGGGTTGGAGGAGACAAACAGTGGCTAAAGATAAACCCACTGCGCCTGAGAAATCGGCCGCTTTGGAAAAGGCACCGACAGTGGACGCAAAAAAATGCTCCGACAAATATTGCTTACCGGAAACGTTCGACCTCAGAGACAAGTGGCCCAAATGCCGTGACGTCATCTCGAAGGTCGCGCCGATGGATTGTACTTGCGGTATCAGCGACTATGTAAGTAAATCATTCGCAGATCATAGTCAATACACGGACAAAAAAAAAAACTTTGGTTCATACGGAACACCGAGGGTGTCCGGTTCCAATAACCGAAGTTTTCGGTTGTGAGTACCGAACTTTAGTTAGGAGTACGGAAGTGGTTCAGTAGGACTGAAAGTTTTCGGTTGTGAGTACCGAACTTCAGTTAGGAGTACTGAAGTGGTTCAGTAGGACTGCAATGTGAGTCATAGTATTGGTCACACTTACTGAAATCTTCGGTATTCCTAACTGAAGTTCGGTACTCACAATCGAAAACTTCAGTTACTGTAACTGAACACCTTGGTGTTCCATATGAGCCGAGGTTCAGTTCTCGAAACCGACTTTTTTTTTCTCCGTGTATGGTAGTAACTAGAGACCCTATATACCATGAGATTGGCGCCATGTCATTCAAAATGAAGAAGAGGAAGCGGATGAATTGAGCCCACAAGAGAAAAATTGAAAATTTCGGATGAACATTTGCCTCTGTTCAGTTGCCGCTATTTCGCTATCTCTTATAGGTTAGGTTCCGATTCTCGACAATAACCAGAGACAGATAGAGACGGAGTACTAACTGGCTGCAGCAGAGGCACTCTGAATCCTCGCGGATTCAACAAAACAACAGTCAACGTCGCATGGTGTTGAATGGTGAGCACCCTCCTCTTCCTTTCTCGCCCATCCCCACCGTGTTTTCCGGATGTCACCGTTCAACACCATGAGACATCAAAAGTTACTGACTGTTGTTTTACATGTTATTATGTTGAATCCCCGAAAATTCAGTGTGCCTCAAATCTTCCCTAAGTATTTTCGCGTAGTTCTCCGTCTCTATTTTCCTCTGACAATTACGGTCGTTATTGAACGATATAATGTTCTCCAGACTAACATTCAAGCGCAGAGGAAAAATTAACAATAATTACTGCGGTCACTGTTACTTCAAATGTGTATTGGAAGCTAGTATACGCGAAAAGTAAACAAACTCTCCGCCTTATTAACATTTGCCTCTTGGGGATGTCTTGACAGCCTCCATCTGAGAGCCAATCAGAAATGGATTCTGACATGGCGCAACTCTCATAGTATATAGGGACTCTAGTGTCTCTAGTGGAGTATATAGTGGATACTCTAGTGAGGATAGACTACAGAGTTCAGTTCGGTGTATGACTGTACTGCACGGAAATAATATGATCTGTAATCTTTTCTCAATCGATGCAATCGCAGTTAAGTTTTTAAAATACCCTCAAGTTTTTTAAAGTCATCGACGACTCTACCGGTTGAAAAAAGATTACAAATCAGAGCATTTTCGTGGAGTACAGTCTTACACTGGACTGAACTCTGTAATCTTTTCCCAACCGGTGGACTCATCGGTGAATGTAAAAATGTCATTAATTAAACGCAAAACGGCAGCACTGAGTGGTAGAGTCCCTGTATGTCGATAATTTAAGACAAATGAAAGCATGAGCGCTGCCACGTTTGTCAGTGGCGATGCGTGCAATCTGTCAACGTTGCACATTAAAACCCATGAAAAATATCGAACTATCCAGGAATCGCCGATGACCATCGAATTCGACTTTTTCTATGGGTTCATGTGGACAAAATGCCATGTTGCCAAAAAGCACGCTTCGCCACTGACGTTTGTTTACATTCTGAGGACGGTTGTTGTGTTTTGGTCCAATGAAAAGATTGCAGCCCAAGAAGCAAAGATAGATCGAAAACGAAGATTTTAACTCAAGTTTTCCCCTGGGAAAATGGTCGAATTGGCATCATTTTTTTTGCGTTCACGGATCTTTTATGGAAGGTTTTCCCGTAACTAAACAGAACTTTTCCGGTAAAACCACAAAAGAACGGAAAAAAACATCAAAATAACCTTCCATTTACATCGGTCTTCTTATTTTTTGAAAAAATTAGAGTAATTGATACATAACTTATGGTTATTTCAAAATTGTTTTCGTTCTGTTGCGGCTTTACCAGAAAACTTTCGTTTAACCACATGAAAACCTCCCGTAAACGTTCCGTTTACACAAAAAAGATCCGTCCAATTCGACCGTTTTACGCAAGTTTTTTCCCCCGGGATATAACTTGCGTAAAACCTTACGTTTTTGGTCCATTTTGCTACTTGGAAGTGACGTAGAGTGTCTAACGGTGTAATCTTTCACTGCTTTTGTTGATCGACGTCTATACACGCTTTTACAGATTATTTAGGTGCACCATAGTTGGAAGCAGGTGTCTTTCTTCCTCTCCTTCCATTTAAACACATGCGTTAGAAAAGGATAGCAAAAGGGGCCATCACGTGACTATTAACCACGTCTGTCTTTTTCTAATGCACGAGTTCAAATGGAAGGAGAGAGAGGTAGACAAATACATGTATCACTCGATGATTAAAACAATAATTCCTATTTGCTTCCTATTTGAATGCATGCAAAACAATCGATTAGTAAAAGGGCCATGGCCCCCTCTAGAATCGATTGTTTCTCATGTGTTCAAATGGGACGCGTTCATGATTGCCAAATTGCTGAATCCGCCCATGTCCGAAAAGCCGGTTCTCAAAAATACGTGTGTATCTTCATTTACAGGCTGTTTCAGTCGTGAGGGCACTCGAAGACAGATACTGCATTACGTATGAAGACAATCAAAGGACGTTATCTGCCAGTCAGATTATTCAATGCTGCGGCTACTGTGGAAAATGCACCAAGGGGTAAGATACAAAGTTGAACTTTGTATAGGGAAATGGCGAAGCGTGCAATATGACAAACATTGTATTACGTCCATTTCAACTCATGAAAAAGATCGAACTTTTGGTTGTTCGGTGAACATCTTCGCATTCAACCTTTTACATGGGTTTAAATGGGTACAGTACAACGTTGACAAATTGCACGAGACGCCACTGGTAACAGCGAGACTTACCGTTTAAAGAGGCAAACTTTTAAATCCTGCAGTCAGAAAAAATTGCAACTCGTTGACATTTCTCCAGACTTTTATTCATTTTGTAGCGTTTGAAGGAATCGAATTCAAATTTACCGCGCTGAACATAGTCGGTGGTGAGCTATAAGCGAGAGTGTGGCGATTGCAGAGACGTGTCTGTCAAGCTTTCAGTATCCTCCTCAGTCTGAAGGCGTAGTATACTCATCAAGTCTGGGTGAGTGAGTATATCCTATGCAAATAGTAAGCAAGAGTCGCCATTGTATTCACAGCTAGATGGTCAAAGTTGATAAGAGCCTATTTCGAAGTCAGTCTCTGACAGGCTGGAAATGGAGGGAAATGCGTGTTACCAACATCTTCTCGGCTTTATGGAAATTAACCCGGGTTTTTCTTTAAGGTAATTTTTCTCGAAAACGAAGCAGAATTTTGCGATGGAAATAAAATTTCTTTAAAGAAAAATCGATTTAGCCAAATTTTCTAACAAAATTGATAGGTCATACCTTGGTAAAACTGAGCACCCAACATTGCTCTAATTGTCACCTGCATTAGATGATATCATAAAGAATTCTTGGTACACATAATAGTGAGTTACTCAACACTCATCAAGCATGAAAACACACCATCATGTTTACTTTTAAACTGCGAGAATCTTTTCTCAATCTTTTTTTTTTTTTCAATTTATTTCTTTTATCTTTTAACCTTTTCACACCTACCCGTGTATATGTATATTAGATTGCCATCTAGCGCCGCTGCAGCACCTGCATAGTCAAACATATACTCTCTCTGTCGGTGAGAATGAGAATTACTAATTTTTATAATTGCCTACAGAGTGCGCATGGGTATCAAATGTGTGCGGTAGTGCAAAAGAGAAAATATCTCTCCCTTTTCCTTAGTCCAGCAGTGCTGCTACTGAAAATTTTTCTAAGGAGTGGAAAGGTTTTTAAAGCTGCCAAAGATTTCTGTGGGTACGGCCTCGCATTAATGAACATTTCTCTCTTTAATTTTTTTTTTTTCAACCAGGGTCTCAAGTCTCGCTTACGAGTATGTAAAGATATTCGGCCTTCCGACCGGAATTGAACTCCAAAGGAACACAACCATCGAAGCGGACTCGACCGGGTGCAAACCGTACTCACTTTCTGGTTCACAGACACCACCCCATGTCGCCTTGAGGCAGCCATTTTGTTCCAATAAATGCACCAACAATTACTACCCGACTCCGTTCGAGAGAGACTTGCAAAGAAGTAAGTCTTTAAAGACACATTCTAAGGGGTGAGGCGCAATAGGCAGTGCAATGTATTCTATCCATTTAAACTCATATAAAAGATCGAATTCAGGGGGTGCACAGTGCACAAGGAAAATTCGATATATTTAATGAGTTTAAATGGATCAGTTGCATTGTTGCCAGATGGCACGCGACGCCACTGGCAATAGGCGACGCCATATTGGATGCTTTTCATCGTTTACATACATTTGTTTACATGCAAAGGGGTCCAACGGTATTTTATAAATAGTTGATAAAAGAGTTAATTTTTGATGAACTTGTTTCTTTTAATCATGATATCAATCAGAGCTTCCGTTTCGCGTATAATTAATGACATCTTTCAATGGGACAGTTGCAAGGGTCTGAAATGTTGCGTTTTTTATAAAGAAAATAATAGTATTTGATGAGCTGAGAACAATGGTGCCTTTGGTGTTTTCCTAAGTGTCCAGGTTTTGGAGATGCACACGTGTGAAGTTTGAAAAAATGGTGGGTGTAGTGACGTCACTACGCGGAATTCCCATTTAAAACAATGTATTTTGGGCCAAAATTGCATCTTCGGAACAATGGGATGTAATTAGAAACCAGAGTCATCTTTGTACTCAGCTCATCAAGTACTTTCATTTCCCTTATAAAAAACGCAACATTTCAGACCCTTGCAACTGCCCTATTCACCGATGTTTCCATCGGTTGAGAAAAGATTGCACAGTTCAATTCAGTGTTTGATTGTATGCATGAAAACAATCGGATCTGTAATCTTTTATCAACCGGTGAAGTCGTCGATGACTTTAAAAAAAAAAAAAAATGGGGATATTTTAATAACTAAACGGAGATTGCACCAATTCAAAAAGTAATACAGATTAGAGTATTTTCGGGCAGTACAGTCATACACCGAAGTGAACTGTGTAATATTTCCTCGCCGGTGGATGATTGAATAGAAAAATGCCATTAATTACACGCAAAACGGCCGATCTGATGTACATAATTCCAAGAAGAATCTTGAAAAGCGTTAATAGATGTCCATCAATTCAAAAGTAATTGAAAATTACACCGTTAAAACTCTGTGGCACTGTAGTCTTTGCATTGGACGAAAAAAACAAAACAAAAAACACAAAACAACGGCCCTTAAAATACCACTGGTTTGTCCCATGCAAAACAAATGGAAGATAATAGTTCAACCATTCGACCACCAGGGGGTTTTTGCCGTTTTTCTAACATTGAGTTTCACTACTGTATGGATAAGTAATAAGTATGATGTGGTAATATTTTATTCAAACGGTTTAATTACCGCATAATTCGAGAATACCATTAAAGATTTACAAAACAACAGCTTTCCACAACACATACCGCTTGTTACAATCGATAATTTGTGGGCCGGTCATGAGTCTTTTTTTTACTATTGATCATCGGTGTGTGTTGTTTCAGTTCACAATTTTTACCCGGTTTGGCCGGATACTGGCGAAACTCTCGTAGAGGCAATTAAGATGGAGATCTTTACATCTGGATCGGTAACGGCTGATTTGAATTACTACGAAGATATGTTTTACTATCTTGATGGTTAGTACCCTCGCATTTTCAACCTCTTGATTCACAAATGATACAGATATGTAAAACTGGAGTTCAAATTGAGTCATCATAAGTTCAGAGACAAAACAGGGTTTCAAATTGTTTAAATTCCCCACTATTTTTTTCTAGCTTAATAGTAGTCATGGCTGTGAACACTATGGATTATCGTTTTCCTCTCATTTGAGCCAATGCAAAAGTATCGATTTCTCGGGGGCTCACACAATTTCATAACCTGAGAATCGATTCTTTTCGATAGTTTTATACGAAGGCTTAATAACTTCCTCTCAGTAATGACTCGAAGGCAGCGATGGCTCATGCAAATTGGCAACAACGTATTTTCTCTATTTTTAAATAGATCAAAAAAATAGTAGACGTTATTGCGATTGACCAAACGAACTTTAGCCATACATATGTATACACATTGTGACGTCACTCTAGTTTGCCTTCTCGCACCCACGCAGCAGCACCATACATAGTTACAGTGACTGGATAAACCACAGTGTGGCCATTTCGGTCGTCTTTCTGATTGGTCGGATTCCTTAAATCGCAAATTTGAGCATTTAGAAGTAGTTTCACGGTTTCATAGGGTTCTCGTACGCAAGTTAGACACGACTGAAGGCCTTTTGTCAAATTTGAAACATATTGGTTCGCAAAATTGAGAGAAATCAACGATTCCCCGTAACTGACCCCCCGCGGTTGCGCACCCAACTTAACACGGGCGGCGGGCGCCATAGGGAGGAAGTGTGTTCCTAAGTTACTCGCAAAAAATATCGGAACCCCCCGCCCTAAAAATGGTTTATACATGGCATTAATGACTTTTTTCAGACAGGGGGTAGAGAAATCTTCATTCCGAAACCCAAGAACAATCATACTCCCCATGCTGCCAATGCTAAAGTGGGTGCACTCTTGAGGGGTGGAGGGCAAATGGCCGCACTGTGGTTTATCTAGTCACTGTATACATAGTCAGCCATATGCTCTATCTGTCGGTGAGAGCGAGAACTACTAATTTTGGTATTCACCGATAGAGTGCGCGCGGGTGTCAAATTTGTACGGTAGTAGTGCAAAGAGAAATTATCTAGATATACTCTATCTGTCGGTGAGAGTGAGAACTACTAATTATTCACCGATAAAGTGCGCGTGAGTGTCAAATTTGTACGGTAGTAGTGCAAAGAGAAATTATCTAGATATACTCTATCTGTCGGTGAGAGTGAGAACTACTAATTATTCACCGATAGAGTGCGCGCGGGTGTCAAATTTGTACGGTAGTAGTGCAAAGAGAAATTATCTAGATATACTCTATCCGTCGGTGAGAGTGAGAACTACTATTTATTCCCCGATAGAGTGCGCGCGGGTGTCAAATTTGTATGGTAGTAGTGCAAAGAGAAATTATCTAGATATGCTCTATCTGTCGGTGAGAGAGAGAACTGCTAATTATTCACCGATAGAGTGCGCGTGGGTGTCAAATTTGTACGGTAGTAGTGCAAAGAGAAATTATCTAGATATACTCTATCTGTCGGTGAGAGTGAGAACTACTAATTATTCACCGATAAAGTGCGCGTGGGTGTCAAATTTGTACGGTAGTAGTGCAAAGAGAAATTATCTAGATTTGTCTATAATTTTAGTCCAGCGATGCTACTTCAATTTTTACTTAGGAGTGAAAAGGTTCATTTATTCCTCTCTTGGTTTACAGGAATTTACGCACCAAGCACCGAGGTAGAAGATCCACCGATGAGGAACATGACATTGAGGATTCTAGGGTGGGGCAAGGAGAAAGGGAAGGACTATTGGCTGGCTTCCGGAAATTTCGGCACGAGTTGGGGACAGAATGGGCTCATTAAGATTGAGATGGGCAACCAGAAGCTTGACCTTGAGAGTAGAGTCTTGGCCGGACTATTCTAGAGAAGAGCTATGGGCAGTGAGCAAAAACTGCGGACTAACAGTATTGGGGCCATTTCCCGGAAATAAGGGCCCATGAAGTAAGGGATGCACTCTTCCTGAGAAATTACCGTTAAGATTAGATGGATACTTTCATCCGAAAGGCGCATTTTTTGTACATTGTAGATATTTCCTTCGAAAACGGCCTCAATAGGTCAGTGGCAAAATTTTGTTACGGCATTATGGAGGGTCGATTCGTATGTGCATATACGTAAAAATCACATTGAAAGCATAAAAAAATCTCAAAGGTCACTCACAAACTCAATAAAGACATTTTAGAAAAATTCCAAGATGACAATCAAATGAGTCAGTCACTATTATTAGGGAGTCCCATCTAATTACAGCTTTCCCTTTGATGAACCACTTTTCTGTACATATACGTAAAAATAACATTGAAAACATAAAAAAATTTCATAGGTCACTCACAAACTCAATAAAGACATTTTAGAAAAATTCCAAGATGACAATCAAATGAGTCAGTCACTATTATTAGGGAGTCCCATCTAATTACAGCTTTCCCTTTGATGAACCACTTTTTTGTACATATGCGTCAAAATAACATTGAAAACATAAAAAAATTTCAAAGGTCACTCACAAACTCAATAAAGACATTTTAGAAAAATTCCAAGATGACAATCAAATGAGTCAGTCACTATTATTAGAGAGTCCCATCTAATTACAGTTTTCCCTTTGATGAACCACTTTTCTGTACATATACGTAAAAATAACATTGAAAACATAAAAAAAATTCAAAGGTCACTCACAAACTCAATAAAGACATTATAGAGCAATTCCAAGATGACGATCAAATGAATCAGTCACTATTATTAGGGAGTCCCATCTAATTACAGTTTTCCCTTTGATGAACCACTTTTTTTTTAGTAGAAAGCTGCGATTTGATGGAACTCCTCCATCGTGACCCGCTCATTTGACAGCCATCTTGAAATTTTGGTTGAAGAACCATTTATTGAGTTTTCTTGAATCAATTTTGGAAACTCTATGATTGTTATGATTGTCTGTGAACTCCCATTGTTATTTTTAAATCCTTTCAGACTTGTATAGAAATTCTATGTAGTTATTGCAAAAGTTTGCATCAGACCAACATTGTACACTGAAAAATAAACAAAAAAATTGGAAAAGCACGGGCAAATATGGAACATCGGCAAAATCCGGGTAAGACACCCGGAACTTCCGGGCGTCATGCCCGGAGGGCACGGGTGTCACGCCTTGATTTTGCCGTTGTTCCATATTTGCCCGGAACTTCCGGGTCTCCGGACCGTACTTTTTTTTCAGTGATAAGCTCAAAATCTGAGTTGACTGCTGATGAGCAAAAATGGCTGTCTAAATTAGTATGAGGCAATATTTTGTAAAAAATAGAATCAATAAACATTGGAAAGCTCTCTAAGACCATAAAAAAGTTTTGTTTACAAACTATGAGTAGTCAATTACCATTTACCGTTTGACCACTCCCGACTTTACAAGTTTCTTTGTTAAAGAAATTTTTAAGCGTCCTCTTTCGCAAATTATGGGCCAACAGAAGAAACGAAGGAGAGAAAAAGAAGGAAAGATGATAGAAAGAAGAGTTACAGTCAGTGAATTAAATCATTTCAGTCCACGCCTTAGATTCACTGAGGTAGGCCACCTGGAATGCTTGAATACATTGCGATACGTATTGCAGGTTGCCTACCTGAACCAAGATCTAGGGAGCTGACTGGCATTCTTTAATTATTTGACTGCGAGTACTGTCGGTGAATCAAAGAATGTCAGACGACGCTTGAAGTTTTGTCTCGGGTAGGCTACCAGCAATGCTTAATTTCATTGTGATACTTATTGCAGGTTGCCTACCTGAACATAAATCTAGGGAGCTGACTGACATTCTTTAATCTGTGACTGTGAGTACTGTCGGTGAATCAAAGAAATTCAGACGACGCTTAAAGTTTTGTCTCGGGTAGGCTGCAATGCTTGATTTCATTGTGATATGTATTGTGGGTCGCCTATCTAAATATAAATCTTAGGCATCATCATACATTTTATAATTCGTTGACTGTATATATATCCACATTTTTCCGAAATTACTAGATCCGAGATCGCCAAATCTTGCCACCTCGGCCAGGACTCGAACCCGAGAACTCTGAGTTTTAGTAGCTAGTTGCGCTGACTACCAGCAGGCGAGTCTAGATATACAAGTAAACACTAGCTCATTCCAACCTATGATACCCTTTGAGTCAGTGGCAGGCACTGGCTATGGTTTTGCGTGAAATCTAATTACAATGTATTGTGTCCATTTAAAACCATTCAAAACGTCGAAACAGTGGAAATTCAAAGTTTCAAAATCGATACGAAACACACATTTAAATAGGCAAGAGTAAAGTGGCCAAAAACTTAAAGCCACCGTTTATGGGGCTGTCTTTCGACCCATCCGCTTTTCTGGTTTTTAATTACACCCTTTACTTGAAACGATGAAAATGACAATGACTACAGAGCTGCCGATTTACGCAGATTTAATGACATTTTGAAATTCACCGAAGATTCCACCGGATGAGAAAAAGATTACAAAGTTTAGTTCAGTGTATGACTGTAATGCACGAAAATACTAGCGTCTTTTATCTCTTCTGGACCGGTTTATTTTAATTAATTAGTGGTGTTTCCACCGATTGAGAGAAGATCACAGATCAGAGTATTTTCGAGTATTACACAGTCATACACTGAACTAAACTCTATAATCTTTTCACAACCGGTGGAATCTTCGGTGAATTTCAAAATGCCATTAAATCTACACAAATCGGCAGCTCTGAATGACTACGACTCCTGCAGTTTATCAAGCCATGGAATCAACCACAAGTATACGGTAAATTTCAGCCATAATTTTTCCTATATGAAAAAGCAGTCGATTGCTTATTTTCCAAGAATCGATCATTTTACAAAAGTTGGTAAGAAAAAATTAAATAAAAAAAATTGTCTTTGCCATTTGATTTTGCTAAATAGTGTATCCCGTGGTTATCTAATACTTAAAAATATACAACTCCAACATGGTAAATTAAAAAAATTGGAGTGATTTAAGCTTATCGTCTTTTGAAGAGCGTGTGTTTAAATAATCTATGACTAATTGATGTACTTATAAAACGGCTCCGTTTTTCATTCAAATCATATGCTGGAGTACCATTGGTTTAAAGGTCATTTAGTAAAATATAGAGTATTCATTTCGACATTAGTTCATCTCATACTATCATGCTCTCTTCAATCAAGCCATACCATTTCGAGGAATATTTGACTACCTTTGAGGAAAATCAAATAAAAAAAAAAAATAATAAAAAAATTAACAATTCAAGATTATTGTGAAATGCATTTGAAGTATGACTAATCTAAGAAGTTAGTGTGAGAGAATTCCATTGCATATCTGGTGTGCTCGTTCCTGTGAATTTACGATCTAACTTTATTAGGATTCCTTCGAAAGGGCACACCTGGTGTTTCATGCGCGCTTCTTCCAGGAATCGCGGCAGAATTCTCAGACGTCTCGATTTGCACCCGATTTTTTCTTCGAATGAATGATTTTAATCTTTGAAATGATTCTTGGAAAAAAAAATCTTAGACATGATTAAATATTATAATTGAGAGGGTATCGATGATTAACAGTCAATCCATCTCGGACATGAGTCCGAGTTAGACCGTAGTGAGTCCGGTTTTTCGAGTCCCCGTTAACCTTTTGATTTTTCTCGCGGCCGACGATTAATTAATAATAGCGCGCAATTCAAAAGTCAAAATTAATAGCGCGAAATTCAAAATTCAAAATTAATAGCGCGAAATTTAAAATTCAAAATTAATCGCACGAAATTCAAAATTCAAAATGAAACCTGTGGCTGTGCTAGTTTGCTTGATTGTGTTGGTGGCAGCGTCCGCTGCTAGAACTGCTCATTTCCTCTCGGATGAATACATCAACAGCATCAATGATCAACAAGATCAATGGGAGGTAAGAATGAATCAATTTGATGTAAAATCAACCACTGTCTATTGTTGAGCCACGCACAAAAAGCTATAGAATATTTTAGTACAGCGATAGGTATATCAAATCGACAGTGGCGAAGCGTGCTATTTGGCAACAACATTTTGTCCATTTGAACCCATAGAAAAAGTCGAATCTGCTGGTCATCGGCGAATCTAGAGTCCCTATATACTACGAGAGTTGCGCCATTGCTGAATCCATTTCTGATTGGCTCTCAGATTTAGGCTGTCAAGAAAGCTCCAAGAGGCAAAATGCAAATGGCTGAGGGTTTGTTCACTTTTCGCGAACTCGCTTTCATTACACATTTGAAGTAACAGTGACCGCGGTAATTTTTGTGAATTTTTCCTCTGCTTGAATATTATTACGCAGAACATTATCTCTTTCAATAACGACCGTTATTGTCGAGAATCTGAACCTAACCTATAAGAGATAGCGAAATAGTGACAACAGCGCAGAGGCAAATGGTCATCCGCCATTAGCAATTTGCCTCTTGGGGGCTCCATTGATCCGCTTCTCCTTCTTCATTTTGAGAGTCTTGTCGCAACTCTCATAGTTTAAAGGGACTCTAGGCGATTCCTAGAAAATTCGATATTTTTCATGAGTTTTAATGAGCCAAATGCAATGCAACGTTGCCAGATTGCACGCTTTGCCACTGCAAATCGATAGCCGTCCGAGGACCTCCGGTTCCAAACAAACTCTGATTCAATGTAACGTCCCCATAATTTAGTACGCCAATGAAAGAACTCGATGAGCTGATGAAAACAATGATGTCTTTGGTTTCTATAACTACGCCTCATATAGTTCCGGAGATGCGCTTGTTGCAAAAACTACATTGTTTCAAATGAGGATTCCAATAAGTTAAACGTTACAAAACACACAATTTTTGACAGCTTAATTAAAAATGAATCTCCAGAGCCGGGACACTTGGGAAAAAATCAAATGCAGCTTTATTTTCAGCTAAAGCTCTTTAATGGAGCTGTTGCAGACTTTTGCTACAGGCTTATCAATAGTTGATAATGGGGTAAACCCCAGTATAAAAAAAAAAAAAAAAAAAAAAAAAAAAAAAAAAACAATTAGCACACTAAAAAATCACGAAATCCACTCCTAAAGTCACACGACGCTTTTAAATGCGAGACCGTAATGGCGGCCGAGGTCGCCCAAATCTACTGGCAATTGTATGCTTCTTCTTCTGTGTGGTGTTGTGAGAACACCTCGTGTAGATGGCGCTGATGGAAGATAGGGAAACCCAATGCAAACCGCGGCCCCGGCCGCCATTACGGTCTCGCGTTTAAAAGCATTTTGTGAATCTAGGAGTGGATTTCGTGATTTTATAGTGCACTAATCGTTATTTGTACAGGTTTTTACCCCACTATCAACTATTAACAAGCCTGTAGCAAAAATTTGCAACAGCTCCATTTCCTCATATGAACACTACATTTCAGACACTTAAAGCTGCCCCATTCCAATGTGGCTGATTTTTTGTATCCTTGATATAATTCTTTTTTCTGTTAGAGAATATAACTGTAAGTAACTGGAAAAAAAAAACATAAAATCAAAGTGAATTCAAAGTTCATTACAGCTCACTGAAAAAAAAAATTGTATGAATTATCAATTTAATTGTTCAGAATGAAGCCCTCAATTAGTTTTGTTAATTCAACAAAACGAAATGGTGAATCAACAAAATAAGATTGTTAAACTGACAAAATAGATTGTTGAATCAACAATCATTTTTTGTTGATTCAACAATCTATTTTGTCAGTTTAACAATCTTATTTTGTTAATTCACCATTTTGTTTTGTTGAATTAACAAAACTAATTGAGGGCTCCATTCTGAACAATTAAATTGTTAATTCATACTTTTTTTTTTTTTTTTTCAGTGAGCGCTTTCTTAAAATGCATGGACATTCGTTTGCACGACTGGTCCTGAAACAAAATGACTGATTCAGCGGTAAACTTGGATTTAAAAACATAACAAACAACAAACAAACAAAACAAGACAAACAAACAATCAAAAACTTTTGAAAAACTTTCTCATCAGGTGCTGTCGCTCCTAAAATTGATTAAAAGAAAAAAAACAAAAAAAAAAATAAATAAAAAAATAATAAAAAAAACCAAAAAAAAAAAACAAAACAGACCAACAAACAAGCAATAAAACCAAAAATTGTGAAAAAACTTTCTCATCAGGTGCTGTCGCTCCGAAAACTGATTAAAAAAAAAAAAAAAAAAAAAAAAAAAACCAGACAAAAACAAACAAAAGCAAAAAAAAAACAAAAAAAACAAAAAAAACAAAAAAGATAAATAAATCGGATCAGGTGCTGTCGGATGATTTCAAAAGCTAGCAAATAAAAGGAAAGAGGAAAAAGTTTAAAAAGATAAATAAATTAGATCAGGGGGGTGATCACGGAGGATCGTTTCGTTTCGTTTTCGTTATCGTTATCGTTTACGTGTAACCTTATGGGTGGCTCAACTGATCGAATCGTTTTGAGCCTCTCGTAACGATTGAAACGGTCGAAAGGAAGCGATGAGTTGGAGGCTGTCGTTTACTCGATCGTTTGAAGTAGGAAGAGGTGAGGAGGGGATCACCTGCGCGATCGAGTTGCGCAGAAGCAAGCCCATTTGATTTAATGCAAACGATAACGATAACGATACCGAAACGAAACGATCCTCCGTGATCACCCCCCAGGTGCTGTCGGTTTGTTTTGGAAGTTCAAGATGCAAGTCAAAGATGAGCGACAGTCTGGGTGGACCAATAAACATGACGTTTGACACGTGGAAGATAATGTAGAAACGGAAAGGTAAGGTTTATTGGTCCACCCAGACTGTCGCTCATCTTTGACTTGCATCTTGAACTGCCAAAACAAACCGACAGCACCTGGGGGGTGATCACGGAGGATCGTTTCGTTTCGGTATCGTTATCGTTATCGTTTGCATTAAATCAAATGGGCTTGCTTCTGCGCAACTCGATCGCGCAGGTGATCCCCTCCTCACCTCTTCCTACTTCAAACGATCGAGTAAACGACAGCCTCCAACTCATCGCTTCCTTTCGACCGTTTCAATCGTTACGAGAGGCTCAAAACGATTCGATCAGTTGAGCCACCCATAAGGTTACACGTAAACGATAACGATAACGAAAACGAAACGAAACGATCCTCCGTGATCACCCCCCTGATCTAATTTATTTATCTTTTTAAACTTTTTCCTCTTTCCTTTTATTTGCTAGCTTTTGAAATCATCCGACAGCACCTGATCCGATTTATTTATCTTTTTTTGTTTTTTTTTGTTTTTTTTGTTTTTTTTTTGCTTTTGTTTGTTTTTGTCTGTTTTTTTTTTTTTTTTTTTTTTTTTTTTTTTTTTAATCAGTTTTCGGAGCGACAGCACCTGATGAGAAAGTTTTTTCACAATTTTTGGTTTTATTGCTTGTTTGTTGGTTTGTTTTTGTTTTAAGCGTGCCGTATATATACGGTGCGCTTCTTGTTTTCATTTTCATATCTAATATATAAGTCCAATGCCTTGCTTATGGCAAAACCTTGGCGGGAAAGGTTTGAAAAATTAAAAACGTGTTTTCTTAAAACTGGTTTCATTAATCGTTAATTTATTGCTGCAATCCAGGAGGTCTCGGCGTCTATTTTCTTAAAATTGTAAAAGTTTTGGTATTCCTGTTAATTTCAATAAGTTATTAAGCGTCAAAGTCGAATTCCTTCAAACGAGAATTCCATACAGGTCCAGCAACCTAAGTCATTTGTGCCAACCTATGAGTCAAAATTCAAAGGCAGGAGGGGGGTGGAAACATCTCCCGCAGGAACCCTCTTTGCCCCTCGCCTTTGGGCTCCACCGGTCACAAGATTTCTTCACGGTGCATTAAGCGGTCGTAAATGTGTCAACATCTGTTTGACGAGGGTACATCGATAAGAAGCGACGAGGTATTGATGAAGAGCGGGAGGGGTATAGAAAAGAGAGAGGCTCATTCATATCCTTAAGGTACCGTTCTAGAATTCATCCCTTTATTGTCTCGATGCAGAAAAGATTATGAATAGCAGCACTTTCCTATGTACATAGATATACAGTATCACAGGGTAATGTAATCTTTTTTGCACGGATGCAGTAAATGGTTGAATTCTAGAACGCTACCTATGTAGACCTGTTTAGTGATGACGTCACGATCAGAATTAGTTCCAAACAAATGCTCTATCTCGCTCACTCTCGTGGATTTACCAGATCCAAATTTTCGAACGCAAATTCATGCTAGTTAACCAACAGTTTTCTCAAATTTTATTGCACCATTAGATTCCACTTGCCTTAAAGTATCTTTTCACTGTAACATAATTCCTAAAAGATCACAAGCGAATTTACAATCACAGTTATACCGAAAGACGTTCTACGTTTTGTCCTTGTCTTACTCACGGTCTCTTATGGTAGTATCACCGGCATGACACTCAATCATTCTAACTTCTCTCCGTATCGAAGCTATTGTTCGAGGTACAACACATGCCGTGATGGTGCTGATGAGCCTATATCCTAGAATTTTGTGCTCTTAAGAAACTGATAACTGTGATTGTGCATCGATGCGCGATGTTTCAAAAAGTTTGTGGGAGCGGGCTCATATTTTATCACTGAGAAAAAAGTGGCTGTTAAAACTGTAAGAATAGAACCATAGATGATTTCGCCTTATTTCAATCATGAGACCTATCGTTGCTGTAGTCAGCGCGCTTGAATCTACACGAATTCTGATTGTCTCTATGGAATTTTGATTATTTCTATGGGAAATAAAGCGCGGGAATATATATCCAATCGGAAAATTTTTTGAAACAATCGGAAATTTTTATAAGGGACGTGGAACCCAATGGTGTGATAAACACAACGTGTAAAGAACGTGTTGTTTACTAGCACTTGTATTTGAAAATTTGGACTGTGTTTCGTATGGGAAAACCCACGAGAGCGAGTGAGACGGAGCCTTTGTTTGGAACCAATTTTTTTCATGACGTCACACTAAACAGGTCTTTGCATCGGAAACATTTGAAATTCTGGGGGATCGGCAAATTGAAAGCCCCTCAATGAGCGTCGATGGAATCAAGGGATTTTTGAGGACATTTTTGGCGTTTTGTTGAAAAATAGGTGTTTAAAATCCAGAACACAGGGAGCCAGAGGGGTAAAATTCGCATTAATTGCTCTAAAAAGTGAGAGGGGCTGTCACGTGTCTTCCACCCCTGGACAGCTTCCTCGCTGCGGCTATGGAATTGACTCTGGAATAACTTATTTACCTATCCTAAAAAGTTCATTGCGTGTACAAAATTTTTCACTGGAAGCTTCTTCAAATTTTGGAAACTATAGGTCCATATGGAACTTTGCTTTTCCAACACGAAAAATGATATCGACCGACGGCAACAGAAAAAAAAGAAATAATATGACAATGCGTTATAGTGAATAATGGCATAGTTTTAACTGTAAACTTTCGATACTTTTCAAGAAAATAAATGGGGAGAGGGGGAATTAAAATCCACAAACCTCTTAAACCTCCACACCTACTAATCTATACCCCTAGAATGCTTGATGTGTAAAGGGCACTTGAAATGGTTAGTTCTGTATATTGAAGGATTATTGTTTCATGAATTCGCAAGTGTTCCATTTATGCATATTACGTATCTACATCGTGACAATCGCAACAAGTGCTGACAGCACCTAAAACGGAAAAAAAGATAAAAAAAAAATGTTTATTATTTAGAATCACGGCTTTTCCGAATATGACACTTTTTGACTTCAAAAGAACGCAACCTCATGTTTGATCCCTGAACAAGCCGTTTAAAAGGTGGAGGGATTTAGAAATATCTATTGTCTATAGTTTATGTGGGTAAAAAAGATCGAGCCTTATCAAATAATTTTCTCTTTTCAGCTTTCAATGGGTTTGTTGCAAACTTTTGCTACAGTGCTATAGAGTTTTGATTCTGATGTAAAATTGTCTGAAAATTACATTGGCGGCATCGAATAGTCATAAAATCCACTAATAAACCCAAAAAACGCATTATAAAGAAAGCCAAAATTGCAGTCGTAAAGCCGAACAATCTGTGCACGCGCACGACGAACATCAGAGATAGGTGACCCATTCTCCCCTTTTTCGTTAAGGGGGGGGGGGGGAGAGAGAAAATATCTCTACTGTCAAACTGTGATTTTAAAAATGTGCATGGTCAAGATGTTGTCTTTTGTGAAGGGGGCGGGGGGGGGGAAGCAAAATATCAAGAACAGGGTGTTTCAAAACTTGAGTGCCAAACTTATGGAGTGTATTTTTGGGGTCAACATACATATATATAAGACTTTATTTTCCTACATGAGTATGTGCTGCAATTGTTTCTCTTCTGAGCTAGAGCCCTCCAAAGTTTTGAAAACAAAAAACAAAAAACAAACACAAAAAAACAACGCCTTTGACTCATCTCCTTATAGATACATCTGATCTAAATTTATTTTTTTCATAATTTTTCACCAAACAAGCTCAATTGGACAGCACTTGTCACAAAAGAACCGAGTGACATTTTTGATAAAATTGAGTTATTGATTGATAGAGCTAGCAATACTGAATCTCGAAGCAACAAGTGCTTCTTCTGTAATAACAACTATTTCCCGTCAAAATTCCAGGTAAAAGTGAGCTGGTGAGCCTCATTGATGTCATTGTCCATATGATGAAATAAAATGAGAACTTGGTTCCTTTGGCTGATTAGGTTAAACCTTAATCCGAGTCACGTAAGGAACCAACTCCGACTTGGTTCCTTTCAGTGGCGGCTCGTGCGATTTGGCAACCATGCTTTTTTACCATTTAAACCTATGCAAAAGTATCGATATCTTGGGGGTGCATTGCACCTCCTGAAGATCGATTGTTTTACATAGGTTTAAATGGAGGGATTCCACTGTTGCCACATTGCACGAGCCGCCACTGGTTCCTTTTATAGAATTGGGAACGGACTTAAGTCCGGATTAACGGATTTTAAAATAATCAACAGTGTAAACCAACTCTGCCGTTTGGTTTCTCTTAGAGTTTCGTTTTTCGTGATTATGCCAAAAAAAAAAGAAGAAAGGAACCAAGTCACTTTAAACGCTAAAAATTAAGAGCCTTTCCTACATAGTAAATTCCACTTTTCCGGTGTTGAAATGCAAAAACACAACACGGTAGTTGAATGAAATCAAAACGTAAGTAATTCCAAGTTTTTTGTTTAAATGCTAGCTCTTCAACTTTGGACTCAATTTTCTCGAGATCAGCTCCATGTTGAATGCTGTCTAATTATTATCATTGCTAGCAAAAGCATTAAAGCTGTTCAGACTTTAGTGGCACGCTTTTCCAACACCTGCGTGTTGGAATTTTCCCTGCTTGTTTTTTTTTGTTTTTTTTTATTATTTTTTTATTTTATTTTTTTTTTGTTTTTTTTTTTTAATCAATTTTAGGAGCGACAGCACCTGATGAGAAAGTTTTTCAAAAGTTTTTGATTGTTTGTTTGTCTTGTTTTGTTTGTTTGTTGTTTGTTATGTTTTTTTATTTGTTTGTTTTCTATTTGTTTTGTTTGTTTCTTTTGCTTTGTTTGTTTGTTTGCTTCTTCCTTTGTTTGCGTTTTATTTGTTTTCTATTTGTTATGCTTGTATGTTTTTTATTTATAGTTTGTTTGTTTGTTTGTTTGTTTGTTTGTTTGTTCGCTTTTCCAATTTCTTTTCCTATCATCTTGTTATGAACTTTTTATTTTTACTTTCATTTTATTAATCTATTTGTCTAGTTTTGGAATTTAATTTCCAATTTTAGTAAATTTTTAATCCTCTAATCAAATTAATTATGGTATAGTAATGTTCGAGTCCGGAAAATTTTTCACATAGTATCACGCCAGAAGATTTTCTGCAATGGAACCGAATTACTGGTCGCGAGAAACCATCAAATTTAGATACTGATTGATTCGGTTTCACATGTTGGAATGGTGAGGGATGCGCGGATTTGATGGGCCCTCCTCTATCAGCCCGCTAGAAGTTGGAAGAAGAACGGAGAGTTGGAGAGTGAGCTGTAAGCAAAGCGAGGAGTGAGGAAGGGGGAAGGATGGTCGGTGAGTCAGTGAGTCGAGGAGTGGGGATGGACAGTCGAGAGTGGGGAAGCCGTGCAACGCCGAGATTGCGTAGCGCGGCAAACTCACGGAAGGATTGAACTCGACAAACTGATGAAACGTAAAAACTAAAACCTCGATAACTTTCAAATTTCTGGACCAAATCTTTTCAACTTTTTGGCAGTTCATCCTAAGGTAGTGACAAACATTTCTGCAAAGTTTCGTGAAAATCGATTGATATTTACTACCACTTTTCGCGTGCACAAACTGAGAGCGTCGAGCGTCACATACATACATACGGACAGCGACGATAGCATAAAGTGCTTGCGCTACGCGACATCACCTAAAAAGATAAATTAGTTGTAAGGAAAGGTGTGGCATTTTCGTATCGAACTTCATCAATCTGCTTTAAGAGCGATTGTCTTTACTGGAATTAAAACCTAGAGAGCACGTTATCTGAATATGTTTTATACGCACGATTTACGTACATTTATTGGGGATCGAACACAGTGGCGGCTCGTGCGATTTGGCAACGATGGTGTCCTTCCATTTAAATCTATGTAAAACAATGGATTGCAGGTGAAGCGCTGCTTCACTGTCAAATCGATTGTTTAACATAGAATCAAATGGAGGTGAAACATTGTTGCCAAATTGCACGAGCCGACGCTGATCGAACATCAACATGATTGTGTGACAAAATAATATTGATGTTCTTTCATTTGACTTAATCGGAAAAAAAAAAAAAAAAAAAAAAAAAAAAAAAAAAAAAAAAAAAAAAAAAATTGCTTAAAACAAAGTAGAAATATCGTCAAATTTCTCATATTAAGTTTGTATGCCCAAATAACACTGTGATCGATTACATATAAAAAACATAAATGTCTACACTTTACAGAATTCACCCAACTTTGGGACGCTGAATTGTTTACACTGAAAAAAATCAATTGTTAAAGCAACAATTCAAAATTAGCTGATTTAACAAAAATTGAAAGTTGCTAAATCAACCAGGGTTTTCTGTTAAGTTACTAATTTATTTGTTGAGTTTCCAAAAATAGTTCTTGAATCAACCACATAATGGTGTTCTTTTAACGAAATAGACATTGTCAATCTAGCAATTTTAAATAGTTAAAAAACTACAGAACTTAACCCAATTAGTTGATCTAACGATTCAGCTTGTTATATCAGAAAAATAAATTGCTGATTTTACTTACTAATTTGTTTTCAGTAGAAAAATTGTTATTTTTACTATTTGATTTGCTGGTTTGGGCAAATTAGTTGTTAAGCTAACAAAATGAATTGCTGATTTAGCATTTGAGATGTTAATTTAACAAAATTATAGGTTACTTTCGCAAATCATTTTGTTCTGTACTTTTTCAACTATTTATTTTTTTTCAGTGTTTCTTATCAATTTATCATTTACGATCTTTTAAGACCAATTTTAATCACAGGGAACACTTTTAACAAATAATTGAAACCTAGAAATGTTATTAACAATAAGTTTTAATTTAAGCTTCAAAAAGGGTAAAAAACGATGATTTTTGAGATGATATTTTCACTGAATTTTCACCACAGTTTTCGGTCTCAGAACATAGTGGCTGCGAGCTTTAGGGGGATTAAAAATCAATGCGTCTTTCTGCTGAAGAGAGACGTTCTACTTTATTTCTAAACGTCGAAAATCTGCTGAATAGGAATGATTTTACTTTCGAGAAGTAAACCTCAAATGATAATTAATATGGTACTTTGTTGATATTTAATCTGAATATGGGAGTGTGCCGAGTGATATCCATAAATTGTCCACCTCTGTTCTAACCCATTTGAATGTACGTGCTTTAGAATAGCTAGGACATAAATGGTGACTAAAATCCACGTGATAGCGCCTCCTGCCGTCCTTTTCCAACACATCTATTTACATGGGCAAAGAGAGTGAAAGACACGATCCTGGATAATCCTCTGATAGAAGATTCGAGACAGCGTGGGTATCAGCTACTTCTCACCATTAAGTGGCTGTACGAATATACAGGGTGGGGCGTAGAGATCTGACGATTTTTAAAAGGCTATAAATAAAGAACTATTTGACTTAGAGAAAAAAACTTTTTTTTATTAAATTCAGTACAGAATGCCGTTTTCTTACATTAAGTTTTAAAAATTACTGTTCAATGATTTCTTCGTTTCCTTTAAAATTCTAGGTCTCCTTGGCGACGGTGGCGCCTCTTGTTTTTTCGTTTTGCTCTTTTGTTCGGTTTTATTGTCTCTCAGATTTCTCACTGAAAAATGAGGCCGATTTTCGATAAAGACTAATTATCCATCCTATATCCACGTTTCCTTCCTTTCCTTTTCATATGGTCCTCCGCGTGCCTGATTCTGAATTTACTTCTGAATTGAATCAACCCATGATAAGTGCAGCCCTCCTCTTTTTCTCTTCCCAGACCTTCGGTATTATCTCACAACTCTCTTAACCTCACTTTGTCTCTGTTCCCTGGTTCCTCTCCTCGCCTTCTCCCACTCCTCCTTCCAGATCCTCATTTGAATTGAACCCTCTCCGCTCCCTGCCTTCCTTCAACTCCTCTGGTAAATCCTTTCTACCTCACTTCTTAACTTTTCCTCTCTCTTTCGCTTCTCCAACATTGTATTCAACGCGCAGTGCGCCCCCCCTCTCCTCCACCCACCCAACCTCATCTATGACATCACCAAGTCAGCTGTTTTCTCGAAGACAGTAGTCTACGAGCAACCGACCGATTTGTTTACTTTGAGAATTCTAACCTCCAACTGACCCTCTCTCTCTCTTTCTCTTAACTCTGGATCCGACCGCGCACGATTCGTCATGTATTCAGCTGAAGAGACACCGTCAGTAGATCTCGCGACAGAGCAAATCGTGGCCAGAGGAGATTTGATAGCTTTAGAAAACGAACGATCTCGCATCTTCACTGTAGTCCAGCATATTGTGGAGCGATTTAAAAACATCTCGCCACAAAATGTACTCATTTATCAATCTTCGATGGATCGATTGGAGACCCATGCGAAAGATTTTGATAGGGTTCAAAAGGAAATTTCAATACTTAATATAAACTTCCCCCCGAGGAAAGGTTCGACGTGAATGAACGGCAGTTGGATTTTGAAGATCTTGTTCATGAGGCACAAGCTCTCTATTGGTCCAATCACCCGTCCACCCGCGCTGCTCAGAATTCCACGGTCGCGTCCCACCCCCCACAACTCTCCCCCGTTCGTCTACCGCGTTTAGAATTGCCTCGTTTCTCCGGAAAATTAGCAGAATGGTCCAGCTTCTATAATCTCTTTAAGGTAGCGATCCATGACCCCCCCTCTTTGAGCCCCGTAGAAAAGTTCCAGTATTTATTGACCCAATTAGAAGGCGAAGCCCTAGATCAGATCAAGAATCTAAAACTTACCCCTGAGAATTATGAGGCCGCATGGCAAATTCTGACGGCCCATTACCAAAATGAGCGCCCCCACACAATGTATCATTTATTCAGTTTAAATCGACCTTCCGGACCTCACCGCTTCTAACCTAACTTATTTCTTGTCAAAACTAAAAGAACACGTTCACGCTTTGGAAGCCCTTAACCATAAATTAGAGTCTTTCGCCCTACTCTTGATGGCACTTACCCTCAAGAAATTTAATGCTTACCATAAAAAACGATTCGACGATTCCAGGCCTGATAAGCAAAGCGTACCAACACTGTTAGAAGTAGTACGCTATTTAGAATCGGAAGTGTGTCAGATTTCGGAAAATGAATTTTACAACCGCGCCTCCTCTAGACAAGTCATACCCAAGCCCCTCCCCCCCACTGGGGTTTTACACGCTGACTCGCCCGATCTTCAAAACGCCCTCGTGACGTCAGCACGCCCTGGTAGAAGTGTTCAGAGAACCCCGGTGACCTCCCCTCCCCTCTCTCCGGTCTCGTGTCGTTGGTGTGATGGAGCGCACTCTCTATTCCAATGTAAACGTTTCTTAGATCTGCCAGGCCCGACACGTCGTGACGCCGTAGTTCAACTAAAATTATGTTTCAACTGCTTAAGCCCGTCGCATCTCGCCAAAGATTGCACCTCACAGAATAGTTGTCGACATTGCCAGCAAAAACACAGTCTATTGCACTTGTTTCTAGATGCAACGCAGGCAAACGCGATGACTGTTCAGGTTGAACCAACAGAATATGAAACCAACATAGAATACATCGACCAGGCTCCCGCGACCGCCCTCCTCGGTAGTGCCCCTCTTCCCAACCGACTAACCTTACTTCCGACTGTTCGCGCGATCGTCACTTCCCTCGATGGGCGCGCGGTGGTGTTGCGTGCGGTTATCGATTCCGGCGCCGAAAATTGTTTCATGACGAACAGTTGCGCCAACCTCTTAAAATTACGCGTGCGCCAAACTGTAACTAACGTTTCTGGACTATCCGGAAACGCCGTACATGTTTTAGGAACCACAAACGCGAGCATATATACTGCAAATAAAGAATTAGTCACGAAAAATCACCCAATGTTCGTCGTCCAAAAAATCACCGGATATTTACCCTCCGCACCCCTCCATCCAAAGCTTGTGGACTTTGTCCAAAATTATCCTCTGAGTGACCCAGAATTTCACATCCCTGGCCCCATTGACTTATTGATAAGCGCGGATCTCATCGGTAAGGTCATCAACGGTGTGCCCATCATTCTCGATCCACCGCTGACCACTTGCCTTCTCTCAACCGTTTTCGGCTATGCAGTGGTGGGAGAGTCCTTCACTCAACGCTCTACCTACTCTGTCTCCTCACCCCCGCGCTCCTCCTCAACCTTATTGTGTAACACGCAAGAACTTCGTGACTCCATTGAACGGTTTTGGAAAATCGAGGACGCGAACCCCCCACCCTCCAAAACGAACCCAGATGACGAACATGCAGAAAAAATCTATTCCACGACCACGATCCAGCAGCCGAATGGACGATATCAGGTTAGGTTACCGTTCCGGGAACATGCTCCCTGCTTAGGTGAGTCGTTCTTACGGGCGGAAAAACGCTTCCTTCGTCTAGAATCCCAACTGCAACCCAAACCCCAAAAACTTAAAGACCTGTACGTTAGGTTTAAAAACGACTACCTAAAAAACGGCTTCATGAAAGAAATAGATCCACCCCCACCTGATTCCCGCCATTATTATATACCCCACAGAGGAGTCTTAAATGAATCTAGCACAACCACTAAATTACGTGTTTGCGTTGACGCCAGTGCACCCACAACCAACGGTTTGTCGTTGAACGACATCCTCGTTGCCGGCCCAAAGTTACAAAAAGAGATACCTGATATTCTCCTGAACTTTCGCCGTCACCCAGTCTTTTCTCAGGGGATGTCAAGCAAATGTTCTTACAGATAGACCTACACCCTCTTGACCACCCATACCAACTGATCCTTTGGAGGGAGGATCCCTCTCACCCTCTAAAAGTCTTTGCCTTGACTACGGTCACCTTCGGAGTAAACTGCTCCCCCTTCTTAGCTATTCGCACAATTCAGCAGACAGCACGTGATCACGGTCACCTCTACCCAAAAGCTGCTGAAATTCTTCTGCGAGATATTTATGTAGACAATGTAGTGTCTGGAGCAGACAGCGCGGATGAAGTAAAACACTTATTACGCGATCTGAACGCCCTCGCGGCAAAAGGGGGTTTTTTCTTACGAAAATGGACGTGCAGCGATCCATCAGTACTCTCTGACTACCCTCCGGACGAATTAGAACCGCCATTGTTCGATGACAACGCAAACCCAAAATATTCTGTCCTGGGCCTCTCTTGGCTCTCGTCCAAAGATTCGTTCACGTATAAAATAAAGACTCCGCCTCCTGATATGACAAAACGAACCATCTTAGCGCTCATCGCGTCCATCTTCGATCCATGCGGGTGGATAACGCCCGTCTCATTCAAAGCTAAGGCGTTCATGCAGCAACTTTGGCTTTTGAAAATCGGATGGGACGACCCACTTCCCACCCCCTTAGCCGATAAATGGAACGGTTTTTTGAGTGACCTACCCGTTTTGAAGGACTTACTCGTTCCGCGACGCATAAACGCCGGGGGAAAAAAGGTACAGCTTCATGGTTTCTGCGACGCCTCCGAGGCAGGATACGCCGCCGTCCTCTATCTACGCACCACCCCCCACCCCCCCCCCCCCCAATCCGATCCACCCCCCCTCGCAACTGTAACCCTGATCGCAGCAAAGTCCCGCGTGGCCCCTCTAAAAACGGTCTCCCTCCCTCGCCTCGAACTTTGTGCCGCGTCTCTGTTAGCCTCACTATTGAAGCGATTCACCCCAGTATGAACCGACTCCTTCGAAATCGAGAAGACCTACCTTTGGTCAGATTCAACGGTCACCCTCGTATGGATCCAAACACCTCCTTATCACTTGAAAACATTCATCTCCAATAGAGTCGCCGAGATCCAAGAAGCCACAAGTGACGTCATCTGGCGACACATCAGATCTAGTGACAACCCAGCCGACTGTGCGTCACGTGGCCTAAAACCAGGAGAAATCCTTAATCACACTCTCTGGTGGAACGGACCAACTTGGTTGCAAACGCCCTTAGAACATTGGCCTGAGTCCATCCCAGTTCTCCCCTCAAAGGGTATACCAGAACTAAAACAAGGATTCGGACTTTCGGTGCTCACTGCAGTTCAGTCCGAACAGTTTCAATTACCGGTCTTCGCAGATTGGGAGAAACTTGTTCGCGTTGTGGCTTACGTTGCACGGTTCGGCTCGAGACCTCTAAAGAAAGGAGTTCTCTCTCTCCAAAAAATATGCAGCTGAACATCGAATCCTCAAATTCATACAGTCGCAAACGTATAAGGAAGAGTTGGAATCCCTGCAACGTAACCGTCCCTGCTCTCCCCAAAATTTAGCGTCTAACCCCGTTTTTAGACGATGCTGGATTATTGAGAGTGGGAGGTAGACTGCGCAACGCATCGCTACCTCAGTTTGCCCGTACCCCGATTCTCCTCCCTTCCCGTCACCCACTGGTCAAGCTATTAGTAGTGAAATATCACACCTTTAACCTTCATGCGGCGACCAAATCACTTCAAGCTTTACTGGCGAGAAGATACTGGATCACTGCAGTTCACACACTCGCCCGGCGAGTAGTGCACGAATGCATCCCCTGTTTTAAAACGAAACCACGCACTAACCCCCCTCTAATGGGTGATCTCCCCTCGCCACGCGTCCAGCCAAATCCGGTATTCACTCACTCCGGGATGGATTTTGCCGGACCCTTCAAAACCAAGATCCATCAGCTACGGTTCGCGAGGATTGTACCAGTGTATATATGCATATTCGTCTGTATGAGTACAAGGGCGGTACACATAGAGGTGGTTCACGATCTCACGACCCCAGCCTACATCGCTGCACTGCACCCGGGTTTAGTGCGCGAAGAGGCCTCCCTGCACACGTGTACTGCGACCAAGGGAGTAATTTTGGAGGGGCACATAATCACTTCAAAAGACTCCTTATGAACACCAACGAGGAACTCCTCCAGTACGCGAACGCCAGACGAATTAATTTCCATTTCAACCCCCCCTACGCACCTCACCAGGGAGGGTTTTTGGGAGGGTGCGGTCAAGAGCGTGAAGTCTCATATCTCTCGTACCATCGGCCTCACGGTCCTCTTATTGGAAGAATTTCAAACGCTCTGCGTCCGCATAGAAGCAATGCTAAATTCACGCCCTCTGACCCCATTGTCCCCTGATCCAAACGACTTCACCCCCCTGACCCCGGGTCACTTCCTTATAGGACGCCCTCTTGTGGCCCCGCAGGAAGAAATCCACGACCTAGAGAGGCTACCACTTTTACGCCGATGGAAACTGGTGGAAGCACTTTTCCAAACCATCTGGAACAGGTGGCACAAAGAATATTTGAACACGCTCCAAATAAGGGGAAAATGGACAAAGGTCGTCCCGCCTCTGCAAGTGGGGACCCTAGTTCTAATGGGTGAGCCCAATGCCCCCCCCTCTTGCTTGGAAGACCGGGCGAGTCATCAAAGTCCATCCGGGTGCGGACGGACAGGTTAGAGTCGCGCGAGTCCGCACTGCGACTAGCGAACTCGAACGCCCTGTTCATAAATTGTTTCCGCTGCCTTTAACAGATTGGAATGCTCCCACCGCCGGGGGAATCAGCTAACCAAATTTTTCGCCTCCTTGTTACAGCCCCCCCCCCTCGACCCACCCCCAGACTTAGACATGGAAAAAGAAGAGACAGAAAACAAAAAGACACCGGCAACTCCAGTAGATTCAAACACCCCCAAACAACAAGCTGAAGGAACAGAACCCCCGCCCACCCGCCCCATTGTGCTACCCCCTCGTACGCCAGAGCGAGACCCGGAATCGATCTCAAGTCTTCTGCGGTTCTTCTTCGACCCATAACAACGGAAGATATTGGATGAAAATTAATTTCTCCACTTAGTGGAAAAACGCCGGGGGGATGTTCAATGATTTCTTCGTTTCCTTTAAAATTCTAGGTCTCCTTGGCGACGGTGGCGCCTCTTGTTTTTTCGTTTTGCTCTTTTGTTCGGTTTTATTGTCTCTCAGATTTCTCACTGAAAAATGAGGCCGATTTTCGATAAAGACTAATTATCCATCCTATATCCACGTTTCCTTCCTTTCCTTTTCAATTACATCTCGTAGATGTTGACCGTCAGCGTCAATACACTCTTGAAGTCGATTTCGAAAGGAATTCACCGCTCTTTCGCACATTTGTATGGGTATGGGAAGACAACGTAACTGTCACTGTTAATTCGAACCGATATGTTTCCATGTTGGAAGACTATGTGCAGCCCATGTTGGAAAATTTAGCGGAAGAAAATGATTTAGGAGACGTCTGGTTCCAACAGGATGGAGCAACAGCTCATACTGCTCGCATTTCCCTTGCCGCTATGCGGGAAATGTTTCCAAATCGGTTGGTCTCTCTCAGAGGATATTTACAGAGGCCTCCGCGATCTCCCGATTTGAGCATTTGTGACTTTTTTTTATGGGGCTACCTTAAGGAAAGGGTTTTTAGGAGTCGCCCCCATACTTTAGAGGAATTAAAAGTGCGAATCAGAGAAGAAATCGATAATATACCCATACAAATGTGCGAAAGAGCGGTGAATTCCTTTCGAAATCGACTTCAAGAGTGTATTGACGCTGACGGTCAACATCTACGAGATGTAATTTTTAAAACTTAATGTAAGAAAACGGCATTCTGTATACCGAATTCAACAAAGAAAAGTTTTCTCTAAGTCAAATAGTTCTTTATATAAACCTTTTGAAAATCGTCAGATCTCTACGCCCCACCCTGTATCAAGCTGAGATACTTGAATCATTATCTTCACTTTCGTTTTATGAGAAATATTGACAAAATCGACGATATAAACAACGAAATACGCAGAGCTGTCTACTTGGACTAGAATTTATACGAATCGAACTCGAGAGGTTTGCAAACATTGAACTACATTTTACGGAAACATATCGTATAACCCCCCCCCCCCCCCTGAAGTGGTGAATCGTCAACGAATAATTGACATTCAAACGGAAACAATATACAGTGTGTTCATAAAGTCATTCCCATAAATTTTTAACGGGTTGAGATAGGTATTTGAAACTAAGGGATGTTCAATTTTTATAGGTACTATCAGGAGCTTTTAGATCGAAATAGGGCTGCTGCACACTTTCACTACAGACAATTTAAGGATCGATTCGAAAGTAAAAACCTCCAAGAATAAAAATAGACCTAATGCCGAATTATATACCGAATAATGCCGAATAATACCGAATAATACCTTGAAAATCTCAGCACCATCGCAATATACAGGGTGTTAAAGAAAATAGGCTCAACTCATTAAATCTAAATCAAATCAATCAATCGATCTAATCTCAATTATCTAAAAAACGGTTGCAAATTTCGAAAAACGTGAAGCAAGTGTTCAATTACTTCGAGGGGACACCTTTTACGGAGGTCACCGATTTTAGGGCCCTCCTGGCGGGACACCACCACCCTAAATCCAATGCTTCAAATGGGGACCCCAATTTTTTTTTATTTGATAGTTGTAAAAAGGATAAAAAACTAAGCATTTTAAAAGACAAAAAACTCATCTGCAGAATCTAGAGATAGAGCATGCATTTGTGCAAAATCTGGATGCAAATATGGATCAATGGTTCAAAAATCATGTGAGTATACGGACTGACAGCCGGACAGATGCCACAGAATTTTTTCAGCATAGGTCCCTGTAAATTTGAAAGGGTCGAAAAAGGGATGTTCTTTTGGAGAGCGTTATAGACATGAATAGAGGCCATCACTCTGTAAAAATCATGACTGGCTCGGTTGTGAGAGCCTGCAAGTATCGAAACAAAATACCTTGAAAATCTCTGCGCCGTCGCAATACTTTCTCAATTTTTATAACTTTGTTAGAGTGAGAAAGTAAATATTAATCGTATCACAGTTGTTCACACGAAAGGGTTTTGACTTATTTAAATTATATCTTTACAGGCTGGTCAGAATTTTGACCCCTACACTTCACCATCAGAGTTCAAACAATTGTTGGGCGCCAGAATGGAAGGAAGGCAGAAAATGAGACGGGGTTACGTAAAACATTCAGACCCTCTGTGGCCGGACTCTAAAAAGATACCAAAAAAATTCGATGCCAGGAGGAAATGGGGCAAGAAGTGTCCAAGCGTGAAACAAGTTTTGGACCAGGGAAAGTGCGGATCATGCTGGGTAAGTAGCAGAAGCGCAATGGCGTCGCGTGCAATTTGGCAACAATGTATTCTATCCATTTAAACTCATGTAAAAGATCGAATTCAGGAGGTGCATGGTGCACAAGGACAATTCGATATATTTAAATAGTTTAAATGGAGCAGTTGCATTGTTGCCAGGTGGCACGCGACGCCACTGCAGAAGCGGATCGTGAACTGCAAAGGAAAAGTGTACCTGGTTAGGGTATGCAATATGCAATACACAAAATACGCATATACCAGATGCTTTGCGTATTGCATATCGAATGGGGCGCTCCTTGAAATGAGGTTCTTGCAAACTTTTGCTACAGGTGATTGAAGAGTTGATTCTTGGATATGAACTTGTAAAAATGACAATAAGTACACTAAAACATCACAAAACTCACGCTCAGAATCAGTTTTAATGGCAAAGCTATGCAGGTATTATGGGAGATTCCTATCTCATTTGAGACAAATCTCTGTGTTTCCGTAGAGAAATTGACGAATTAGACAGGAATCTCCCGTGATACCAGCCAGCGTTGAACCGCCATTAAGATCTTCCCGTTATAGCAGTTATGTGAGTTTCTTACTGAATTTTACACTTCCTTAGTGTGATTTTCGTAAATTTTGCTGGGTTTTTTACACCAGATTGAACTATTCATTTGTTCACAGCAAAAGTCTGCAAGAACCCCATTCCTTCGAAAAATCAACATTTCAATCGATTTTTTGATTTTCAAGCAAAATAGCAAAAAACATCGGCATCATTAATGTCACATCAAATTACGGCTATGTAGTGCATTTGAATCTTTCACAATAATTTTGGTTTTTTATTACCAAAGATAGATCCAGCAATCTGGCAACTGTGGATTCTTCCCAGTTCAATGCATGAGCAAGAATCGATTGGTAAAAGGGTAATGGGGTTGTTGTAAAGGTCGGAATTTTATGTTTTTGATTACATATCCTGAAAACGTTCGCCGAGTAGAGCATTTTCGTTTTTTTGTTTTTTTTCCTACGACCAATAGAAGCCGAGATAATCGACTTTGAAACATCGCCAATTATTGCATCATATATACTAATTATTGCGCAATCCAGTGCACTACGGTTCTCATATCTCTTAAACTTCCAAAAATAACCATATCGACCTATACCTCATTTTGAAGCAGAAGTCAAACGGAATCGGTCTGTGCAAATTTTAGGTCACTAACTGCTGTCGTTCCAAAATAGCGCCGATCCAAATATTAAGATGGCGCCAGAATATAAAAATAAAAAAACCCGCCATTTTGGAACGACAGCAGTTAGAGACCTGAGATTTGCACAGAACGACTCCGTTTGACTTCTGCTTCAAAATGAGGTATAGGTCGATAGGGTTATTTTTGGAAGTTTAAGAGATATGAGAACCGTAGTGCACTGGATTGCGCAATAATTAGTATATATGATGCAATAATTGGCGATGCTTCAAAGTCGATTATTTCGGCTTCTATTGGTCGTAGGAAAAAAAACAAAAAAACGAAAATGCTCTACTCGGCGAACGTTTTCAGGATATGTAATCAAAAACATAAAATTCCGACCTCTACAACAACCCCATGGCCTCCTTGAGAATCGCTTGTTCCTCAAACGTTCAAATGGGATAAATTCGTGCCTGGTTGCCAGATTGTTGGATCCGCAATGGAGCTGTTGCAAACTTTTGCTGCAGGCTTTTTAATAGTTGATAATGGGGTAATACCCAGTAAAAATAACGATTAGCGCACTCAAAAATCACGAAATCCACTCCTAAACTCACAAAATGCTTTTAAACGCGAGACCGTAATGGCGGCCGGGGCTGCGGTTTTCATTGGGGTTCCCTATCTTCAATCAGCGCCATCTACACGAGGTGTTCTCGCAACACCACACAAGAAGAAGCAGAAGCATACAATTGCCATAAGAAAACCGCGGCCTCGGCCGCCATTACGGTCTCGCATTTAAAAGCATTTAAAAGCTTTTTGTGAGTTTAGGAGTGGATTTCGTGATTTTTTAGAGAGCTAATCGTTATTTTTACAGGGTATTACCCCATTATCAACTATTAAAAAGCCTGCAGCAAAAGTTTGCAACAGCTCCATTGTCGTACCCTCGTACATCTCACAATCGGATCTTATTATTATTTTATTTTTTCAAGGCCATTGCCGCGGCTCAAGCGTTCACGGACAGATACTGCATCGCGACCAAAGGAAAGCACAAAGCGAGATTATCAACGGCCAGCGTTTTATCCTGTTGCTCTGAGTGTGGAGACGGATGCGAAGGAGGGTAAGTGTATCTTCTATCCCCTTCTAACATACGTGTTTCAATTAAAGGAAGAGAGAGATAGAGCCAGAGCCTGTTATCCTGTTGATCTGAGTGTGGAGACGGATGTGAAGGAGGGTAAGTGTATCTTCTATCCCCTTCTAACATACGTGTTTCAATTAAAGGAAGAGAGAGATAGAGCCAGAGCCTGTTATCCTGTTGATCTGAGTGTGGAGACGGATGTGAAAGAGGGTAAGTGTATCTTCTATCCCCTTCTAACATACGTGTTTCAATTAAAGGAAGAGAGAGATAGAGCCAGAGCCTGTTATCCTGTTGCTCTGAGTGTGGAGACGGATGTGAAGGAGGGTAAGTGTATCTTCTATCCCCTTCTAACATACGTGTTTCAATTAAAGGAAGAGAGAGATAGAGCCAGAGCCTGTTATCCTGTTGATCTGAGTGTGGAGACGGATGTGAAGGAGGGTAGGTGTATCTTCTATCCCCTTCTAACATACGTGTTTCAATTAAAGGAAGAGAGAGATGGAGCCAGAGCCTGTTCTCCTGTTGCTCTGAGTGTGGAGACGGATGTGAAGGAGGGTAAGTGTATCTTCTATCCCCTTCTAACATACGTGTTTCAATTAAAGGAAGAGAGAGATAGAGCCAGAGCCTGTTATCTTGTTGCTTTGAGTGTGGAGACGGATGTGAAGGAGGGTAAGTGTATCTTCTATCCCCTTCTAACATACGTGTTTCAATTAAAGGAAGAGAGAGATAGAGCCAGAGCCTGTTATCCTGTTGCTCTGATTGTGAGTGTGGAGACGGATGTGAAGGAGGGTAAGTGTATCTTCTATCCCCTTCTAACATACAAGTTTCAATTAAGGGAAGAGAGAGATACAGCCAGAGCAGCCGTTTTGCGTATAATGGGTCTGTACTCCGTTGCAAACTTTCGCTACAGCGCTATAGAGTTATCATCCTCATGCAAAATTGCGTGAAAAGTCCATTTGTGGCAGCAGAAATTCATAAAATGCAATAACAAACTCACAAGAGGCATTTAACTGAAATCCAAGATGGCGGTAAAATATAGAGCAACTTGTATGCAAGCACCATGAACATCCAAGAAGGCCAACCTCAAAACTACGATCACAACCAATCACAACGCAAAAAAACTCATAACCTCCGATCGATGCTGTGAGGTTGTTAACGTTGGCCATCATGGATGTTCACGGTGGGTGCACACAGGTTGCCCGATATTTTACCGGCATCTTGGGTTTCAGTTAAACGCCTCTTGTGAGTTTAATACTGCATTTTATGACTTTCTGATGCCACCAATGGACTTTTCACGTGATTTTCCCTCATCTATAGTCTGTTCGTTCTAACTTGAGACCTGGAGATTCAGGTAGATTTGCCTTCTGTTGCAACGTAGGAGTGCTAACCCTCGTCAATCAGCCGAGGTGACAGGGCTGCTTCCCGACTCTTGCGCTATGACAACCTATTGAAGTGTTACCATTCTCTATTTTCCGAAATACATTTATTGCCCGCTCAGGACTCAAGTTAGAATGAACAGACTATAGATTGATGCACATATTGTATTTTTATATTTTTTATACGACTACAAGTTCCATTTAATGTCCGTTGCTGTGGACTCCAGGTCTGAAAGGGTTAACTCACTGAACAGACTATAATCATATCAAAATTTGCCTGAGATGTGACGTTATGATTTAAAAGCACTTTTTATATTAGGTAGATTGACCTTTTTGACATCTGACCTCCTGTTATAAATTACAGGTGGGAATATCACGCGTGGACCTACTTCATTGAACACGGTCTACCAAGTGGTGGAAACTTCAACACTTCAGTTGGTTGTTACCCGTACAACATCCAATCGCCTTGCAATTACAACGACAAGAGTCCTTATCCTCGCTGTACGGAAGTCAATGAAACTCCCACTTGCGAGACCACGTGCCCGAACGAAAAATACTCCAAAACTATGACTAAGGACTATCGATTCGGTAAGTGGGCTCTGACCGAAGACCAGAAAGGAGAGTGCCTAGTTATTCCACTTTTTGAATTTGTCAATGAATAATATGCTGAATGGGTCTGTTGCAAACTTTTGCTACAGTGCTATAGAGTGTTCAATCTCATGTAAAATCGAGAGAAAAGTCCATTGGTGACATCAAAAACTCATAAAATGCAGTATGAAACTCACGAGAGACGTTTAATGAAATCCAAGATGGCGGTAAAATATTGAGCTACCTGTACGCATACACCGCGAACATCCAAGGATAACCAACCTCACAATATCGATCACACCCAATCACAACTTAAATAAACACATAACCTCAGAAGCTGTGAGGTTGTCAACGTTGGCAATTCTTGGATATAAAAGGTGCATGCATACAGATTGATCGATATTTTACCGCCATTTTGGATTTCATTAAACGTCTCTTGTGAGTTTATTGTCATATTACATGACTTTCTGATGCCACCAATGGACTTTTCGGCGATTTCACATACGATGAAACACTCTTAATCGTTGTAGCAAAAGTTTGCCACAGACCCATTCTAAATCACTGGAACTTTAACGTATTTTGATGCACGTAGATTTAATCCATCGGCCAACATAGTCTGCAGGGTGACATAGAGTAGCCTAAATAAATACGAGTCTTATTTCTCCCTTCTCCTTATGGATGGTTGAAGTATCTCCCATGATGGCGGATTTGTTGGGGAAATTTTATATGTATAGATGGTTTGTTTACATTCTTTGCGCGTATGATCGCGTGGTTTTAGGTATCTCCCAAAATGACTGCCTCGATAATACTCTTGTTTATCTTGTATACTCTAAGGGCACATACAAAGTCGTTTAGTATAATTAATTACGAAAAATGTAAAATGACAGAAAATGGGTAATCAATCTCTTTTCCGGGAAGTCTGTGAGAGTATGAGTGAGATGGAACACATTGTTTGAGTCATAGACGTAGGCTACCATTGCGCTGGGGGGCGGGTGGCAGGGGTCTGGCCATGGCCACCCCCAGAAAATATCCAATGTTGAAAAAATTACAGATATATATTTTTTTTTTTTTTTATATATATCTTTAAAACAATGAGTGTAGTACAAATAATAAAATAAAAAACACTGTTAAAACATTGTTTCATATTCTAAGCTGTATTATCATTTGACTTTATACAAGCAGCAAAAAATGAAATGGGTCTGTTGCATACTTTTGCTACAACAATATAAAACCTTGATTCTTATGTTAAATTCGACGGAAATAACAATGAGCACATTAAAAACGTTCAAAATCCACTCATTAACTCAGGAAATCACTTCAATTTCAAATAGCCCGCGCTACACTAGACACTATTTGCACCGATATACTACTACATGGACGGAACCACCGTGCATAAGTAAACAACATCGTAACTACAAAATGATGGAATTCCCTTCTAAATACATGATCTATTGGCTGCATTTGCTGTCTGGTCTTTTCGGTTTATCAAAGATTACAAAATAATATAAGAAATGTACGCATCTAAACGAAACATTCCACTGTTTGTAAGTTCTGTTGATGGTTACATAAACGCGGTGGATCCGTCTACGTAGTTATAAGTCGGTGATATAGTGTCTAGTGTAGCGCGGGTTGTTTGAAATGGAAGGTATTTTCTGAGTTAATGAGTGGATTTTGAAAGTTTTTAATGTGCGCATCGTTATTTTCGCCGAATTTTACGTTAGAAACAATGAGTTATATTGATGTAGCAAAAGTATGCAACAGACCCATCGTTAGATTGGTTTATTTTTATGCCAAAGGAACGTAAAATTTCGCTTCGCGAAATGGAGAAAGCTGGAAATCACTTCTAAGAGCTGTTGAAATCGTTAAATTTTCCGGACTAACTACCCCTCCCCAAGCTAGAGGTGTCCTCTAAAGATTACCTTATAGAGTGCGGCCTTTGTGAGGTTTCCAAACTTTGCCCCCCTCAGAATTACTTTTTAGGTACGCCCATGGTTTGATTCCGATTTTGAACAAGAATCCAATCGCTGAAACTGTCTTTAGTTTTTATCATTGCGTTAAAGTCACTTCATTTTCGTGCGGACATGTTTCGTTATCACATTGATGGTTGTTGCAGATGGGTTGGCGTATACACTAGAGTCCCTGTATATCAAAGAGTCTCGACACGTGCAGAAGAAGTCGAAGGAGGCGTCAACTCTGATTGGTTGGGTTCGCCGAGGAGGCGTGTACGGATCCTCGTAGGGGTGTTCCAACGGTTTTCTTATGGAAAATAGCACAGAACGCCTCCTTGAGCTCCATGACAACCTAAAATCCAGTTGCCAACCGACATCTATACCCAGGGCTGCCGCTTTGCGTATAAACAATGCTATTTTTCAATTCACCGATGATTCCACCGATTGAGAACAGATTACACAGTTCAGTTCAGTGCTTGACTGTAATAAACTAAAATACTCGCATCTGTAATCTTTCATCAAGCGGTGGAGTCGTCGATGACTTTAAAAAACTTGCGGATATTTTAATTAATCAACAGAGTTTCCACCGATTAAGGAAAGATTACAGACCAGAGTATTTTCATGCATGACAGTCATACACTGAACTAAACTGTGTAATCTTTTCTCAACCGGTGGATCCATCGGTGAATAGAAAAATAGCATTGATTATACGCAAAACGGCAGCCCTGTCCGTGACAGCCTAAAATCCAGTTGCCAACCAACATCTATACCCCATATGGCGAGACTCTTTCATATACAGGGACTCTAGTCTATAGCTTGTCCCAGAAAAGATTGGATTTCACACTTCTAAGGCTTTCATGAAAACATCAGCTTCCGTCCTCAGGTAGGCCAATTTGATTGGTTAGGAGCGGTAAGCTGATGTTTTCATTCAAACCTACAGTTTTCAAGTCCAACCATTCTTGAGACAGACTGTAACAGTTCTTAATGTTTATGAAAAGTTGACAAAGATCTAGAAAGGATCCAGAAAGCCCGTTTTTTCTCCACCTATACGGACGCATGTGTTAGAAGAAGACAAAGATCCATTCTGCCAGTGGCGTAGCGTGCAATTCGGCAACATCGCACTTCGTCCATTTAAACCCATGACGAAGATTGAACTCCAGGGTGTTTGGTGAACACCTTCGCAATCGACCTTTTACATGAGTTTAAATGGACAACATACCAAGTTGCCAAATTTCACCCTTCGCCACTGCATTCTGCCATTATTTATGCTAGCCTTCTACTTTTAGACGGTTTTATTGCGAAGCCAACAATCACAACAATGCCACTCACCGGTTGCAATCGGTTGTGACAAAACTCGCATAGCGTCCCAAACTATCTCCCTTCCCTTTTAGACATTTTAGTTAAGTATCAAGATTCGCTTTCATGGCCTTGTTTCACTACACTTCTTTTTGGTTTTTTTTGTTTTTGTTTTTTTTGTTTTTATATCAAAATTGCAATAAAATGATTAAAAAAATTCATTTCTGCCGAAAAATTCCTCAAAAAATGTCTCTGTATATGAT
This sequence comes from Trialeurodes vaporariorum, assembly GCA_011764245.1. Classification (NCBI taxonomy): domain Eukaryota; kingdom Metazoa; phylum Arthropoda; class Insecta; order Hemiptera; family Aleyrodidae; genus Trialeurodes; species Trialeurodes vaporariorum. Next base: position 20,643,960 of record VMOF01000013.1, on the reverse strand, counting down.
TTTAACGATGAGAGTGAGATAACAGTACTATCAACGAATTAAAGATTGTCACGAAAATTTCACGATCCAAGTTTCGCCTTCAAGGTTCCGCTTCGGCCACTTTTCATACTCCTTCGGCAAGGAGAGCCATTCCAGATAAGTTCCACTCTCATACGCATGACTGTGGCAGTGCTCGCTTAGATCTCTTGATAGAATTATTGTACAGGGTGTACCAGACCACCCGAATAGGTCACAGAAAGTCAGATAGTGAAGTGACCCCAAATTTTTCAATTTTGATATTTTCAGAAGCCTCCGACGCGACGGTCTATTGAGGGTTTTTGGAAGGGTTCAAACAAATATTTCATTTCATTGTTTCGACAAAAGTTTTCATTTTCTAAGGCAAATATTAGCTCGAGGAAATCTCGTAACAATCGTATTCATTCGTAGCATTCGTTTCATTCGTCGACATTACACAAGGGTTATTTGAGAGCGAAAGAGTTAGTTTGCAACGATCAAAGAATTTTTTCACCAAATGATATCATCACTACAACTGCCAGTAAGAAAACAATCCCTTTTACTGTTGTTGTAAATCTTTCTTTCTTTCAGCCAAGAATCGTTACGCTCTGCCAAAAAATGAAGAAGCCATTATGAAAGAAATCATGACTCACGGTCCAGTGACGGCTGCTTTCGAGGTGTTCGAAGATTTCCCGAACTATAAATCAGGTAAGTTCCACGGAAAAAATAAGAAATAATTTTTGAATTCTTTCCTTTTAGAAGGTATATTGTTTGTATATTGTTGGTATAATGTTTGAAGGTAGTTTGTTCCTTACCTGATTGATGTGCTCATAGAACAATTTATACACCTTTTCGACTCGATCAGTTGCAGCTCGTACAATGTGGCAACAATGTAGTCTCTCCATTTAAAACTTTGTAAAATAATCGATCTTCAGTGGAATCAGCGAGTATCTGAATAATCGATACTTTTGCATAGGTTTAAATGGTAAAAAAAAACATTGTTGCCAAATGGAACGAGCCACCGCTGTATTTAGTTTTGTTTGAAGACATTGAACATACCTGAAACACACATAAAATAGATTGAATTAAATCCAGGTATCACTTTTGATAAATATTCAGTCATGGAGGGCAGTCAAATGAAAATCAACATGCGGAAGAAAAGGTCATTACTTTTAAAAAGTTTCTATCAGCGGGTGGTTAAACCACAATCTTGCTCTCAAAAATCAAAAACAAAAACCAAAAGCTAAAATCTAGATAGACCCCTAGCTAAGTTTACCGCTGTTCTCTCATTTACACACTCAGCAGCTTTTACAAAATTAAGGTTATGCAATAACACAACAAATGAGAAGCTTTCAATGGAGGCCCAGAACACGATGCTTCCCGTGTTATAAAGAAGGGCCGTATGGATTCAAATTTTATTCAAGCATACAATAAAGATTACTTCGTTATAGAAGCGTCACTTTCATAAGGCTCTGTATGAACTCATTTCGTTGACCTTGAAATAAGCCAGCCACCGCGCGATTCAAAACAAGTCAGCCTCCTCGCAATTCAAAATAAGCCAGCCAACCTAGAGTCCCTGTGAATGAATATTTAATATACTATATATTAAATATATTATATTTAGTATATTTAGTATTTAATATCCCCCATATATTTAATATACAGGGACTCTAAGCCACCAAACGACCGATTTAAAATAAGCCAGCCACGGCGCGATTCAAAATAAGCCAGTCACCGGGCAATTTAAAATAAGCCAGCCACCGTAGATTCCTTGTATAAGTGTATATGAATACGTAACATATTATATTTAATAATTTATTTAATATTTAATATCCCCTGCATATTTATTAAATATTAATGTATACAGGGACTCTAAGGCAGCCGACGACCGATCTAAAATAAGCCAGCCACCGCGAAATTCAAAATAAGCCAATCGCATTGCTGATGGGTGGTGGATGATGTTGTTGTTGAATGAAAAGGTTACAGAATTTGAAACACTCTTCCAAACATAATCTTTTCGAGACCGTTCAAGGTCAACGAGTTCTGATAGAAGATTCGGCGACAGTGTCGCTTCTATCACGAAGTAATCTTTATTCTATGATTCAAGGGCTCAGCAAGACAACAACCAACAGCCACCGGCTAATTTCTATTCAGTCCGTATTTAATAATATACGTTAATCCGTATTTTCAAACATAATTTTCTTCTGAGTGCATACATTAATTTAAGTATTTGATATTTTTCAGGAGTCTATGAGCCCAGTAACCAGTCTCTACCAATGGGTGGTCACGCAATCAAGCTAATTGGTTGGGGCGTTGAGAAAGGCGTGCCTTACTGGCTAGTAATGAACTCATGGAACGATTATTGGGGTGACCACGGATTAGTCAAAATGAAGAGGAACAGTCCAATGATCGAACTTGAGTCCGAAGCGTGGGCCGCCGAAGCTGACCCGAAGAGAAAATTTTAAAGGAACGCGGATGATTGAAGATTATGGGAAAAAGCTTTAAGTAGATATATGTAAACTCGATTCATCGATTATCGGCTCTGTTGAAATGATCTCGGTTTCAAAAAAATTGAAAAAAACGAAACCAAAAAACTGTACAAAAATATGTAAAAATGTGTAAATAAAATTTATCTAATTGGACCAAATCATCTGTTACTATTTCTTGACGATTACTTAATTATGTGCTTTCTTGTTTCTTGATTGATAGGATTGATAGGAAAACGAACTTATTTGCATTTTTATTTTGAAGCACATTTTATTTTGAACGACATTAAAATAAAGTTTTGGAGAAATGACTTCACCGAGCAAACGAGCCCAGTAATTTCATTCGGAGAAGGCATTTAAAACTGAGTTTGACAATTTGCCTAATTGCTAGGAGTTACTTTGTGTTTGCTCATAGAAATAACACATCAGATCTCGGTTTCAGGGGACTCGAATTTTTGGGGGTTGCATAGCGACAAAATTTAAGTTTTTGAGGGCTCCGAAGCCATTGTAGAGGCTCCGGCAACAATTTTTTGTCCACATTCTGATATTTGGACCGTACCTGGTACGTTCGGCGTTTTAAAATTTTTCAAAAAATTGAGAACAATTTTGAGGACTTAAATGTCATTTTTGGCTTAAATTTTTGGTATAGTTGTATTTTTTATCTGAAAGAGCTTGTATAGTAGAATATTTTGCATCTAGAGTTTTTTGAATTTAGACCATTTTGAGGGGGGCTGAGAATTTTTGAAAATGAGTCGATTTCAAACTTTGACCTTTGATATCTCGAATGTGAATCGAGATATCGATGCGTGGTTTGCGCCAAAAATCTTCATTTTTTACGTCCTTTTGAAAAAAGTATCACTCAATAGGGAGTGCCATTTGAAAATGTTGACCCCCCCCTCCCCCACTGAAAAGGGCCTTTTCGGGGGGCCCTAAATTTGAAACTGCCCCTCATCAATCAGCCTTTTTGTATGATGAAGAATAACGCAAACCGATCTCAAACATCTTCATTCCTTAAAAAGTTATGACCATTTTAAAGTTACTTTTCGGTTACCCTGTTTAGTTTTTGTACAGCAAATTTTTTTTTGTTTTGATGGAATAAGTAACGGAAAGAATCCAAAAATTCGACCTCAGCTCTACAGTTAAAACAAACCTTTTGCTTCCTTTATAGTCGATCGGAAAGTTAGAATATTTGAGAATGACAAATAATAAGAAGACAAAACGTAAATGGTTTTATCCGATATTATTATCATAACATTATGAATCACGACGCCCACTCGGTAAAAGGGAGAAACCCTTTCAATAAATGATTCACAAAAGCTTCAAAACAATGACATCAACAAATTATAACAAGCGGAACAATAAAAGCGAAAAAGAAGAAGGTGGGAAAAAGTGTGCACTACTTCAAAATAAACCTGAAATCAACACTCTTCAAACAGAATGAAGTTCACTCAGTGATGGAAAGTTGCCTTTCATCAAAAGATAGCTTACTTTAAATTCTGAACAGTGGGAGAAAATTGTTACCATGTCAGTATAATGATTTGGCAACAGTTTTTTACTTTAAAGCACAATTGGTCACTTCACTCTCAAGAGGGTAGGATCATGTTGATTTGAATTAATAGTCTTTGGTCTCTTCATTTCCTTTTAATGCCGATATCTTCTTCGTTTTGAAACAAAAAATGATTCGATGAAGTGCATACTTCAGCTTAGGGTACGAAGCCATATTGTGTGTCGTTTGGCTTGTATATGTTCAAGTATCGTGAAAGAATACAACTTAAAACAAGTTGGTTTATTCACGCCAACACGCATCGTGTCAGAAGAGCGTGCTTTAAACTCTTACTGTCTTGTTTGAACAGGGCTGCCGTTTTGCGTATAATCAATGCTATTTTTCTACTCACCGATGGTTCCACCGGTTCAGAAAAGATTACACAATTCAGTTCAGTGTATTACTGTAATGCACGAAAATACACTGATCCGTAATCTTTCCTTAATCGGTGGAAACTCTGTTGATTAATTAAAATATCCGCAAGTTTTTTAAAGTCATCGACGGCTCCACCAGTTGAGAAAAGATTACAGATGCGAGTATTTTAGTATATTACATCAATTCACTGAACTGAACTGTGTAATCTTTTCTCAGCCGGTGGAATCATCGGTGAATTGAAAAATAGCATTGATTATACGCAAAACGGCAGCCTTGTGTTTGAAGGAATGGCTGAGTTCTAAAATTCACAGAGGGAATTCATATATGGGGAGAAAATATTGCCTTTCAAAAGATTTTCACTGTCAGAAGTTGATTCGCCCATAAGTGCAACTCACCCATTGAGAATCCGAAGGTTCTGATAATGAGTGTAAATTCACTAACATGAATAATTGAAATAAACGTCAATAACACAGTAAATCAATAAAAGTGAACGGCTAGAAGGCTAGATATTTTCTCTTCTAACTGACCAATGTTGGAGAATCGAAAACATTGATATAATTGAGACAGACCGTTTGAGGATCTGACTTGAGAGAATGTATTCTAGTCATCAAGGAAATTCTGTCGATAATCTTTCTTCGAGGTAAATACCAATTGAGGTTCATGTCAAATTTAGATATAATGACTTGTAAATATCGAACTTACGCAAAACGTGCTTATAACAATCAAGTAGTACCCTGAATGAAGGGTAACTACACTCATGTGATATAAACTTATTGAAAACATTTTCTCATAGCATTATAAATAATAGCTGATTGTAAATAGTAATCATAATAAAGAAAAAAAAATGTCAAATTGATATGCATCAAAGAGTAATGTGCATTGATCCAATTTCGTACTTCAGTTGCTTGTCTACCTTTTTATAGTTGTGACGGTAAAATCAATTAGCTGACATCAGCGGAAAATAAGCTTCTGTCTTTACCAACGTGTTCCGCAGTTTGATTGGACAAACATAATTTTGTTTGCAGCAAAAGTGTTAATTGGATTCGATTTCACAGTCAAGATTGTTTCGTCCTTACTAAGAATGAGTGGAATTCAAACATTTTGGTTGATAATGTTACCAATTTTCAATATCAGTCACGCTTTTTTCACGGCACAGCAGAATATTGCCTTCAACAAAGAACAGTCTGACTTTATTTTCAAAGTATGTCACACAATAATCAAGCGCTCAAAACAAGAATCCCTCCTCGTCGTGGATGTCTATTCAAAATTTGAATTCAATCCTCTCGTCCAGGCTCTAAACGCGCTGTCGATTCCTGTGACCATTGCTGACTACGAAAGCAATGTGGAAAATTTAAAGTACGTGCCAAACAAACGTCCGATAAACGTCCTTTTTCTTTTGAACGACTGTCACGATATTCTTAATTTCATATTGGATTCTGTGTCTGATCGTGAAAGTCTGGTCTCAAAAAATTATGAAAGATTTTCTATAATAGACGACTTTTTATATCCTGAACCCCTCGTCTCAGGGAGGCTGCAAAACTTTTGTCTTTCCCGCAATGACGAGTATCGTTTGAAGAATAGAAATGAAACGTGTGACGTCACCATGAAAGTTACAGACGAAGATTTGAAGGACAATTCATTTTTATCGGACTCTATTATCGATCGTACTTTTAGACTGTACAGGAACGATATTTTGAATTCTCAGAACTATCTGATTTTTAAAATTAACCGTTTTGTATCTGACTGCAATCTCAGGTTTGTGTTCAAATTCATCTGGCGTTTTTTCAAAGGCCGTCGAACTATCATTTGCTCACGACAAATTTGCTACAAATACGAAGCATTTTCTGAAGCACTCAGTAGATTCAAAGGCGAACACTTTAACGATTTCTTTGACTTTTCTTGGACAGATATGAATAGAAAGAGGTTTTTTGCATCTATCGGCCAAACTGGACTTCCTGATTTTGATACGTTTTATTCACTTAAAACGATGTGGCATTGGATTGCAATGTATTCTGCAGATACAATGATTCAAAATTCAAACGGTGTATTTGGTCACCGTCGGATTTTTCCAGACAATCTCATGATGGGGAATCATAGAAGAATCATCAATATTAAGCAAGGATTACAACTCGGTATTGACTTTAGCGCAGAATTGTACGATGCACGAAACTCTCAAGAAAGAATTTCAGATTTTGATATAACAATGGCTTTTGAGACAGTCTACCATTGTTTCAGTGTTTTAAGGAATGGATTCATGCCACAATCCTTAGTAGTTTTTCAATGTTTTACACGTACCGTTTGGACCTGCATTGTAGCCACAGCTGCGATTTTTTTTTTGACTCAGCGCATGTACGATCGTTTTTTGGTTAGCATTTTTAAACTTTTGCGTTGTAAGAAGGATAAACGCCTTATTGTAGATACGTCAACGGTTCTTACGGTGTTACGTTATTTCATCAACATGAGTCAACACAATTCATACTTCGAAAAACTTTTCTCGGGTAGAATTTTATTCGTAACTTACACATTTTTAACCATGATTATCGCATCCGTTTTCCAGAGCGGAATGTATAATTTACTCAGTACGAGAGTGCGTTATCCTGACACGAATACTATCGAAGAACTAAGGGACTCTGGATGTCTAATTCAGTCAGGTAATTTAAAGATGGACTCATCACTTATTTCAAACGATTCTCGATTCTCGTGGGTTAAAGATAGATTAGTCGACAGTTATCAATTTTATATGAGCCAAGTTCGGACAGGGCCCTACAGCCCTACTGGTTTTTTCAGAATAGTGACTGGAGAAGATAAGGACTACAAAAACGTTTCTGAATTTACTGAGCTCAGAATGGTTGAAACGTGGCGTACTTTAAGATCAGCCTTGCAAAATGGTGCTTTTTTGATGAGCTTTTCGCACTCATCACAGCGTCAAAAACATTTCCTCTCATATACTCAGAAGCTCTTGGATTTTGAAAAAGAAGGAGGATTCCATCACGTCCAGGAATGCTTAATGACGTACCCAGTTATGTTTTTGGTCCCGAAGTTCTCTTTTTACTTTGATTTATTCAATACGAAAATGAATCAATTCATGGAATCAGGGCTAATAAGCTATTTAGTTACACAACAAACTTCATGGTCGCAGGATTCACCTTTTCAGGAAGAACCTGACGACTCCCTCCGGACTTTTACATTAATCGATCTACAGATAGCTTTCATAATCTTCATCGCTGGATCGATAGCAGCTTCCGCTGTTTTTATTACTGAACATTTGACCCATGCATTGAACAACCATTCCCGACTCCGATTCTCGAAAAAGCACTCTTCAATTTTTATAGCCAGTATGAGAAGAAGAGTGGTCAACATGCTAAGCTTTTTTGATCAAACTTAGAAATTAACAAAAAAAGAAAAGAAATCAGAAATTTTGAAAATTCACTGAGGTTTTCAATTTTTCCTGGTCATTAATTTTTTTTGTTTCGTTTTGTCATTATGATTCCAACGGCTGCACTGTTCTGGTTTGTAATTTTCTTAATTTTCGTTATTTTAATTTTTTTTAAGTACGTTTTAATTTATTTCTGATATTTTGTGAATTTATTGTTCCTAGTTTCGTTTACTTTGTTGTTTGTAACTTTTTCACATTCATTGTATTACCGTACATGTTTAGGTATTTAATGCCTGTAAAATTTAAATAAATAAATAAATGCATAGAGCAAACTTGATGTTTGGTTCGAGACGAATAGAGACCCAGCGCAAAGCTGGAAATAGGTGTCCAATTTTCCTGCTCAATTTTGGTCCGGACTGACCGAAACAACAGCCAATAGTTATCATTTTAGACCCTTGTTAGATCAGCTCCCTTGAAAAAATGTCTTTAAAACGCTCATCCGTCGCCCATTTGCTCAGTGATGTTGATTCCTTACACACAAGGTAAGTGGGGGAGATCTCAAAGAATTCTCATGTCAAAGCCGCATTTTATGGAGATTTTTTGACTGTCTCCGAATCGTGTCCTACATAAAAGTCAGGCCAATTATTCATACTAAATTCTGTATAGGACCTTCATTTGAAGAATTTATAATTGTTTTGGAAAAAATCCGCAAGCTGGACAGCACGGTTTGTTTTGATTTATTTTTTTAGGTTACTTTTTTTCTAGCAATGCATAATCTGACCGCTAGTGATTCTCATCAATTTTTCCCTATTTTTCGGTCGTGTCTTTCAGTATGTATGTAAAGTTTCTTTGTTTGTACTTTTGGTTACATATATTCTTTTATTAGAATGCATATTTTTAATAAATGGCTTTCTTCTAATTTAAAATTGTTTTCCGAATTTTTTCGTTTATTACTGACAAATACCATTGTTTGGTCAAAAAGTCTGTCCCTATGTACAGACGTAACCTGCTCGATATGGTTTTCTTGAACGGTTGACCATGAAAAAATTCGGAAAAATCGGTTTCCTACTAATTCGAATCAGTAGTTTCATTTAAAAATACTGTCACAACCCAAACTTTCGTTTTTGGGGGGTTTTCAGGGGAGAACCATCCTTATCTCGAAATTTTCAAATGGCAACCCCTATATTGTGACACTTCATTTAAAAGGGCGTGAAATTCTAAGCATTTTGGCTTAAACCGGAAGTCGATATTTTTTTTCGTATTCGAGATTTTGAAGGTCGAAGTTCGATATTGGACCAACTTTCGAAAAGTCCTTACTCCTACGAAAAGAGTCGTAAAACAAAAAATGCCTCCCGGCAGGCCGGTAAGACGAAAGAGATCCCATGCTTGGTTAAATCATTTTTCACAAATTTAAATATAGGTTATGATTTTCGTTGAATTTTTCTCGCAATTATCATAACGCGGGTTGTTTGAAATGGAAGGTATTTTCTGAGTTAATGAGTGGATTTTGAAAGTTTTTAATATGCACATCGTTATTTTCGCAGAATTTTATGTTAGAAAGAATGAATTATATTGATGTAGCAAAAGTACGCAACAGACCCATTTCCAATCCTGCTGGAAAAACAAGTACACGGAATCTGTTGACTGATAGTAGGTGCAGACGATCGCTGTAATCTTGGAATAAATGAAAAATTATGTATTAAAAAAAAAAAAAAAAAAAAAAAAAAAAAAAAAAAACAAGCAGGGAAAATTCCAACACGCAGGTGTTGGAAAAGCGTGCCACTAAAGTCTGAACAGCTTTAATGCTTTTGCTAGCAATGATAATAATTAGACAGCATTCAACATGGAGCTGATCTCGAGAAAATTAAGTCTAAAGTTGAAGAGCTAGCATTGAAACAAAAAACTTGGAATTACTTACGTTTTGATTTCATTCAACTACCTTGTTGTGTTTTTGCATTTCAACACCGGAAAAGTGGAATTTACTATGTAGGAAAGGTACTTAATTTTTAGCGTTTAAAGTGACTTGGTTCCTTTCTTCTTTTTTTTGGCATAATCACGAAAAACGAAACTCTAAGAGAAACCAAACGGCAGAGTTGGTTTACACTGTTGATTATTTTAAAATCCGTTAATCCGGACTTAAGTCCGTTCCCAATTCTATAAAAGGAACCAAGTCGGAGTTGGTTCCTTACGTGACTCGGATTAAGGTTTAACCTAATCAGAAAAAGGAACCAAGTTCTCATTTTATTTCATCATATGGACAATGACATCAATGAGGCTCACCAGCTCACTTTTACCTGGAATTTTGACGGGAAATAGTTGTTATTACAGAAGAAGCACTTGTTGCTTCGAGATTCAGTATTGCTAGCTCTATCAATCAATAACTCAATTTTATCAAAAATGTCACTCGGTTCTTTTGTGACAAGTGCTGTCCAATTGAGCTTGTTTGGTGAGAAATTATGAAAAAAATAAATTTAGATCAGATGTATCTATAAGGAGATGAGTCAAAGGCGTTGTTTTTTTGTGTTTGTTTTTTGTTTTTTGTTTTCAAAACTTTGGAGGGCTCTAGCTCAGAAGAGAAACATTTGCAGCACATACTCATGTAGGAAAATAAAGTCTTATATATATGTATGTTGACCCCAAAAATACACTCCATAAGTTTGGCACTCAAGTTTTGAAACACCCTGTTCTTGATATTTTGCTCCCCCCCCCCGCCCCCTTCACAAAAGACAGCATCTTGACCATGCACATTTTTAAAATCACAGTTTGACTGTAGAGATATTTTCTCTCCCCCCCCCTTAACGAAAAAGGGGAGAAAAGGGGAGAATGGGTCACCTATCTCTGATGTTCGTCGTGCGCGTGCACAGATTGTTCGGATTTACGACTGCAATTTTGGCTTTCTTTATAATGCGTTTTTTGGGTTTATTAGTGGATTTTATGACTATTTGATGCCGCCAATGTAATTTTCAGACAATTTTACATCAGAATCAAAACTCTATAGCACTGTAGCAAAAGTTTGCAACAAACCCATTGAAAGCTGAAAAGAGAAAATTATTTGATAAGGCTCGATCTTTTTTACCCACATAAACTATAGACAATAAATATTTCTAAATCCCTCCACCTTTTAAACGGCTTGTTCAGGGATCAAACATGAGGTTGCGTTCTTTTGAAGTCAAAAAGTGTCATATTCGGAAAAGCCGTGATTCTAAATAATAAACAGTTTTTTTTATCTTTTTTTCCGTTTTAGGCGCTGTCAGCACTTATTGCTATTGTCACGATGTAGATACGTAATATGCATAAATGGAACACTTGCGAATTCATGAAACAATAATCCTTTAATATACAGAACTAACCATTTCAAGTGCCCTTTACACATCAAGCATTCTAGGGGTATAGATTAGTAGGTGTGGAGGTTTAAGAGGTTTGTGGATTTTAATTCCCCCTCTCCCCATTTATTTTCTTGAAAAGTATCGAAAGTTTACAGTGAAAACTATGCCATTATTCACTATAACGCATTGTCATATTATTTCTTTTTTTTTCTGTTGCCGTCGGTCGATATCATTTTTCGTGTTGGAAAAGCAAAGTTCCATATGGACCTATAGTTTCCAAAATTTGAAGAAGCTTCCAGTGAAAAATTTTGTACACGCATCGAACTTTTTAGGATAGGTAAATAAGTTATTCCAGAGTCAATTCCATTGCCGCAGTGAGGAAGCTGTCCAGGGGTGGAAGACACGTGACAGCCCCTCTCACTTTTTAGAGCAATTAATGCGAATTTTACCCCTCTGGCTCCCTGTGTTCTGGATTTGAAACACCTATTTTTCAACAAAACGCCAAAAATGTCCTCAAAAATCCCTTGATTCCATCGACGCTCATTGAGGGGCTTTCAATTTGCCGATCCCCCAGAATTTCAAATGTTTCGATGCAAAGACCTGTTTAGTGTGACGTCATGAAAAAAATTGGTTCCAAACAAAGGCTCCGTCTCACTCGCTCTCGTGGGTTTTCCCATACGAAACACAGTCCAAATTTTCAAATACAAGTGCTAGTAAACAACACATTCTTTACACGTTGTGTTTATCACACCATTGGGTTCCACGTCCCTTATAAAAATTTCCGATTGTTTCAAAAAAATTTCCGATTGGATATATATTCCCGCGCTTTATTTCCCATAGAAATAATCGAAATTCCATAGAGACAATCGGAATTCGTGTAGATTCAAGCGCGCTGACTACAGCAACGATAGGTCTCATGATTGAAATAAGGCGAAATCATCTATGGTTCTATTCTTACAGTTTTAACAGCCACTTTTTTCTCAGTGATAAAATATGAGCCCGCTATCACAAACTTTTTGAAACATCGCGCATCGATGCACAATCACAGTTATATCGAAGAAAGTCCTATGTTTTGTCCTTGTCACACTCACAGTTTCTTAAGAGCACAAAATTCTAGGATATAGGCTCATCAGCACCATCACGGCATGTGTTGTATCTCGAACAATAGCTTCGATACGAAGAGAAGTTAGAATGATTGAGTGTCATGGCGGTGATACTACCATAAGAGACCGTGAGTAAGACAAGGACAAAACGTAGAACGTCTTTCGGTATAACTGTGATTGTAAATTCGCTTGTGATCTTTTAGGAATTATTTTACAGTGAAAAGATACTTTAAGGCAAGTGGAATCTAATGGTGCAATAAAATTTGAGAAAACTGTTGGTTAACTAGCATGAATTTGCGTTCGAAAATTTGGATCTGGTAAATCCACGAGAGTGAGCGAGATAGAGCATTTGTTTGGAACTAATTCTGATCGTGACGTCATCACTAAACAGGTCTACTTAAGGATATGAATGAGCCTCTCTCTTTTCTATACCCCTCCCGCTCTTCATCAATACCTGGTCGCTTCTTATCGATGTACCCTCGTCAAACAGATTTTGACACTTTTACGATGCGTGTTCTGAACGCTTAATGCACCGTGAAGAAATCTTGAGACCGGTGGAGCCCAAAGGCGAGGGGCAAAGAGGGTTTCTGTGAAGGGTGTTTCCATCCCCCTCCAGCCTTGGAATTTCGACTCATAGGTTGGCACAAATGACTTAGGTTGCTGGACCTGTATGGAATTCTCGTTTGAAGGAATTCGACTTTGACGCTTAATAACTTATTGAAATTAACAGGAATACCAAAACTTTTACAATTTTAAGAAAATAGACGCCGAGGCCTCCTGGATTGCAGCAATAAATTAACGATTAATGAAACCAGTTTTAAGAAAATATGTTTTTAATTTTTCAAACCTTCCCGCCAAAGGTTTTGCCATAAGCAAGGCATTGGACTTATATATTAGATATGAAAATGAAAACAAGAAGCGCACCGTATATATACGGCACGCTTAAAAATTGTAGCGGAAACCAAAATTTATCGCATCAAGACACGTGCGATGGACAAATGAGACACTCAGAGTTGCCAAATTTTACGAGAAAACTTGCCTACGTTAGACATTGATAATTCAGTGCAGCCAGATTTGACAAAGCATTATAAAAATTTTACGCCAACTTAACCCTTCACTGCATGATTTTTTTTCTCAAGCAAATGTGGATTTTTCAATGTATTAGGTGGTCAAATACATGGGAAAAATAGTGAAAAAAATAATTTGACGGTTTTTCGGTCAAAATTCTCTTTTTTCTATTTTTCACTCGTTTTTTAAAAGTGATATAACACCATAAAAAATGGCGGGAATTTTTTTTATTTATTTATTTTTTTTAAATTTAAAAAAAAAAAAAAAAATTTACTTTAATTGGATTTTTCAAAAAGCCAATGCCGGAAACTTTATAAAAATAATCAAAATGTGGTCAGTTTGGATACGGGGGCAAATTTTCCCCCTGACATGATTTCGATCACGAACCCTTCACTGGATGATGTTTTCTTTCAGCCAATTTTTTTTTTGTGTGTGAGCTCAAAATATACCTTCTCCCGCGTTGACACACCATGCGCCGAAGGCATATCTAAAAACCTGTATTTTATATGAGCGTTTGAAGAATTTGTTCCACCGGTGGAACCCCATGCAGTGAAGGGATAAGTCTCACGGGAAATTGTAAATTTTTCACACAATTTGGCAGCACTGCATTCAGTTAGAAGGGAACTTTGGCGACATTTCTCCACCATCTGACAATCATGGGAAGGCTCCTTTCGTTTGAGTAAACGCAACGTAAAAAAAGCAGCAAGGACGAATGATCATCTACAGATTTAGTGATGAGAGCACAGCACTCGACAACAACTCGACAGTTGGCATACACGCCGCTAGAGAACTCTCTTTTTGAAGCGATGCGTGGGAGTAAGTTGATCATTTAAACGGATTAATTGCAAAAAGAAACCAACTACATCGGGAATCAATACCGGTTGGGTTTTTTATTGCAAAAAGCCGTCCAATTTTTGAAGTCAGTGCTTCTCAGATTCTGGCCACAGAATAGACTGTTTTAGTAGAGCGATATATGGTACCGATTGCCGTCCGAGGGCCTCTGGTTCCAAACAAACTATGATTCAATGCATTTTCCCCATAAGTGGATTTTTGAACGGAAATTTAGACTATTAAATCAAACAATTAATGCGACCTTTTAGCGATTATGAATTCTACGTCCTCGAAAATGCTTAATTTTCCATGGTTCCACCCGTAAAACTGCCAAAATCAGCAAGATATTACAGATTAAACGATGCGTTTGGAGGTTGGAATCACCCAAATGTTATTGTTGTCGTTGTTGTGGCATTGGCGGGATTTCGGGCGATTCTAACCTACAAATGCAACATTTAATCTGTAATATCTTAATGATTTTGGCAGTTTTAGTCAAGGAACCAGGCATAATTAAGCATTTTCGAGGACGTAGAATTCATAATCGCAAAAAGGTCGCATTAATTGTTTGATTTAATAGCCTAAATTTCCGTTCAAAAGTTCGCTTATGGAGAAATTACATTGAACCAGAGTTTGTTTGGAACCAGAGGCCCTCGGACGGCAATCGATACGATATATCGCTCTACTAAAACAGTCTATAGAAAACGTTAACTACTGAAGCTGGTTTCTACATGCATCGAATATCTATGGACGCACAAAGTTGATAAATGTCGGGTTATTCCTCATGAGCCCAAAAACAGTTTGGTGGTCGGAAACGACCCAGGCCACTTTTTCCCCAAAAACTCTAATTCTTCTACACTCAATTTTGGGACTTATTGTTAGTAACATTCAAGGTACTGACACACACTGATACAGCCGACATTTAGGCATATTTTCGCGATTTTTGGACAACGGTTACAGTAGATGTTATTCGGCTGTTTGTGCAGTTATAAAGCTTTTTTTGGCCTAAAAAACTTTTGTTTTAGGGAAAGAAACCGGTTCAGTAAATTATTTTTAGGAAGTTTCTTGTCTTTAAAACCCTTCACTGCATAGTGTGACTCTGGTGTCACATGATGTAAAAAGTCCTACATCAGACATTGCAATGCATATTTCGACTCATTTCAAATTGTATCACCAGTGTCACATTATAAGAAAACATATAACGGGCTCAAACATTTTCCGAAATACTATATGGCAACTCTGAAAAGCATAGTATATTTTTCATTAATTTAAATGGATGAAAATACTGCACGAAGCTATACTTTGGCCACAGTACACTGGAAGTAGTTATGGCTTATTTTGCGATATATCGGTATTCTGTCTAAAAGAGCCTTTAAAAAAATTGTCTGAATCAATATCGATTTTCGTACGCACACAGGTTAATTAATTGACTGATAGAGGGAGTTAAGGCAATAGTGCAGTGGTGGCTCGTGAAATTTGGCAACAGTGTCCTGCTCTCATTTAAACCAATGTAAAACAATCGATTCTTCAGGGGGCTGTCAGTCTCCTCAATAATCGATTCTTTTACTTAAGTTTAAATGGAAAAAATTGCACGGTTGCCAAATTGCACGAGCCACCACTGCAGTAGTGACACTTTGGATAATCAGCTCCCCTCCCCTTATCACATTTTTGAACTTCGAAAATGGATATTTTTCACTAGAAAAAACATGCATCTAAAAATTATTGGACTCCTCAGTGGCGGCTTGCGCCATTTGACTGCGCGAAAGTGACTTTTCTTTATGTGTCTCTATATGAAACAATCGATACCTCTTCACGTTCAAATCGATGGTTTTACATTGATTTATAGAGAGGAAAAAAATTGTTGCATAATCCATGAGACGTCACTAGGTGTTATAATTCTTTGGGACTGTGAAAAGAATTCTCCAAATCCTATAAGAAACAATCGATTGTTTAGGAAGCACCTCTTCACGTTCAAATCGATAGTTTTACATTGATTCAAATGGAGGAAAAATATTGTTGCATACTCCATGAAACGTCACAGGGGCTCATGGGACGATGAAAATAATTCTCTTATAATCCCTGTCAATCTTAATCACATTACGAATATTGCAGTTTCGAGAAAAGACAGTCACAAGCCTCATCTTCTGAGAGGAAACGAGATTTTGGAACCACTTAAGAGTGGAACACAATGAATCACTGGGACTCCCATCAAAGTATCTTTTGAGTATTTTCAACAATTAGATCATGATTAAATTGGAAAAATTAAAATCTATGCGTTTATCATTTTAAGTGGCTTGCTTATTGTTTTCACTCCGGATAGATCATTTACAAGTAATTATTTCCGTTCAATTTTTAAAATTTGGGTCTATAAATGCTCACCTCCGGTTACAGAGCAGCACTTACAAACGTATTCTGCTCTTAGTTGCTTATCCTGTGAGAAACCTAAAGTTCGAAAACATGAAGCTTGTAGCTTTATTCCTGTGCCTCATGGCCCTTTCGGCCGCTTCGTTGCCCCAAAGTTCGCGATTGGCGGCTTCGAAAAAGCTCATCCACCGAATCAACCATAGACAAGGAACATGGGAGGTAAGATAGACCTAAGATCCTTTATTACCATACAAGAAAACACGATATAAATGAAACTAAATTCATAATAACTAATTTTGTATTAAAATTAAACTGACAACGTAAAAAGACGCCAGAGGCCTTTCAATCCGAACGGTAGCGGCGCGTTCAATCTGGCAACAACGTATATTCTCTTCATTTAAACCTGTGTTAAACAATCCATCTTCAGGAGTTGCAATGCACTCCCAAGATATCGATACTTTTGCATAGGTTTGAATGGAAAATATTAGCATGGTTGCCAAATTGCACGAGCCGCGACTGAATCCAAAGGATCATCACCCGTGGCTTGACAAGCAAAAAAATCAGTCAAATAAAGTCAGTTTAATTTTAGTGCGAGATTGGTAACTATGAATTTAGTTTGATTCATCTCGTTTTTTCATTGAATACTATCACTGTAAAAATGAAAATGCTGATTTAGCATTTAAACTGTAGAAAAAGTGTCCGACATGAACTAAATGCTAATTTTACATTATGAAAATAATGCTGAATCAGCTTTTTCAAAAGTGGAATCAGCATTTTCAAACGAGGAATCAGCGGTTTCAAATGTAGAATTAGCAGTTTTACTTGTTGAATCAGCATTTTCATAATGTAAAATCAGCATTTAGTATATGTTGACCACTTTTTCTACATTTTAAATACTAAATCAGCATTTTTATTTTTTCAGTGTATACATCTTGTTCTTTGCAATGTTTCAATATATTACCATAGTTTGTTAAACAGAGTAGTTATACTTGAATACATCGTGAGAGTAATTCCACTGCACTATGGTCTAAGATTTTCAAAAAGTAGCCAAAAGTCAGAAAGTAAATTTCTCGTCAAATTATCATTTATAAACTTTAAAAAACCACTGTTAGTCACTGAGAACTTTTAAAGAGTGATTCAACCCTAGGGATAATGTCATACAAAAGTTATAACCTAATCTTATTACCTAGGTCAAAAACGGATGATTTTTTATGTCTTTTTCAGTGGCGAGGCGTGCGATTGGGCAACGTTTATTTTTCCCATTTAAATACATTAGAAAGATCGAATTGCCTGGTCATCGCCGATGACAGAAGTCTTCGACTTTTTTGGTGAATTTAAATGGAGAAAATACATTGTTGTCAAATGTCACACCTCGCCACTGGTCTTTTTTCACTGATTTTTGGCCAATTTTTTTCGATCACAGATCACAGTCCAATAAGTGGCGTCGCTTGCAAGCTAGCAACGTTGCAATTTTCTCATTTAAATCTACGAAAAATATCGATTCAAGGGAGTTCACTGTGCACCTCCATAGTTCGACCTTTTTTATGTTTTTCAATGGACAAAATTCAGCCATGCCAGATTGCACGCGACGCCGCTGATATAATGATTTTTCGCTCATGCAGATAATTGGCATCGAAATCAGAGCTGCTTTTTTGCGTATAATTTGGATTATGTTTCAATTCACCGACGATTTCACCGGTTGAGAAAAGATTACACAGTTCAGTTCAGTGAATGATACTGTACTGCCCGAAAATACTTGGTCTGTAATATTTTCTCAATCGGTGCAATCACCGTTGAATTATTAAAATATCCGTAAGTTTTTCAAAGTCATCGACAACTCCAAACGGTTGAGCAAAGATTACAGATGCGAGTATTTTCATGCAAAATATTTGTAGTCGTAAAATGAACTGAAGAGTGTAATCTTCTCTCAACGGGTGAATTGAAAAATGTCATTAATTTATACACAAAATGGCAACTCTGGCTAACCAGATTCGGCGTAAAAGATATAAATTCCCTTATAATTAAAGTATGACAATTTTTTGCTGAACTCTGACAGCAATGCCTGACGTAGCAAGATTCCTGTACAATTTTTTCCAATGGTTTCCTTACACACAGCTTTTAAATGTATTCAAGTGGTTCGTTGTATGACAAGCAACATCTTCAAATTCAGAATCCACATTACTGAAAAAAAAAAAAAAAAAGACTGACTATTTGTAAGCTTTTGAACATTCATTTTGAAGGATAGCTAGGTTTTTGAAGCCAGCGAATAAAATTGACTCCAAGATTTTTGATTGAAGTCTGATTGGTGGTTTTTTTTAAATGCATCATGGAATATAATAACATTCAGCCCGCCTACTTCATCTGTTTTATTGATATTTTTATCTCGATAGTGTTCACGAATTAACTATACCGAAAAAAAAGTTAACTTCATTTCTCGCAGGCTCTTGTACGTTAGCCTGAAATTGACATTCAGTTAAAAAAAATTGTACTTGCCAGGGTTGGAAGGCCCACAAAACAATGTTAATTTTTTTTTTTTTAAAGAAATCAAAATTGAAACAAGATTTCTATTTTCTCCGCGAAAGCATAACTGACGTTTTTAATTTTGAAAGACTCTGAGATTCTGAATGGTGTTTTAGAAGTTTCCAAAATCAAAAATTAAACTCAAAATTGAGTACTCGTATTTGATACATCAACATCAGTAGTTTGCACGAGAAAATTGAACAAATAAGATAGCAAGTCTAACTAAATTCTTACAAAACCAATTTGGATAAGTAAAACTGAATAGCAAATTCTTGCATTTAAAAACTTATTGTTAAGTTCGTTGTTTTCTTATAAAAATAAAGAATATATCAGTCGAACTATAATAAAAATGCGTTTATTAATCCTTGATAAAAATAAATTACACTGCATTTGCCGGTTTAGTAAACCACAATCCTTTTTTTTTATAACACGATCAAAATTAATCAAGAAATTTCTCTCTTTCTAGACCAGGAGGCCGATCATTTACTTCATCGATAAGTCGATCGTTCAGGCAGTCTATGAGTGATGCTATTGGTTCAAAATTGTAAAACTTGGCCATTGCTATGGTAACCATCATCATTAAAGTGCCCGTTTTATTTAAAGCCATTCAATATGAGTAGCATTTAAATAACGGACATTTTAACGATGGTTACCATAGCAACAACCAATAGCATCACTTATTGACGGTTTCATGATCGTTTTATCGATGAAGTAAATGATCGGCCCCCAGATTATACTTTCCATTCTTTTTATCACTCTTGATACATTTACGACGAAGGCGGATCCAGAAATCTGGCAACTGTGGATTCTTTCCATTCGAATGTATGAAAAACAATCGATTAGTAATAGGGCCATGGCTCCCCTCAAGAATCGACTGTTTCTCATACGTTCAAATGGCAAGAATGCGTAGATGCCAAATTGCAGGGTCCGCCCATGATTTAATAGCTATATCAGGTTTCTTTTTTGCCGAATTTTTGCGTTGACCGTTTTCTCATAGCAATGTCGGAAAACGCTTCATGTGAATCGTTTATAATCGAATTTCATTTTATTCCATAGGCAAGCGGAGACTTTCTAGCCAACACCCCATGGGCCCAGATCAAAATGATGGCCAACGACACAAAAGCCACCCCCATGAAGAGATTGATGAAACTGTCCGGTCAACGGAAAGCTTTGGCTTCATTGGGAGACCAAGAAGAAATACCGGAGGAATTCGATGCGAGGAAACAGTGGGGTGACATCTGCCCGTCAATCAGCAAAGTCCCGGATCAAGGATTTTGTGGTTCCGGTTGGGTAAGTAAGACTTACAAGGTTACTAATTGACTCAAGGTACCCCCAGAAAAAAATAGAAAAAAAAAAAAAATAAAAAAAAAAAAAACAAAGTTTTAAACGTTGAAAACTTCGTCAAACTTTGATTCTTTCGACAAAAATGGGATAATAAGTCAGTCATTTTTCGATCGATGGACTACTTTTCGAAAAAGCAAACGATCGATCAATCAAAACCTCCATTTTCGAAACGTTGAACTAATTCTCACCAATCATAATGTCCAAAGTTTCAACTTATCAGAAAAACACACAATTTAAACGCTTGGAGCTATGCATTATACCAAGGATGAGCAGACTCTTTGTTTAAACCATGCACCCCCCCCCAAAGAACTACTCAAATCCAAAAACTAAACTAAGGAAAGTGGTGATATTGCTGCAGTATGCGTCAAAGAGTTTAAATATTTACGTTTTTAAAGATGGTATTCAGTTACGAAGCGAGCAATCTGGCAACGTTGCATTTGGTTCATTAAAACCCACGAAAAATATGACACTAGGTATCTAGGAATCGCCGATGACCAGTGGATTCAATCTTTTCTATGAGTTTAAATGGACAAAATGCCATGTTGCCAAACAGCACGCATCGCCACTGATGATGGTTATAATGGGTCTGTTGCAAACTTTTGCTACAACGCTGTAGAGTGTTTCATCGTATGTAAAATCGCCCGAAAAGTCCATTGGTGGCATCAGAAAGTCATGAAATAGGATAATAAACTCACAAGAGACGTTTAATGAAATCCAAGATGGCGGTAAAATATCGAGCAGTCTGTATGCATGCACCTTTAACATCCAAGGATTGCCAACGTTGACAACCTCACAGCTTCAGAGGTTATGTGTTTATTTAAATTGTTATTGGGTGTGATCAATATTGTGAGGTTGGCTATCCTTGGATGTTCGTGGTGCATGCATACAAATTGCTCAATATTTTACCGCCATCTTGGATTTCATTAAACGTCTCTCGTGAGTTTTATACTGCATTTTATGACTTTTTGATGCCACCAATGGACTTCTCACGCGATTTTACATGAGATTGAACACTCTATAGCGCTGGAGCAAAAGTTTGCAACAGACCCATTAAGCGAGTATACATAGCGTACTGAAAACAACAAGAGTTTGGTCTGAAATCGCACTATGATGTAGATTTAGCTGCAACAGAATCGAGTAGATCCACCAAAACAATTTTTTGTTTTTTTTTTTTGTTTTTTAGGCCGTTTCCGCTGCTGCTGCTTTTTCGGACCGTTACTGCATTGCAACCGGTGGAGAACAAAAGGAAAGCTTATCAGCTGCCCACGTTTTGTACTGCGAGGAAATTTTGAAAGCTAAATGCGAAGGAGGGTGAGTACTTAAATTGAAGACAGTTCTACAAACCAACGCACATTGGTCTGAGATCTTCAAAAAGTGGCTAAAGCTCAGAAAGTAAATTTCTCATAATTTGATCATTTATTAACTTTGAATACCATTTTTAATCACACAAGACATTTTAATAAAGTAGTTCAAACTTAGGAATGTCACTGAACAGTTTTAGCCCTTCGCTGCGGGATTTTTTCTTTTTTGGCAAAACATGCATTTTTCAATTCATCTAGTCACCCTAACAGTGGGAAAAATAGAAAAAAAAAGCATTGTGTTATTTTTTGATCTGTATGCTCAAAAACGTAATTTTCCGCCATTATTTCAACATGCTGTAACGAATTCAAAAAGACGGGATTTTATATTCTTTTTCAATTAAAAGTTTTTTTTTTTGGTAAAAAAAAGAAATTGTTGAAAGGAATTTTAAAATGATTTCCGAAAAATGATTACCGAAAAATAATTGACAGTCATTATAATGAAAAGACGTTTTTTTGACCCAAGTGACAATTTTGCCGTTGACCTGATTTTTCATGATTTGATGTGAGATCTAGCATACGTAGCGCTCTCTGTTTTCGGGACTGTGAACTATTTTTCAATGCTCTTATATGTGCCGTAAGTGACGGGTCGAAAACGATGATTTTTGATGACTTTATTTCCACCAGTTTTTGGCCACTTTTTTCAATCTAATGTCTGTGATGCAATGATCCAAAATCCGAAAAATTTCTCAAATGTGTGTCTCAAATTAAAAGAAAATAATTTAAATGACCCGAACGTTGCTTATAAAAAAGGAAAACAAGAAAATAACCATACAGCTCAACCATTTTAAACATACCGATTTAGTTATGACATCAATATCAAAATAAATTGTAGCCAAACAAATATTTTATCTCGATCTATTCAACTTAAATACGTAAGAAATTAGTTCCTCATTTTCGAAATGAAAATACGCTTATTCAGAACCACCTTTCTCTTTTACTGCTCTAAAAAATTTCATGTAAAGGTTTAAGTATCTATAAAAAATTGAGTTTTTGCGACTAGATAGACGTATTTTGAAGGATAATCTCATAATGCAATAGCAGATTGTAAGCAAACACGGTAATTTTCACCAGAGTATAGTAATTATACCACCAATCGGTTAGCTCAATTTACTACAAGTTACACTGCGCATTTACTATATGCTTGTAAAGTTTACCATACTTTCTAGCAGCAGACACCAAAATCTGCAACGGGTTTGGTACAAAATGTACCATTCTTTTTTCCCTCCTCCGTGAAAATACCTAGTTATATTTCTGTGCAATTTTATAGCCCTTCAAAGTCAAGCGAACCCTGAGAAGTTAAGGGTACTGCTGCGGGCAAAAATATGCCAGATGACCCTGTCAAATGACAGTTTATGCCTTACATTTTGTCTGTTTACAAGGGGTGTCCCAAAAGTACTGAGACTGATGGTGTAACTTTTGAACAAAACAAGCTTTCGACCTGATCTTGGTTTAGTTTAAAAGATCAATTTATTAACTTTCGATTGAGACCAAAATGAGCAAAATTGGTCAAGAATTGACCGAGTTATGGCACTTTGAACATAACAAAAATGTTGACCCCCTACGGTTAAATTTATTCTTACCGGAACTGCTAAGTTTAAGCTTCGTCTGCACTTCCCTCCGATTCTACTGCCAAATTCTTTTCTTTTTCAAAGTATCGACCATTGAACTGGATACATTTTCGCATTCGTTCCTGCCACTACACTTTCATGGTTTTTTTTAAATTCATCCGTTGAAATTGTGTTGACAAATTTTTGAACCTCGGATTGAATCTCAGCTTTCGATTTGAACGAGCGACCGCGGAATGCTTTTTTAAGAACCGGAAATAACCAAAAGCCACAGGGCGCAAGATCTGGACTGTAGAGTGGATGACGGATGGTCTCAATTCCATTTCTGTTCATAAAGTTGGCAGTGCAAACTGAAATGTGTGGTCTGGCATTATCTTGATGCAGCATCCAAGAGGCTTTCAAATTCGGCCGTTTCCGAGAAATGTGCATCCTTAATTCCATTAGAACATCCTGTTGTCGATGCGATCAGTTGATGAGCGTTATCAGTCTGATTGCTATGACAGCATCGTGAATTAGATTAGATGACCACGTAAAGGTGTTGCCATCTCATGTCCTGATAAATAATGCACGAGAAAATCCCATGCTTCACTTTTCGCTACGAAAAAGTATTAGTTTAAAAACCGTAGGGGGTCAACATTTTTGTTATGTTCAAAGTGCCATAACTCGGTCAATTGTTAACAGATTTTGTTCATCTTGGTCTCAATCAAAAGCTAATGAGTTGATCTTTCAAACAAAACCAAGATCAGGTCGATAGCTTGTTTTTTTAAAAGTTACAGCATCAGTCTCAGTACTTTTGGGACACCCCTTGTATTCGTGGCTCTTGCAATGGGTCTGTTGCGTACTTTTGCTACATCAATATAACTCATTGATTCTAACGTAAAATTCGGCGAAAATAACGATGCGCACATTAAAAACTTTCAAAATCCATACATTAACTCAGAAAATACCTTCCATTTTAAACAACCCGCGCTACACTAGACACTATATCACCGACTTATAACTACATAGATGGAACCATCTCGTTTATGTAAACATGAATAGAACTTACAAACATTTGAATGTTTCGTTTAGATGCGTACATTTCTTATATTATTTTGTATTACATTGTAATCTTTGATAAACCGAAAAGACCAGACACCAAATGCAGCCAATGATTCATGTATTTAGAAGGGAATGCCATCATTTTGTAGTTACGATGTTGTTTACTTATGCACGGAGGTTCCGTCTATGTAGTAGTATACCGGTGCGAATAGTGTCTAGTGTAGCGCGGGCTGTTTGAAATTGAAGTGATTTCCTGAGTTAATGAGTGGATTTTGAACGGTTTTAATGTGCAAATCGTTATTTTCGCCAAATTTTACCTAAGAATCAAGGTTCTATATTGTTGTAGCAAAAGTATGCAACAGGCCCATTAAGAGAGAAAAAAACAAGCGTCAGTTAAAAGACACTCATTCAACAAACAAATTGTTCGGTGGTTGAAATTGCAGATTTGATCTTTTGGCTTGGGAACATATCATCTTCAGCGGTGTACCCACCGGAGGTGCTTTTGACAGCAAAGAAGGGTGCGAACCTTACAACATCCCACCATACATGGACACCGACGAAGTCCCTGCAGGATCCGATGAGTGCGTGAGTGAATGCACAAACGTAGACTACAAAAAATCCTTGAAGGATGACCTCAAATACGGTGAGTTCAATCTGTAAACCTTTTTTTCTATTTCTATACATAATTATGTTTACATTATTCTAACGGAGACAAAGAAACTTGACGAGGCCCTACAACACACATTGCATATTCAACACAAACGATGAATCGGAATTTGTGTATTGCATATTGCATACCCTGATCAGGTGCCTTATTCGCCCCTGACAGTGCTAGTAGGTACATCTATTTGTCGTAGGTAAACCAGATCTTCTGTTTTGCGTAAAATTAATGAAATTTTTCAATTCACCGATGATTTCACCAATGGAGAAAATATTACAAAGTTCAGTTCACTGTATGACTGTAATGAATGAAAAAAACACTCATCAGTAATCTTTTCTCAACCGGTGGAGTGGTCGATGCCTTTAAAAACCTTGCGGATATTTTAATAATGAAACGGCGATTGCACCGATTGAGAAAATATTACAGATGCGAGTTTTGTGCAGCACAGTGAACTGAACTGAACTGTGTAATCTTTTCTCAACCGGTGAAATCATCGGTGAATTAAAACATTTCATTAAATATACGCAAAATGGCAGCTGTGAGGTAAACAGTCATTTGCCGAAGCAAATAGGGTGTAAACTTTGGCTGCCTAGGTAAACAGTAAGATGTGGAAGCAAACGACTAGCAGTGGCGAGGCGTGCAATTTGACAACGTTTCTTTTTTCCCCTTTAACCACATTAGAAAGGTCGGAATATCTGGTCATCGGCGATGACCGAATCATTCGATTCTTTCAGTAAGTTTAAATGGAAGAAGTACATTGTTTTCAAATTTCACGCCTCGCTACTGACAACGAGCCGCAATTTTAAGCAAACAACAAGCCTAAAGTCTTGTTTAAACGTATTGAACTCTTGATAAAGATTTGCGTTTTATTTTCTATTTAAAAAAAAAAACAAAAAAACAAAAAAAAAAAAAAAAACAAAAACAAAAAAAACAAAACAAAACAACAAAACAAACGAAAAAAACGAAATAAAACAAAGATGATGGTTAAAAATAATTTTTCGGTGTTCTTATATTATCAGGCAAGGACCTCAACGTTTTCATCTGGGACGAAGAAGGACTCCAGTTGGACATTTTGCAAAATGGTCCAGCTACCGTTTTCTTGGGCATTCACCTTGACTTCCTCTTCTACGAATCAGGTACGGATATTGTATTGATTGAGCTAACAACAATGGATTTCAGTAGCGCACCAATTCCACCGGTTGAAAAAAGATGACACAGTTCAGTTCTGTGTATCACTGTACTGATCGAAAATACTCTGATCTGTAATCTTTTCTCAATCGGTACAATCGCCGTTAAATTATTAGAATATCCGCAAGTTTTTTACAGTCATCGACGGCTCTACAGCGGGTCTAGAAAAGATTACATTTGCGAGAATTTTCGTGCATTACAATCATACACTGAGCTGAACTGTGTAATCTTTTCTCAACCGATGGAATCATCGGTGAATTGAAAAATATCATTAATTGTACGCAAAATGGCAGCTCTGCTTAAAACACCTCTCGTGGGCTCATGAGTGAGTAGATTATGAGACTTTTTTTATGCTTTCATTATGGTTTTTACGTTATTTTACTTATAATTTGACCCTCTAGAACGCTGGAGCAAACGTTTGCTACGGACCCGTTCTAACAAGAGCTTTTTCTTCGTGTACGCTTTCACAGCAGTAAAAAAGTAAAACAACTAATTCTTCATACAAGGAAAAAAAAACTACGGTGAAAATAACCATACGGATACCTGATTTTGGCACCTGCTAGATGTTATGGTAAATGTTAATCAGAAGTATACTATGTTTTGACTAGGTACTAGGTGATGTTACCTAGAGTCCCTATATGTAGAGAGTTAAGACAAGAGGGTAGTCAACTTCTGATTGATCGATGAGTTTTAGGCTCTACGGACGCCGTCATTGGATGCGATTTTGCACTTTTGTTTACAATCGCAGTTATTTACCAACGGTATTTTGCGGATAAAGAGTTAATTTTCGATGAATCTGTTAATTTCAATCATGATACACCTCAAGTATGTCTTTAAATCCCAAAAGAATCTTTCAAAGCGTAAATAGATGTTGATAAACAAAAGCAGTGAAAGATTACATTGTTAGAAACTCAGCGGCACTGTAATCTTTGAAGTGGACGAAAACACAACGGCCCTCAGAATGTAAACAAATGTGCAAAATCGCATCCAATGGTGGTGCCCATGGTTTCACTTGTCTTAACTCTCTACATTTAGGGACTCTAATGTCACCAGATTGCATATCGATTTTACTCAAAGTATCGGTAAATGTACCATACTTCTGGTCAAGTTAACCATAACATCTAGCAGGTGCCAAAATCAGGTATCCGTATGGTTATTTTCACTAATCTTTTTTTTTCCGTGATACGCGAAAACCGAAACTGAAAAACTCTAAAAAAAAACCATTCAACGGTTTCAGGTGTGTACGATGTTATCGAGGACGAGCTGAACTTCCAGCTTGGCGGTCACTCTGCCAAGGTTATCGGATGGGGAGTTGAGGACGACACACCCTATTGGCTGGTTCAAAACTCATGGAGCGAGGGATTCGGTGACAAGGGTCTCATCAAGATCAAGCGTGGATCCAATATCTGGATCTCCGCCTTCTCAGCACTCGCGGATGTCAAATCAGCATAAGGAAACAAAATGTATCAACGGAGAAACTGATCCACTTGCCAAATCCTTGGAAATGACAGAATCAAACGGAAAAACAGAACCTGCAGGAATCGACAAGATGACGGATTTAAATTGTCAATTAAAAGATGTTACATTTTAAATGAGCTTCGAATTTTAATAAAATGTGAAAACGATTGAATCAGTGAATCAGAGACTTGTTGTTTTTGTTCGAATCTCTTTATCCTAACCCTTAACTGCAAATGAGCCCAAATCTGGAACAATTACTTTGCAGCCTTATCTAACAGTAGGGGACTTGAGTTGTACTGTCGCTGCATGGTGGGTCACATGTGGAACAGATACTAAACGAGTAAGAATTGTCGATTTTGTCCTAGAGCGCGCAGCACAGGATAGAGAACGTGCAGAGTGGTTGAAAATAGCTCACTGAAAATCTGATCGAGATTTTCCGATTTTCATTGTTATGTTTGGGAGTAACGCAGGGGTACCATATACAAAAAAAAACAACTATTGAAACTTACTAACTTATTTTTTACTACTTTAATTTTTTTTTTGTTAGAATGAAAACTTTATTTTCAGTTGCATGGATACCTAAATGCGGGTAAGGCCATATTTGGAACAATTAATATTCAGGCTCTTTACCATTGAAATATAATGGAAAGAATTTTTTCACTATTTTTCCCTGTCTCAAGGATCAAAATTGTACTGAAAAAAAATTATTTTATTGAAAAAAAAAAAAAAATCATGCAGTAAAGGGCTAAGATATACACGGGAAAAAAAGAATGGCGTAATTTACCATTCGCATAGCTGATTTGTTAAGATAAACTTGACCAGAGTTATGAAACATTTGACCAGGTATCAAGAGAAATTAACCTGATTCCTAGTCAAATGTACCATAACTCTGGTCAAGTTTATCTTAACTCTGGTGGGGGGCCAAAATCAGCTATGCGAATAGTAAATTACACCATTCCTTTTTTCCGTGATGAATTGGAGACTTTTTCAAAAGAAGAGTCGAAGTAAAATAGGAGGGGTGTTCTTTTCTTAAAATCAGCGTAAAAATGGGATGAGAATTTTTAATAAAGAACACGTACACCTGATAGTTTTGAGGGCAATATTGCTATCAACGAGATCAAACAAGAGCACATAAAACATAAGAGATGTTCTTTATTAAAAATCCCCAAACCATTTAAATGCGTATTATAAGCATGATGTTTCTATAGATTGAGCCTGAGAAACGGGCAACGTTAGAAAACTTATAAATAAAGAAAAATATGAAAAAAAAAGTTGAAAAAGTTGACTCATTAAAAGCTTCCAACGACCGACTGTGACTTTGGTTACAACTTCTTAGCGAGAATTTTGATTACGACAAAAAAGTTTCACATGTTTCCATATCGGGCACTGTTTTCTGAAGGATAAGCATGTCTTCTTAACCCTCTTTAACACCCCCACTCCCCCACACTTCCCCGTAGCCCTTGTTTACGTTCATTGCTCAGATACTTTGACCGGGAATATGTAGCACAAAACAAGTTTTTCACATGAAATGAACGTAGGCAATGGGGCTCTTGCAAACTTTTGCTTCAAGGGATTGAAGAGTTGATTCTTGCATAAAAACCCGTATAAATGACGATAAGTACACTTAAAAATCATGAAATTCACTCTCAGAATCGGGCTTAATGGCGGAGAGACGCAAGTATCATGGGAGATTCCGATCTAAATTGAGACATATCTCTGTATTTCCGTAGAGAAAGTGACATAATAGACAGGAATCTCCCATGATACCTGCGTTGAGCCGCCATTACAAACTTGCCGTTATAGCAGTTATGTGAGTTTATTACTAAATGTTAGACTTTCTCATTGTGATTTCCGTGATTTGCGCTATGGTTTTAACATTAGATCGTACAATTTATTTGCTCACAGCAAAAGTTTGCAAGAGCCCCATTCTGAAAATCTATAGTTGCTGTACTCTCGTAAACCACATACCCCCACCCCACCCCCGTCCTCAGGCCAACACTTCAATAAGTTTGATGCTGGTCAAGCTCGGTTATTAGGAATAGTATCCACTAGCAGATCCAGGAATCTATCTTTCTCCCTCTTCTCCCATAAGAACGCGTGTGTTAGAAAAGGACAGAGAAGGGGCAGTCCTATGATTTTCGCCCCCTTTTCTATCCTTTTCTAACACATCCGTTCGAATGGGAAATGAGAGAGAAGGACAACATCTTGGATCCGCTGGTAGTATTAACTTCCGTTGAGATGAGGTCAAAGTCTGATCAGTGGAACGACGATTTTGGGAAATGGACAGCAATCGCGGTGCCCGAAGAAATCTGTTAATATACTCGGTAGATAACTATTCGTACATGCGAGATATGAATTTGCCTACAATACGAATTGAAGGCGCGAGAGTCATAATATGATTTTGTCATATTTCTATGGAACTAGAAAATGCATGCAATGAGACGAATCCGCATGATGATCATTTCTTAACGGGAGCAGTTGCCTTTCTAGACAAAACGCACCTCTGCATAATGACTGTCCAGAGGCGGCTCGTGCAACCAGGCAACCATGCTTTTACGCACGGAAAAAAATGAAATGACTGTAAAAGCAAATTAGTTTTGTGAAATCAGTAAAATAAAGCAAATGCTAATATTACTAGTTTTTTTTTTTTTTTTTTTTTTTTTTGTAAAACCAACTAAACTAATGGATAATTTTACAATTTGAACTGTAAATTTTGATCAAGTTCTATAAAGTTTTCAATTTGGATTGTAATCTCTTCAATTCGAATCGTAAATTTTACAATCCATTACATTGTGACTTTTGTAATTTGAATTACTGTCGTGGCGTGACAGTTAAACTAATTGCAAAAGTCAAAATGTTTAGGATTGTAAAATTTACGATTTAAATTGAAAAATTAATAAAATTTGAGCAAAATTTACAGTTCAAATCGTTAAATTAGCCATTAGTTCAGTAGTTTTTTAAGGAAAATAACTAGTAAAATTTGCATTTGCCTCAAATTGCTAATTTTACAGATCCATTTTTTTTCCGTGCACCTTTTAAACCTACACAAAAATATCGATTTAAGGTGCGAAAGAATCGATTATTTCACAAAGGTCTTAATGGATGGAATGCATTTTTGCCACAATGCAGGAATCTAGGAGCCGCCAATGGGACTATTAATGATACCATACAATACCATCAACAAACGCTATAAAAAGATAATTTTCTCGCAATTTCAGTGCAATTAGAAAATTGATTGACTCAATTTATGTATTTAGTTATTTATTCATCTACTCATTTTTAAAAGAGCCACTTTTTGCAATACATAACCTTGGAAGAATGGGAACCTTGAGGAATGGGACGGAGGGTGATTAGTTGCAATGTTGCCAAATCTTGCCATTAATTGCAAACATTTACAAGACTATAAATGCGGACAAATTGGAATATATTCCTAAATATGACAACCCTGGCTAGGTGGTTACGGTTAATGAATGTCTCATCCGGGATTCTAAAATAGCTAAAAACATTTATACGGTTTTTTCAGTTTTACTTCGTCTACCTCGGATCGCAACAAAAGGATTCGAAATTGTCTAAAAATGTATTCCAAATTATTTGTAGTTTGTCCCAGAAAATATTGGATTCGACAAGTCAACGGCTTTCATGAAAACATCAGCTTCAAACCTCAGATAGAGCAACCTGATTGGTTAGGAGCAGTAAAGGAGCTGATGTTTTCATTTAAATCAATAGTTGTCAAGTCCAATCATTCTTGGGACAGCCTATGGCTAATGCTTAATAGAACTGATACCTAAAAGGCTCTTACAAAAGTTTAGTTTCACTCATAGGCAACTATCGAGCTTAAATTCACTTTCATTATTTCCATGCTTAGATCGTCCAGTCACAATAATTTCAGTTTAGAATCATGAAAATGTGACTTATTTCACGTTGTAGACCTATATAGTACCGATTCTTTTGTTTCTCAGATCCCATGTCTTTAAGAACTAATATAAATTATTCTTGCCGCATTTAAAATCTCCAAAACATGCTAAAATAGAATCTACTGTGCAACGCCACGTGGCCACCAATTCTGTCTTCCTAACAACCTCTTATTTATTTCCTGTTAAAATGAAAGGTAAGGGTTCGTGAGAACGGTATGGAAAATTGATTGAGATAATGTTTTGCAGGATTGAAGTGCCCTTGTTCCAATACAGGATATGTATATTCCTGGATGACCCTTCGAAAATTCGGTTACTTTCAGGACGGTCAAAATTAAATGAAACGAATATAGTTCAAAGAAAGGAAGTTGAAACAAAATATATAGAAATTCCTTTAAGGGTCAATTCCATTGTTGCACGATTGGTTTCCTCCAAAAAGAGCGTAAGACCAAAAGTACAAATTAAACCGGAAATTGAAAAGAAAAAAGTCCAGAGTTGAATCTTTTTTCTGCAAAAAACCTAATGATGTCACCAGCGAGCTATAACCATAAAAGAGTCTACCAGTTGCGTCGCGTGCAATTTGGCAACAATGTATTCTATCCATTTAAACTCATGTAAAATATCGAATTCAGGGGGTGCACAGTGCACAAGGAAAATTCGATATATTTAATGAGTTTAAATAAAGAAGTTGCATTGTTGCCAGATGGCACGCGACGCCACTGGAGTCTACGCTATACGAAAAGTCGTAGGTATCCCGCGCACAGTGGCGGCTCGTGCAATGTGGCAACTATGTTTTTCCTCCATTTGACTCAATGTGCAACAATCGAATGCCAGTGAAGCGCTGATTCACCATCGAATCGATAGTTTCACATAGAATCAAATGGAGGGAAAGCATTGTTGCCAAATTGCACGAGCCGCCACTGATCCCGCATAAGGAGGCAGCGTAGACGATTAGTTTCTAAAGTTTGTTTGTCTCATGTTTTACGCCTTCAAGTGTTATAACCTTCAATCAAAATGTGTATTCAATTGAAAGGAAATTGGTTTTAAACGAAAGAGCAAGTGTTTTAGGGTAACTATCTGGACACAGAATTTTCATGCAACTTTATCCAAAAGAGAAAATACTTGTTTCTGTCAAATGAGTCAGTTTCTTTACTGTGCAAATCTTTCCAAAAGAAACTGTTACATCGATTTATGTGTCCAGAAAGCCACTTTAAAACACTTTCACCTTTATTTCAAACCAATTTCAAATGAATTGTCACACACAGTGGATTTTGTGCCACATTAGTCATACTTATTTTTCTTTTAAACTCTAACGGTTCATAATAAAGACGAGGCAAAAAAAAAAAAAATAAAATAAAAAAAAAAATCGGGCTTATGTGCACCGTTGTCCATAAAAGATTTCTATCAGGGCTGCCTCTGTGGTTTTTCAGCCATAGCTAACGGGTAACTTGAAACTACAGTTGACATAGCAACGGCCAAGTCTCTCAATGCTCGATCAAAAGCGTCGATCATATAGACAATCTTAACTATCGGTTTAACGTAAACGTATATGTTACAGGACAAACCCGATTTTAGGCCAAACTAGTTTAGCCTAGGCCGAACTGTTTTTTTATGGAGATTTAGTTTGGCCTGGAGACTTTTAGGCAAAACTAGTTTGTCCTAGGCCCAACAGGTTTGGCCTGGAGAATTTTAGGCCAAACTAGTTTATCCTAGGCCCAACAGGTTTGGCCTGGAGAATTTTAGGCCCAACTAGTTTGTCCTGCACATCATCAGTTTGGCCTGAACATTTTTAGGCCGAATTGGTTGGGCCTAGGACAAACTGTTTCAGTTTAAAAAACGTTAGGCTAAACCAATTGGATTATATTTTGCTGCAGCAGATGAAAAAATAATGCGAATGATTGAACTGATTACGGAGGGGAACTTTATTTGGGATAAAGATATTCTAGTTAAAAAAAGCTAAATACAGTAAAAATTAATGAAAAAAGTTATAAGTACACGATATTTAAAAAAAATGTAAAAGTACATTTTGCACGTTCATTAACTGCACAAGACTCATGATGAGATAGATATGCTCCTTCTAAAAATGTAAAAAAATAATACGTTCCCGTAGATATCTTTGGTGCACGTACCAGAACTCTCGTGGTGTAATGGTCACGGCTCTTGCTTAGAGGAACGTAGGACACGTCGGTTCTGGGTTCGATTCCGATTCCGACATTGAGTTTTTTAACATTACTTTTTTCTTTTTTTGTCGTAAGAACATGCGAACATTATACGAAACTACTTTTTCCTAGGCCCAACTAGTTTGTCCTGCGGAGTCACTTCCGGCTAAAACTAGTTTGTCCTGCACATAATCAGTTTGGCCTGAACATTTTCAGGCAGAACTAGTTCGGCCTGCACATTATCAGTTTGACCTGGAGAATTTTAGGTCAAACTAGTTTGTCCTAGGCTCAACAGGTTTGGCCTGGAGAATTTTTGGTCAAACTAGTTTGTCCTAGGCCCAACCGGCTTGGCCTAGAGAATTTTAGGCCCAACTAGTTTTTTCAAGGCAAAACTAGTTTGCCTGTTCCACTCAGGTCAAACCGGTTGGGCCTAGGACAAACAAGTTTAGCCTACATCGGGTTTGTACTGTAACATATACAGGGTGTCCGAGAAATGAGTTCACACTTTTGCTGTGAGCGCCCGGTTGATTGTAAAAATCTGAAAAATTCAGGAATAATCTATTACCCCTAAGCGACTTCAGAGAAAATATCGGGGGGCTCCCACTCTCCTTAAGGGGGGGCGTAGGCCCCAAAACGTACCCCGTGTTGCCAATATATCGCATATTTCAAATGGCAGGGGGTATTTTTTATTTCATCATTCAAAAGGGCTCAAAAAACTGAGTACTTTCGTTTTTTCAGATTTTCGGTAGCCCATCTCAAAACAAAATGGCGGCCAAATAGCTACCCCATACCGTAGAGGACCATAACTTCGTTTTGAATCAATATTTTTTCAAAAACTAAAAAGTTTCTGAATCCTCAGAACGTCCCCTTTCCAATGATGTGCCACACTTTATCATTTGGTGGGAAAAAAATGGGACGCGGAGGGAGCCCCCCCAAAAATTTTTGAGTTTGGGGGGCTGTAGCTCAAAAAAGTCAAATGTAAAGGGGGGTTGTGTTGTACATCAATCGAAAGGTCTTAAAAAAAGGAAGAATTTGGCGCAAACCCAAAGTCGCTACGATGCGTCTATTCAAAATGGCGGCCATTTAACCATTTGGGGGTGGGGGACCGTCCCCCCCCCCAAATAAAATCCCTCCATCAAGTGATACACCAATCGAAAGGTCTAGGAAAAAGAAAGAGAATGGCGCAAACCGGACGTCAATACGATGCTTCTATCCAAAATGGCAGCCGGTTAAAGTTTTTTGGCTATAGGCCTGCAGGGTCATCAGCCAAAAAACCTTGGCACCACACTTTGATCGAATACAGTGGCGTAGTGTGCAATTTGGCAACGTTGTAATGTGTCCATTTAAACCCACGCAAAAAGTCGAATGCGAAGGTGTTCATCGTACACCCACCAGTTCGATCTTTTTCATGGTTTCAAATGCACGAACTGCAACGTTGCCGAATTTCACGCTACGCCACTGATCGAATACTTCGGGTTGACGAAGGAAGTAACTACTCTTACCTAGATTTAGTACTTGTGCGTCACCGAACAATATGAATAATGTACTATAGAAGGTTTTGGGTATAATTGATCATTGAGACTTTGAACATACCTGAAACAAAAGAAATCAACATTTCATTAGGTTAAAATTTAGACAAAGGATTTTACATAGGAATCAACCCTCCATATAATAAATCAACAATTCATTAGGTTAAAATTTAGACGAGGGATTTTACAAAGGAATCAACCCTCCATATAACGCTGTAGCAAGAGCTTGCAGTAAACCCATTCCGATCTCCAGAAAAGTACTAACCTAGGAAATATAGATTCATCCATTTTCCCATAAAAAACTTGAAAAATAAATAAAAAAAAAAATGAATGAAATCAAATTCATTAAAAAGTAAATTAATTAATTAGTTAGTTAATTAATCTTCGGGCAAAAGAAGAGGACAAAATAGAGGAAACATAAAGACTAGATGAAAGCACAAACTTCCGAATTTCAAAAGAGGACGCAACCCTAGTCCGGAGTAATAAACACTACGCATCAGGGTGAACGGAAATTAGAGAACGGAACGGTGAGAGAGAGAGAGAGAGAGAGAGAGAGAGAGAGAGAGAGAGAGAGAGAGAGAGAGAGAGAGAGAGAGAGAGAGAGAGAGAGAGAGAGAGAGAGAGAGAGAGAGGGGGAGAGAGAGAGAGAAAGAGAGAGAGAGAAAGAGAGAGAGAGACAGAGAGAGACAGAGAGAGAGAGAGAGAGAGAGAGCGAGAGAGATGAACCACAGTCATATATTTCCTTCAGTTTGTCGTTGGATATTGCATGGTAGTCATCGCCCTCTCAAAAGGCATATTCTTTACACAGCTATAAATATTTTTCAATAAACAATTTTCATGATCTCATTATTTTCCTATTCCAATAATTTGTTATCTTAATGTTAATTATATTTCTGATGGTATCGTCGGATTAAACTATCACCGCCGGATCAACCCCCCTCCCCGCCACTACAAGTGGATATACAGGGTGTTAATTAAAATAGGTTCCACTCAAGTTTTCTCGAAAACGGTTGCGAATTTAGAAAATCGCTCAAACACGCGTTCAATGATTTCGAGGGGGACATCTTCTAAGGGGGCCCCTAGGGGGGGGCACCACCCCCCTAAATCCAATACTTCAAATAGGGACCCCCATTTTTTATTCGATGATTGAAAAGAGGACGAAATTTTAAAACTTTCAGCACAAACCGGAAGTCGATATCGTTTTTAGTTTTCGATAAATCGAAGTTCAAAGTTCGATATGAACCCATTTTCAAAAATTCACAACTTCCTTTTGAATGATCCAAATTTAAAAAACTTTAGGTCCAAAATGTTCTACAGAGCAAGTACGTTTCAGAAGAAAATACAAACTTTCTAGAAAATTTACCAAAAGGGATACCAAAACCCATGTTTCAGCGTTTTTTGAAATTTGAAGTAGTTTTTTTTTTTCTACAGCCTCTGAAAATTTCGAAATTTTCAAAAAAATTTAGGGGCTCAAAAACCCCCTTTTGATAAGTTTTCCAGAAAGTTTGTATTTTTTTTTTTTCTAAAAAGTACTTGCTCTGTAGAATATTTTGGACTTAACGTTTTTTAAATTTGGATCATTTAAAAGGAAGCTGTGAATTTTTGAAAATGGGTCCATATCGAACTTTGAACTTCGATGTATTGAAAACTAAAAACGATATTGACTTCCGGTTTGTGCTGAAAGTCTTAGAATTTTGTCTTCTTTTCAATCATTGAATAAAAAATGGGGGTCCCTATTTGAAGTATTGGATTTAGGGGGGTGGTGCCCCCCGGAGGGGGCCCCAAAATTGGCGACCCCCTTAGAAGGTGTCCCCCTCGAAATCATTAAACACGTGTTTGAGCGATTTTCTAAATTCGCAACCGTTTTCGAGAATACTTGAGTGGAACCTATTTTAATTAACACCCTGTAGAGATTTGTATGTTTTTCCTCCGATTTGAGTGTGTGCGATAGCCAAGGACGGAGATACGGTGATAAAGGCACAGGATGGCCCGTCCTTTGTTATTTCCTTTTCTAACACATGTGTTCAAACGGCTAAAGAGAGAGAAATGAAACTTCTTGTTCCCGCCTTTGCCTCCCACTTGAATATCCGCCTTTTTATATTGTTAGCATATATATGTCTGCCGGGAATTATTAGAAAGCATCATATTGAAGTGCATTCTTCTTTCGGTTACATCTCATCCATAATTAATTGCAATTAAACGCCATTTATTTAAATTTCTGTCATAAAAACATGGAGTCTTTAGTCATACCATTATTGCTAGTGGCCCTTTCGGTTGATTCGTCGTCTCAAAGTTTGGACTTTTTTTCTTCTACAAAATTTGAAGGTGAAATCAACGCTGAACGTGGTTCATGGAAGGTAAGTAAACTTTTGATTTATTTCGTCAAACATGATCTTAAGTGAATAACGATAAATGGCGAATTTTTCAAGAGCTAAAATCAGACGAAACTTTGTAGGTTGGCGTGAAATACATCAACAATTCTTACGTCAATAATCCGATAATGCTGTGAGAGTGTGTACAATTGTCGTACAATTGTCGTACATTTGACAACATGCGTTTTGATAACGAGTGGTTGATGTGCCCTTGCGCACTGCACCCCGAATGGATGCTGGTGTGTTGCGTCAGCCTTAGCAACCCCGATGCGTTGCTAGGCAACAAAAGACGCTCCATGGCAACTCTCTTCTGCCCTCCTTCTGAGGGTAGTATATAAGCCGTATACGGATGGGCACCATATCTCCAGTTCACTTTTTAACCTTATCGCTGACACAGTCTCTCGGAAGTCTATTCCAACCCCTGGAAGTCTATTCCAAAGGAAGTCTATTCCAACCACTGGAAGTCTAT
This sequence comes from Trialeurodes vaporariorum, assembly GCA_011764245.1. NCBI lineage: Eukaryota > Metazoa > Arthropoda > Insecta > Hemiptera > Aleyrodidae > Trialeurodes > Trialeurodes vaporariorum. Next base: position 20,605,919 of record VMOF01000013.1, on the reverse strand, counting down.
TCCAACCACTGGAAGTCTATTCCAAAGCATTAGGAAGTCTGTTTCAGGTGGGAAGTATATTCCCTCCAACTTAACCTCACTTTGATTATTGATGCAACTTGCGTGGTATCAATAAGCAAAGTGATATAAATAATTATTTTGACTATCGATATATCGCATGCATTTTGACTTGCATTATATCGATAGATAAAGTAAGTAAGGAATATTGATTTGCGCACTCTCACACCAAGTAAAAGATCCCATTAAAACTCGGGGGTACCTTTCTATAAGAATCTTTTTATATCTCGTGACCAGAAAAGAGAATATTGATACCTCTCTTTTATATATGTTAATTATTCAAATATTAAAAATACGTGCACCAAACTATGGCCTTTATTATTCACAAAGTAAGGATTCCCCTCCTTATAAGCTACGCCTCAATATTTAAGATATATAGTGAGGGAGGAGAACCTTATAATGCCTTCCGGCTGTCTTCCCCAAATGAGCTCAAAAGTAGGGTTCCTAAACAGATACAAAACTAGATTTTTCAATGATCAGACCTCTATTCGCGTAATTTTAGATGTAAATTGACCATCCAAGTTCAAAAGCAGCCTAATAGTTTTGATTGAAATATCCTAGTTATTTTCATAATTTAACTTTAATCACTAAAAATGCAAGAAAGTAGAATTTAAGGCGATGTTTAAGGCGTGTCGCGGACACTTATGTCGAAGAGGGGGCCTATTTAAAACCATCTAAGGACCAGGCCTGTTCAAAGTAACGCAGCTCCTCCGTTTATGTAGAGAAGGTAGATACCTGTTCGTACTCGGAAGAGTTGGAATTGCCTATACGACGAATTCAATGCGAAGTTAGTTCAAAAGAACGCCGCTCTTCCGTTTATTTAGGGAAGGTAGTTAACTGTTCGTACTCGGGGGAGCTGGGGGTAGCCTATACGATGAATTGAAGGCGCCCGAAGAAATCTTATTTTGTAACTGTTTTCATCGATAATCGCGTTTATTCGAAATGAAGACTGAACCGATGTGAAATATACTAGAGGAGAACAACGAGTATAATCGAGATTGGCCCCCAGTGGCGTTGCGAGCAATGGGTCTGTTGCAAACTTTTGCTACAGCGCTATAGAGTGTGCAATTTAATGTAAAATAGCCTGAAAAGTACAATGATGGCATCAGAAAGCAATGAAATGTAACAATAAACTCACAAAATGCGTTTAATGAAATCCAAGATGGCGGCAAAATATCGAGCAATCTGTATGCATGCACCACGAACATCCAAGGATAGCCAACCTCACAATATCCATCACAACCAATCACAACGTAAATAAACACATAACCTCTACCTGCAGTGAGGTTGTCAAAGTTGGCAATCCTTGGATGATCACGGTGCATACATTCAGATTCCTCGATATTTTGCCGTCATCTTGGATTTCGATAAACGCCTCTTGTGAGTTTAATATTGTATTTATTGACTTTATGATGCCACCAATGGACTTTTCAGGCGATTTTACATTGGAGTAAACACTTTTTATCGCTGTAGCAAAAGTTTGCAACAGACCCATTTGGCATCGATTTTAATGTGTCCATTTAAATCCATGTAAAAGATCGAATGTGAAGGTGTTAACCGAACACCCAATAGTTCGAACTTTTTCATGGGTTTAAATAGAAAAACTGCAACGTTGCCAACTTATACTCTACGCCACTGCTTGGTTTATAAGGGGTTAAGAAAAACTAAATTTCAAGAAAGCTTCGTAGACATATTTAGATTCAATCAATTCAATTTTTCACATCTCGAGATCTATTAGCCTTCATATTTTCCCAATAAGGGTGTTGAAATTAAAAAAAAGAGGAACAAATACCTACTTCCTCATCCCTTAATGAATTCATCATTAAAATTAAGAGAGAATTTTGCCAAGCGTTAATTAACGAGCTGCAGACCTGCCATTTATGGTACTATATCTTTCAAAAGAAAGTCATCTCGTCGACATTGTTTTAGATGAATTTTTCTTTTATTTTCCAACGTTTCAAATTTTTTGAGGTATATAGCGTCACAAGAGGCAACACTGTGAGACTCTGAAATACACTAAATCCGTAAATTTCTCAAATTGGTCGAGAAATTAAACAGTGAAAATTTAAATCGGGATATTTTTTTTTGAAAGCCATAGTACATTTTGACAAACATTCTTTTCGAATTTCGACAGGCTAGTGACGATTTCTTGTCCAGCACACCGTGGTCTCAGATCATGTTGATGGCTAACGGCACAAAGCCGACAGCGAGGGGAGAACTTCTAAAGTTGAGAAAGCCACTGGAGGTTTCTTCAGAAGAGCTACAAAGGAAAATCCCCAGAGAATTTGATGCGAGGAAGAGGTGGGGCAAAAAGTGTCCAACAATCGGCGAAGTTCTGGATCAAGGAGGCTGCGCTTCTGGTTGGGTTAGTGAAACCAAATATTTAAATATAAATTAATTAAACAAAAATCGAATCAATCATCACGGATTAGTTGTGTGAGTGAGACCAAAGATTTAATTAAAACTTCATTTAACAAAAATCAACTCAATCGCGACGAATCAGTTGTGTGAGTGAGACCACAGATTTAATTAAAAATTAATTTACCAAAAATCAACACAATCAGGAGGGACCAATTGTGTTATAAAAAAAAAAAAAAAATATATATGTCGAAAACTTTTAACGATGCATATAGAGAAGGGACACACAACATGACAAAATGAAGGGAGGCTGAGAAATCATGCATGCAGCTATTCAATTTAATTCATTTTTTGAGTCGCAGGCAATTTAAAATTTAAATGCTCAGAGGGCCGATCATTTACTTCATCGTTAAACCGATCGATAAGACTGTCTATGAGTGATGCTATTGGTCGAAAATTGTAAAACTTGGCTGTTGCTATGGTAACCATCGTTATAGTGTCCGTTTTTTAAAGGTTACTCATGAGTAGCCTTTATAAAACGAGACTCTTAACGATGGTTACCATAGCAACAGCCAAGTTTTACAATTTTCGACCAATAGCATCACTCATAGACAGTCTTATCGATCGGTTTAACGATGAAGTAAATGATCGGCCATCTGGAATTTTACGAGTAGCTTGTAAAATGCCTATGCAAAATATCATGCTGCTTATTTCATGGCCACGAAGAATCAGACTTTGGTGCTCTTTGGTCTTATAAAAATAGTCGTATCGAAATTCACTTCAACTTATTCAAAAGCTAATAAGTTGACAGGTCGAGTGATTTTTGCTGATTCAATTTCATTTGACTACTTCTCTTATCAGATTATTTCAAAAGTGGCGTACTTCAACACCATGCTCTCTCGTTTCGAAACATTATAATGAGAAACAATATACAGGTATAAACCTGCTAATCTATAAAAACCAATAAAGATTCATCAGCTCATCAGCGTTTAAGAAAGCTAAAATTAAATCTAAGTGCGATTATTTTGGGCGGCCGAAATATGGAAATTGTATATTCTTGTGACTACGAAATGAGTGGCATCACATTTTCCTCAAGGCATTTTACATGCCACTTGTAAAATGTCTGATCATGTAAATTTCCGTTGAAATATTTATACCTTCGCAAAAATTACTGGCTAATGAGTTTTTGTATTTATTTTATTTCGGGAGAGACTTACTGTTAGAAGAAAGTTTAACATATCTTAAAAAAATTATAGCCTAAAGAGTTTTTGTGATCATTTTTGTTTTTGATTCCGTCAGTACACCCGGTTGTAGATTACCGGTCTTAGTTTAGAATTAATAAAAATGTGGTCTTGAGAGGGACTTATTGTTAGAGGAAAATGCCTTATAGAATCACAAAGATCAACAAACTTAAGCGCATTAATTCATTCATGCGTTCATCCATTTATTCATTCATGCATGCGATCATTCATTTATTGATTCATTCATTCATGCATGCGTTCATCTATTCATTCATCCATCCACTCATTGAAGCATTCGTGAATTTTTATTTGATTGAAGGCGATTAATCCTGCTGCCGCGTTCTCGGACCGTTTCTGTATTGAAACCAAGGGGAAGCACAAGGCAAGATTTTCCGGAGCTCATGTTTTGTACTGCGATGATTTAAATAACAGTAAATGCACTAAAGGCGGGTCAGTTCTCACAATTACTTACAAAAAAAAATTACTTAAGGTAGATGTCCCAATTACCGCCCCCCTTAAGAAAAAATTGCCGTAAAATGCCTGTAAAAATGTTAATTTTTATCAAATCTATGATCGGTTTTCACTAGGGCGACTCAAATACTATCTAGTTTTATGAAAAAAATATAAAGTTGGCGTAATCAACCAGGAAAAAATATTATTAATAAAACTCGAAAAAATGACCCATGTCCCAATTACCGCCACACCAAAAGTGGCTTTGTCCCAATTATTGTCATATCAGGTGCCCTAATTATAGCCATACATATTTGCGCTGGCAATTCATTCAAATCATCATGTTTATTGTCAGGAAATAATGACATTATAATAATTTAAAAAGCTGAAAGTAAAGAGAACAGATTTTTAATAAGTAACTGCTGAGAGAAATCGGCAAAAACAGGTAATACGGGGGCAGGTGTCCTGTGTCAACTTCTACTTATGATTTTTTAAGGGCACAACGCTGCTAAATATCAACCTCAAACTTTTTTCACCAGTTCAGCCAACCTATGAAAAACACTTATCCCATTTACGCTTAAAATTTGTCTGCTAAAGTAGGCTTATTTTAAAGAATAAATGAAAAAGGGGGGGGGCGGTAATTGGGACATCTACCTTACAAAAAAAAAAAAAAAAAAAAAAAAAAAATTACTTACAGTAAATTACTTACAATTAGTGACCGGATGACTTATGTACAATGGGGCGCTTGCAAACTTTTGCTACATGGGATTTAAGAGTTGATTCTTACATTAAAACCTTTAAAAATGACGATGAGTAAACTAAAAAATCACGAAATTCACTCTCAGAATCGATTTTAATGGCGGAGAGACGCAGGTTTCATGGGAAATCCTTACCTACCTTGAGACATATATATCTCTGGTGTGTTTCCGTAAAGAAAGTGACATAATGGACAGGAATGTCCCATGATACTTGCGTTGAACCGCCATTACATCTTGTCGTTATAGCAGTTATGTGAGTTTATTACTGACTTTTAGACTTCCTTTGTGTGATTTTCGTGATTTCCGCTGGTTTTAACATCAGATTGGACCATTTATTTGCTTGAAGTTTGCAGGAACACCAGTAGTGACCTGATGAATTATGTACTATGACTTTCAAAAGGAAGTACTGGTCATTTTTACTCCTTCAGATGTCAGTAAGCTTTGAGCAATTTTGAGACTTTCGAGTGTTCAAGGACCAAGCAGAATGCCCATTTTAGAGTTCGTCTTGAAGAATCGTAAATTATATTAAAAACAATGGACATTTAACATTGAGAATTTTGACAAGGATACTTTATCTTTTGAAAGTTATAGTACATAAATAGCTTTCAAAATGTCCAACAACAGATATTTCTAGATGATAACAGATCATTTATCAGTTGGAATGAAAACAAAACAAAGTACCTTTATGTTTGAGACATGATAAGTGTGGGGTATTGGGGGGCAAAGACTATGGAGATGAAAAAGCAAAGATTACAGATTTTAGAATTTTGTATTTGAATTACCGGAGGACCATGAGATTGAAAACGTGGCTATAGAGACGCGCACGTGTATTCGGAACTTGATTTCTTCACTCTCGGAAGGAGAGTGGCTGCTGGGTTTGAAAGTTTGAACTTACCGCGATTTTGGTAATCGCGGCGGAAAATTATTGTTACTATCGCGGCTCTGAGACGCTCGCGACGAATTGGGGATCTTATCGTGGCTACGAGACCGCACACGACGTAGGAATTGGTGACTATCTTGGCTTTGAGACGCTCAAGACGAAGGGATACTTACTGCTATCGAGGCTATAGAAACGCACTCGACGAATAGGTGATACTTACTTTGTGATGAGAATGAATCAGGAGTAGAAGAGAATAGGTGAGATTCCATCCAGAGTTGATCACAAACTAAGAAATGGCATGTCAGAAGGACGTTGAATTCGGAATCGGTTGCACAAGTGCGATGAGGATTTGAATTGTCTTATGGACGGGTTAAAAAGAATGGTATGGATTGGAAAGGAATGAAAAGAAACTATACACAAGTGTAGAAAAGTAAAAGCTGAACTTATTAATGACAGAAAAAATGTGAAAAAGAACAAACATATATACAACAAAGCTTAAAAACTAAGATTATGGGAGAGAGATGACTTAACTGCCATCTAGCGGATTGTTCGGTAACCGATAACAACTTAAAACTAAGCGGCGGAAGCCGCCGCGGCTGTGCCACGTTTGCAGGCGCGGCTTCCGCGGGCTGCGGGACGGTTCATTCTCCCCGCCTTGAACCTTCAGATGGTTCAAAAGAAGAAAGAGGAATCGAAGAACTAGAACGGAAGTTGATCCCTGTGTATCTGAGATCGTACCATGCGGCGTAAAAGACGTCTGGAAATGACTCTGTGTCTGTTATTTGAATGCTGACGTGGACGATTTTGTTTTGAAGTATTAACGTGACGTTGTTCTTCATACACGGGTGACATTTCCGGTGTTGGCAGTCTGGGAGGAGTTGGTGGTGCCTCAAAAAACGGTGCATGGGCGGGATACCGTGGCATGCGGTCAGCTTTAGGCATTGGATCCATTTTGATCGGTTTTCGGTCGTTGTAGCTCCGTTTTACAGATACCTGTGACACCTGTGGAGGGGGGATGATAGATCGACGCTCGAAGAGTGATGAGGAGGGAACCCTTTTGGTTGATCTGGGTTTCCAACATTTCAATTTGTTCACGAAGCTCATTGTAGTTGATTCGGTGGGAGGTAAAGTTTTAAGCGGCTTGGTGTTGGAAACTTTCAGAGGACGTGCCTCGATCATTTTCATCAAAGATGTCGGTCTGGTAGGTATTCTGGTTGGGGCGTTCCCGGAAGTAGACTTTGGTTTGGCGACCCGTGTCGTTTTCGGCTTGGATGTAGGTCTAGTATCCATGGATACAGTTGCGGCCGGAGACGCAGGTGTGACCGGAGGTATAGTTGCGTCCGGAGGAGCACTTGTGGCCAGAGGTAAAGTTGCGGCCGGAGTAACACTTGCGGCCGGAGTAACACTTGCGGCCGGAGTAACACTTGCGGCCGGAGTAGCACTTGCGGCCGGAGTAACACTTGCGGTCGTGGGAACACTTGCGGTCAGAGATGAAGTTGCGGCCGGAGTGACACTTGCGGCCAGAGATAAAGTTGTGGCCGGAGTAACACTTGCGGCCGTGCTTAAGACATGTTTGTTGTTTAATTCTGCTTCCAGAGACAAGTCCCGTAATTGGAGCTCCATCTGAAAGCAGAGAAGGCATCATTCAGTGACAATGGGTAATGAAAATAGTTTTGTAACAGGACGGGTTAGCTCGCCGCTGGGAGTGCGAACACGTGCAACGCGAGTGACCCCGTCTCTGCCAGGAAAAAGGGCTATTACTCTCCCTAATCTCCAACGGAGGGGAGGGGAGGAAGGGTCATGAATTAGGACCAAGTCATTTTCTTTCAAATTTGGCCGTTTGACAGTCCATTTTTGACGGCTTTGTAGAGTTTGTAAATACTCGTGTTGCCATCTTTGCCAGATGCGTTTGGTGAAATCTTGGACTTGTTGCCAACGTTTGAGTGAAGTCGAGGCGGGTCCGTCCCACGATGGTTCGGGGGGAGCGATGATTGGACCGCCGACTAAGAAATGCCCTGGGGTTAAGGCGGATAGATCTTTTGGATCATTAGAGAGGGGGGTGAGCGGCCGTGAGTTCAAAATGGCTTCAATTTGTGCCGTTAGAGTTTGGAATTGTATCAGCGTTAAAATTTGCTCACCGATTGTACGAAACAGATGGCGCTTCAAACTTTTCACCGCCGCCTCCCCAAAGGCCTCCTTGGTGAGGCGCGGCAGGCGGATTGAAGTGAAAAGTGAGGCCTTTTTCTGCCGTAAAACTTTGTAGTTCTTCGGCGTGTTCCGCGAGGAAGTCGTTCCAAGCTTTTCGATATTGATTGTCGGCGCCGACAAAGTTGGTGCCGTTGTCCGAAAACAAGTCGGACGGCCAACCACGTCTTGAAGCAAATCGCGTGAGAGCACCTCGAAATGCGATCGTTGTCATGTCTTCGACCACCTCGATATGCACGGCTTTAGTACTCATGCAGACAAATACACAAATAAATGATTTTACAACACGTGCTGAACGAAGTGAGTGGATTTTGATTTGAAATGGACCACAGAAGTCCATCCCAGATTTAAGGAACGGCCGAGAGGGTGTGACTCGTTCCTTCGGTAAATCTCCCATTAAAGGTGGCTGGTTTTTGGGGGCATTCCGAAAACACGGAATGCATTTGAAAATGACCGATCTGATGATTCGTCGGGCCGAAATAACCCAAAAATACTGTTGAATTAGGGCTTGGGTTTGTTGAGGTCCGGCATGCAAGCTCATTTTATGATAATAGTTAATTATCAAATTGGTGACATAATTATGAGCAGGTAGGAGGAGGGGGTGACGGGCATCAGGGTCAATTTTCGAGTTCCTCAAACGGCCACCTACTCGTAATAAACCGGTTTCATCGATGAACGGATTTAAGTGGAGTAAGCGGGTTGAGGGGGGTTGAGATTTAACCAATTTTTGTATCTCGTCTGCAAAGTGGTTTGATTGCAAGTGACGGATGATTTGTAATCGAGAATTTTTTAACTCTTGATGAGTCAGAGGGCCTGTAATGCGTTTTGAGGATGGTCTGGAGTTATGCAAAAAACGAAATACGTAAGCGACCGTTCGTTGCATTGACGTCCAGGACGAAAATCGTTCTACTTCCCAAAGCGTTTGGGATTTGTTGTTCGATTGAACCGCGAGAACCTGAGAGACTTCCGGTTTTAGTTCCGGAAGTTCCTTTATTTCAGGGACTCGTGAAGATGGCCACGTGCTCTGCGGTTGAGACAGCCATTCCGGACCTTGCCACCAGAGGGCGTGATCGCGGAGTTGAGATGGGTAAATACCCCTAGAGGCGCAGTCAGCAGGGTTTTGCTCTGATCGGACGTGACCCCAAATGACGTCAGGGGTGGCCTCTTGGATTAAGGACACTCGATTTCCTACAAACGTTTTTAATTTGTAAGATGGAGTTCTTATCCAGGCAAGCGTTACGGTGGAGTCGGACCAGGCGAAGGTCTGCTCGATGCATAGTTTTGATGTGAACTTTTCGTTCACATGCTGTAAAAGTGTGGCCAGTATAGTGGCCGCGCACAGCTCAAGTCTCGGTAACGATACGCGCTTGAGCGGTGACACGCGGCTCTTGGCTTGAATTTGAGATACATTGATCGTTCCGTCTGATTTAGTAGTACGGAGGTAGATCACAGCAGCGTACCCGCGTTCGGAAGCGTCACAGAATGCGTGGATTTGAGCGGCTTCCGTTAGTCCAGGTATGAGACGAGGAATGCATATTTCCCGAAGTGATGGTAATTCTTTTAAGAATTTAAGCCATTTATTGCCTATATCCGGCGGCAGTGGGGTGTCCCAATCAACTTTCAGCAACCATAATTGTTGAATGATGGATTTCGCTGTAAAGACGACCGGTGCTAACCAACCGCACGGATCAAAGATTGACGCGATGGATGAGAGAGCTCCCCTTTTGGTTAAAGGTTTATCCGCGATTTGAACATGATATAAAAATACATCTTTTTTAGGCTGCCAAAATAAACCTAAAATGGAGAAAAGGTCACCCGACGAATCCTCGGGATTGAGGGGGACCTCTAAATGGTCGGAGGGCATCGAATCTAAAAGTTCGGGACAGTTGCTAATCCACTTACGTAATTCGAAATTTCCACATTTTAACAAGTTCGAAAGTTCCGTGTGACCCTTTCGAGCTTCCGGTATGCTCTCGGCACCGGCCATGATATCATCGACATAAACATTGTTTTCGAGGATTTGTTTCGCAATTGGGAACTGTTCTCCGTAGTCAGCCGCTAATTGGAGAACCGTTCTAAGAGCCAAAAATGGTGAACTAGTCAATCCAAACGTCACAGTTGTGAGTTTGAAAATTTGAATTGGTTGACTCGGGTCATTCCTCCATAACACTAATTGCAAAGACTGATCGTCTTCATGTAGCCCGATTTGTCGATACATTTGTTTAATGTCACAAGTGTAGACGACCGGGTAGCGGCGAAAGTTAGTAATGACGTCACGGATATCGTGTTGCAATTTTGGACCGGTTAACTGAGTGTCATTCAGTGATACGCCGGTTGACGTTCGAGCGCTAGCGTCGAAAACCACTCTAATTTTCGCGCCTTTTATGACCCCATGGTGTGAGAGAAAACAATGGGTGTCGGGTATTTGTTTGATCTTGACCATATGACCTTGATCAATGTAATCTTGCATAAATTGCGAATATTGCTCTTTGAGCACGGGTTGGGACTGTAAAGTCCGTTCAGTGTTCTGAAACCTTTTAAGAGCCTGAAAATATGAATCCCCGAGAGGGGGGTGATCGGGCTTCATCGGTAAACGAACGATGTATTTGCCGTCAGCGGCTCGAGAGTGAGTCTCGGCGAAAGATTTCTCGGCTAGCATATCCAGCTCCGTGATTTTGGAGGAGGGGGGAGCCTCTTCTAAGTCCCAAAATTTTTGTAAGGATGCTTGGAGGCTGGAAGCATTGAGAGTAAGGAGAGTAATCGGTAGCGCGTTCGCGGGGGGCGCCCGGGATTCCTCTAGAGGGGTGACCCCGGTGATCACGTGACCGAAACGCGTGGGCAAAACAACAGGTAAGTTGGGACCCAGTATCTTCGGTTTTCCGGTGATCAGATATGGCATGAGCTCATTACCGATTAAACAATCAATTTTAGAAGGAACATCGAATGTCGGGTCCGCCAAGTTGAAACTTTTGTTAAAGCTCGAATCTTAGGCGGAATTTGAGCGGAGGGGAGCGGTGCGGTGATGTTTTCTAAAACATCCACCGGGTGATTAAGAGCGATGTCTTCGTGGTCAACGGTGAGTAAGTTGACATGGGCGGTGCCTTCGACTGACACTGCAACTTGCGATAGCCCGCTTATGACATGGGAGTCATGCTTGAACCTTAATTGCAAAGCGCGAGCTGCGTGTGACGTCAGAATACTCTTTTGAGCAGCTGAGTCCAAAACAGCACGGAAAACCTGAGATTTTCCTGATGGATTAGCTATACGCACTAGAGTGGTCGCTAGTAAAACATTAGAGTTTGACGAGCGTGTTGATGTGAGTGCGGCGGAAACGTGGGAGGTATCACTATGGTTTGAAGGCGCATTTTCTATATCTGATTTGTCAAGATGTAAACAAGAGTGGTGTTTTCCCGCGCAAACGCTGCAGGTGCGGCGTGACTGACATTTATCAAAGTAATGATCACCGAGACAGTTAAAGCAGAGTTTTTTCTGTCTGACGAGTGCGCGACGTTCGCGGATACCTTTTGACAGTAAAACGTCACACCTGTAAACTGAATGCGATTTTTCACAGATTAAACATTTCACATTTGCGATAGATGCCGCGCTTACCTGTTTGCGATTGTTAGATTGAGATGTTTGATTTACAGTTAGCAGAGCTCTCGAGTTTTTGTTATGATTAAAAGGTTTTGACGTGACGGCGACGTTTGGTTTTGGATTTGATGGGGGACATCCTCAAACTGAATACATTCTTTTTCCAAAAAAGCAACCAATTCTGCGTGCGCAGGGAATTCAGTTGATGCACCGCGATAATCTTCGAAACGCTTTCGCAAGTTCGGTGGTAGTTTTCTCAAAATGATGCTTACGAACAGGTCATTTTCTGGAGAAATCTCTCGTTTAAGAGCTTTCAAAGCCTGAGTGTGCTCACGATACTTTACTAGAAAGTTGGTGACTGATGAGATGTTTTGCTTAACCTCGGGTAAATCAATCAAACTATTAATGTGAGCGGCAATGAGACGGCGCTCATTGTGATAACGAGCCTTTAGTAAATTCCAAGCTACGTCATAGTTGGGGGCGGTGATTTCTAATCCTTTGATTAGGCTGCGCGCCTCGCCTTCGAGGATGCTTATCAAATAGGAGAACTTTTCCACGGCCGAGATGGATGGCACATTGTGGACTGAAAGTTCAAAAATATTTGAAAAGCTCATCCAATCTTCCGTGAGTCCCGAAAAGTGAGGAAGTTCGAGAGTTGGAAGACGGATGGTGGGGGCGGAAACGTTAGTGTTCTGAGAGGTTGAAGAGTCAGACGCAGCTTTGAATGAATCTTGAAACTTGATTTCGATTATTTCGATTAGTTCGTCAAAGGTCGATGACGCGTCCGAAATATCGAGTCTCGATTCAGCTGGAAGATGTGAATTCGTTTCCATTATGAGGAGTTGAACGGATTCGAATTTGTCTTTGAGCTGTTCAACCTTACTCAGCACTAAACTTCCGTTTCTCAGAGAGTCTGCGTCGTCGCGTTCTACGGACGTCACGAGACGTTGAGTCTGAGCGATGATATCTTCACGTCGCGTTGCGTGGCATTCTAGTTTGCGAAAGAAACCAGAAGTGGGAGCCATTTTTGACTTGAAAATGACTTGGTTTTATAAAAAAAGAAGGAAACAGGTGAAAAGTGGACAGTTTTAACAGGACTGGGTCACTAGACACATGAATTACCAGAAACAAAGATTATTTCCGGAAAACTTGTATCCGGCCCGGAGGACCAAAAAATGTGGGGTATTGGGGGGCAAAGACTATGGAGATGAAAAAGCAAAGATTACAGATTTTAGAATTTTGTATTTGAATTACCGGAGGACCATGAGATTGAAAACGTGGCTATAGAGACGCGCACGTGTATTCGGAACTTGATTTCTTCACTCTCGGAAGGAGAGTGGCTGCTGGGTTTGAAAGTTTGAACTTACCGCGATTTTGGTAATCGCGGCGGAAAATATTGTTACTATCGCGGCTCTGAGACGCTCGCGACGAATTGGGGATCTTATCGTGGCTACGAGACCGCACACGACGTAGGAATTGGTGACTATCTTGGCTTTGAGACGCTCAAGACGAAGGGATACTTACTGCTATCGAGGCTATAGAAACGCACTCGACGAATAGGTGATACTTACTTTGTGATGAGAATGAATCAGGAGTAGAAGAGAATAGGTGAGATTCCATCCAGAGTTGATCACAAACTAAGAAATGGCATGTCAGAAGGACGTTGAATTCGGAATCGGTTGCACAAGTGCGATGAGGATTTGAATTGTCTTATGGACGGGTTAAAAAGAATGGTATGGATTGGAAAGGAATGAAAAGAAACTATACACAAGTGTAGAAAAGTAAAAGCTGAACTTATTAATGACAGAAAAAATGTGAAAAAGAACAAACATATATACAACAAAGCTTAAAAACTAAGATTATGGGAGAGAGATGACTTAACTGCCATCTAGCGGATTGTTCGGTAACCGATAACAACTTAAAACTAAGCGGCGGAAGCCGCCGCGGCTGTGCCACGTTTGCAGGCGCGGCTTCCGCGGGCTGCGGGACGGTTCAATAAGTCACTGGACATATTGCATTAATTTAGCAGCTTTTCTACTGTTTATAAAACAAATTATGGAATAGCATTTTCCAGTCAGTGGCGAAGACTAGGTAGGGTCCAGGGGGTCTAGACCTCCCCCACCCCCCATTGACACCAAAATTCCGCCCAAACAAGGGTCATTTTTTGCGTTTCCAGAGAAATTTTACCAACTTGGTATCTCTGAAACCCCCCCCATCCCCTCCACATTGACAGGTTTTGGACCCCCCCCCCTCCCCTTCAAAAATTCCTGCGGCTTCACTTCTGATTTTTTTTTATTATTGTGTCTGTAAAAACTTTCAATTTTTGTTAAATTTTTCAGTACACTGAGAAAATAAAGAATTAGTTTCAGACTCATTCCTTATCTTTCCATTCATTTTCAAAAGGATGTAAAAAATACTGACTTCAAATACTTCAATAGAAGAGAAGAGAAGTATGGGGTTTCTTTTGTTCACTAAAATTTATTTTCAGCAAGAAATAATACATAAAATTAAAGAATCGTTTTCTAACCGAAATTACAGATATGATTTGTGGGCCTGGCTCTGGATCAAAAAATTCGGTATTCCCACTGGTGGAGTTTACGGGAGTGAAGAAGGGTGTGAACCATACAACATTCCACCCTCAGGAAATGGAAATTTTTCTACAAAATGCCAAAAACAATGCACAAACGAAAACTACAAGAAGAGTTTGGATGATGACCTCAAATACGGTATGGTTTCTTGAGTTTGATTCAGAAGTGTAAGAGCATCTAGACCAATAATCTTTGGAACTCCAGTTGTATTCCTCTGTTCAAATCAGAGCTGCCGTTTTGCATATAATAAACAACATTTTTCAATTCACCGATGATTCCACCAGTTGAAAAAAGATTACGCAGTTCAGTTCAGCGTATGTCAACTGTTCCGCACGAAAAAACGCATATTAGTTATCTTTTCTCAATAGGTGGAGTCACAGTTAAATTGTTAAAATATCCGCTAGTTTTTTCAAGTCTTCGACGACTCCAACGGTTAAGAAAATATTATATGTGCGAGTATTTTCGTGCATTATAGTTATACACTGAACTGAACTGTGTAATCTTTTCTCAGCCGGTGGAATCATCGATGAATCGAAAAGTGCCATTAAATATACACGAAACGGCAGCTCTGGTTCAAATACCAAAATGTCTATTTCAATTCCTAGTTCGCCCAAGGCTCGGTTTTGGTTTTGCTCCTCACCTCGGGCGCGCATGCGCACATCAAGTGCTGACTGAGCAGAGTCCGTCCGTTCGCCTCAGTATTCACCGAGTTGATACGTGCCTCTGCTGTATTGCCAGATTGGGTCAAAAAGTCTTTAAATTTAATTCCCAAATCTGGTCAATACCTTCTTCCTCTACAATAATAAGTAAAACAAAATAAGTTGTAAATGCCTGTTTTAAATAATTTTCTTCGATTTTATTCAAAAAACAATAAGGCAAGAAAAATTACAAAATCTAAAATTGTAATTTTTCTTGCCTTATTGTTTTTTGAATAAAATCGAAGAAAATTATTTAAAACAGGCATTTACAACTTATTTTGTTTATATACATAAATATAAATATATTATAAAATTTCATCTTTAATCCACAATGTTGATTTTTTTACTGTTTCAGTCCAAAGTTACTACGTTTTTATGGCGGATGAACATGAAAATGTCCAAAGAAACATTTTGAAGAACGGCCCGATGACTGCTACTTTAACCATTTACAAAGACTTTCTGAATTACAAATCAGGTATGAACTAGACACAGAGGTTACGTGCGATTCGGCATCGTTGATTTTTGTCTATTTAAACCAATTAATCCTTTCTGACCTGAATTCAATCTACGCGGGGGATCCATATCTGTCATAGATCCATCATTATCAATAAAATAAATGTGTACTTTGAGTTCACATAATGCTGTTGTACAAGTTTGCAAAAGGCACAGTGAAATTCGAGCAAATTATAAATTTATTCTTTATGACAAATATGTATAACAATTCAATGTGGGGTGCAAAACTACCTAAATGACTAGAAATGACCTTTCTCTCACTTTGTCCTTTAAAATGTGTAAGTTAGAAAAGGATAGGAAAGGGGGATCAATCATCTCTTCATATCCTTTTTCTACCTGTACATTCGGATGAGTAAAAAGAGAGATAGAATGATTTCTAGTTACGCTACTGGTGTGCAACAGCCCCATAGGAGAAAACTATAAATATATTCTTTATAGTAATTATAACAATTGAATTTGTGGTACAAAACTACCCAGCTAATGGGTCTGTTGCATACTTTTGCTACAACAATATAGAAACTTGATTCTTATGTAAAATTCGGCGAAAATAACGATGCGCACATTAAAATCGTTCAAAATCCGCTCATTAACTCAGAAAATCACTTCAATTTCAAACAACCCGCGCTACACTAGACACTATTTGCACCGGTATACTACTACATAGACGGAACCACCGTGCATAAGTAAACAACATCGTAACTAGAAACAAGCAGGGAAAATTCCAACACGCAGGTGTTGGAGAAGCGTGCCACTAAAGTCTGAACAGCTTTAATGCTATTGCTAGCAATGATAATTCATCAAAGAGGAACCACGTGACATGGAGCTGATCTCGAGAAAATTGAGTCCAAAGTTGAAGAGCTAGCATTTAAACAAAAAACTTGGAATTACTTACGTTTTGATTTCATTCAACTACCGTGTTATTTTTTTGCATTTCAACACCGGAAAAGTGGAATTTCCTGTGTAGGAAAGGTACTTAATTTTTAGCGTTTAAAGTGACTTGGTTCCTTTCTTCTTTTTCTTTGGCATAATCACGAAAAACGAATCTCTAAGAGAAACCAAACGGCAGAGTTGGTTTACACTGTTGATTATTTTAAATTCCGTTAATCCGGACTTAAGTTCGTTCCCAATTCTATAAAAAAAACGTTCCCCGCTCAAAGGAATTCGACTTTGACGCTTAATACGTTCCCCGCTCAAAGGAATTCGACTTTGACGCTTAATAACTTAATGAAATTAACAGGAATACCAAAACTTTTACAATTTTAAGGAAATAGAAAAATATACCTCCTGGATTTCAGCAATAACTTAACGATTAATGAAACCAGTTTTAAAAAAATACGTTTTTAATTTTTCAAACCTTTCCCCCCAAGGTTTTGCTATAAGCAAAGCATGCAACCTATATATTAGATATGAAAATGAAAACAAGAAGCGTACCGTATATATACGGCACGCTTAAAAGATGGAACTCCCGTCTAAATACATGAACTATTGGCTGCATTTGGTGTCTAGTCTTTTCGGTTTATCAAAGATTACAAAATAATATAAGATATGTACGCATCTAAACGAAATATTCCAATTTTTGTAAGTTCTGTTCATGTTTACATAAACGATATGGTTCCATCTATGTACACTGCTCCGCAAAAAACCGGCGCACCTGGCGCGCTGGATCATTCCGCTCGAAAATGCGAAAAAATGACAAAATTTAAAACCGTCATAACTTTTGAACTAAGAACGCTAAGAATATTTCAAGGCCAGGGTCGGATTTCTCATACTCTCTAGTTTTTTAAATTTAAGCTAAAATTTTCTTTTGGTCATTTTGACGCCCGAATGAAGAGTTTTTTTCAAACCCTCGCGAAAACTGTTTTTTTGGAGCACATATCTGTAAAAAGTTACTCAAACTTCTCACATCTCTTTGGGATAAAGCAGCATAGATAGACAAAATCTGAGACATGCGTCAGATTTCTCAGAGTCAGGGATGTCGACCTGAATACCTCAATTTTGTCTACAATAATTTTTTTTGGTCGGAAAATGCACTTTTCCGAGACCACATACAGACCGCTCCTGAATACACAGTTTTCACATCCGCTCAAACATGCGAAAAGATGAAAAAAGTTTAAATCGTCATAACTTTTGAACTAAAAGAGTTAAAAATATTCCAGAGCCAGGGTCGGATTTCTCATCTTTTCAATTTTTATTCAATAGCTCGAATTTTCTTTTGGTCATTTTTACGCCCGTGCGAAGAGTTTTTCTAAACGCTTGCGGAAACTGTTTTTTTGCAGCACATTTCTAATAATGTTCAGAAGCGGCCTTTGCATGGTCTCGGAAAAGTGCATTTTCCGACCATAAAAAAATTTAGAAGACAAAATTTAGGTAATCAAGTCGATAGCTTTGACTTTGAGGAATCTGATGCAGGTTTCAGATTTAATCTTTCTATGCTACTTTTGCCCAAAGGGATGTGAGAAGTTTGAGTAACTTTTTAGAAATATTCTCCAAAAAAAAAACAGTTTTCGCAAGGGTTTGGAAAAACTGTTCATACGGGTGTAAAAATGACCGAAAGAAAATTTTAAGATTATATTTAAAAAACCAGAGAGTATGAGGAGTCCGACCCTGGCCTTGAAATATTCTTAGCTGTTTCGGTTCAAAAGTTATGACGATTTGAACTTTTAACATATTTTCGCATGTTTGAGTGGGATGTGTAAACTGTGTGTTCAGAAACGGTTTTTACATGGTCTCGGAAAAGTGCATTTTCTGACCTTAAAAAATTTAGAGGACAAAAGTGAGGTAACCAAGTCGATAGTCCTGACTCTGAGAAATCTGACGCATGTCTCAGATTTTGTCTATCTATGCTGCTTTATCCCAAAGAGATGTGAGAAGTTTGAGTAACTTTTTACCGATGTGCTCCAAAAAAACAGTTTTCGCGAGGGTTTGAAAAAAACTCTTCATACGGGCGTAAAAATGACCAAAAGAAAATTTTAGCTTAAATTTAAAAAAATTAGAGAGTATGAGAAATCCGACCCTGGCCTTGAAATATTCTTAGCGTTCTTAGTTCAAAAGTTATGACGGTTTTAAATTTTGTCATTTTTTCGCATTTTCGAGCGGAATGATCCAGCGCGCCAGGTGCGCCGGTTTTTTTTGCGGAGCAGTGTACATAGATGAAACCATATCGTTTATGTAAACATAGACACCAAATGCAGCCAATAATTCATGTATTTAGACGGGAGTTCCATCTTTTAAGCGTGCGTATATATACGGTACGCTTCTTGTTTTCATTTTCATATCTAATACATAGGTTGCATGCTTTGCTTATGGCAAAACCTTGGCGGGAAAGGTTTGAAAAATTAAAAACGTATTTTTTTAAAACTGGTTTCATTAATCGTTAAGTTATTGCTGAAATCCAGGAGGTATATTTTTCTATTTCCTTAAAATTGTAAAAGTTTTGGTATTCCTGTTAATTTCATTAAGTTATTAAGCGTCAAAGTCGAATTCCTTTGAACGGGATTTCTATACAGGCCCAGCAACCTAAGTCATTTGTGCCAGCCTATGAGTCAAAATTCCAAGGCAGGAGGGGGGTGGAAACATCCTTCATAGAAACCCTCTTTGCCCCTCGGCTTTGGGCTCCACCGGTCACGAGCGGATCCAGCGCGCCAGGTTCGCCGGTTTTTATGGGAGGCAGTGTAGTTATAAGTCGGTGATATAGTGTCTAGTGTAGTGCGGGTTGTTTGAAATGGAAGGTATTTCCTGAGTTAATGAGTGGTTTTTGAGGGTTTTTAATAAGCGCATAGTTATTTTCGCAGAATTTTACGTTAACAACAATGAGTTATATCGATGTAGCGAAAGTATGCAACAGACCCATTGACTCACTTTGGATCGAATACTTAGCTCATTCTCGCGGCATCATTACGGTTGATGAATGATGAATCTTCAACGGTTTCAGGTGTGTACGACGCTTCTGAGAATTCTTATAACCAAAGGCTGGGAGAGCACACTGTCAAGGTCATTGGATGGGGAGTCGAGGAAAAAGTGCCCTACTGGTTGGTACAAAATTCATGGGGCAAGGAATTTGGCCAAGATGGACTCATTAAGATCAAACGAGACAGCAGAATCTGGGACTACTTTGCCTATGGAGTTCCAATAACTAAGACAGTAAAATCGTCGGAGGAATGAATTAATTTATCGTATCCTCAGGCTCGATAGTGTCAAACATGAACGGAAGTAAAGATTAAGGTACACGCAGAGCCATTAGTCCTGCGTCGTCGATTCGACGCAACCCGCGCTACACGTAGCCTGAACCGTTTTCGGTCTTGAGAGAACAAAAGAAAAGAAATGTTAAGAGAGCATTCATTTTATGTGTAGTGCGGGTTGCGTCGAATTGTCAACGCAGGACTAATGGCTCTGCTTGTAGGTGACTTATAGGTGGCCCACCCCAGCTTATTTCAGTTAATTACACGAATTAACGATAGACGTCGTTAGTGCTGAGCAGCAGGATGCTATCGCTTCCCCCACTCCAAAAATCAAGAGCATCGGGCGATTCAGTCGGCGCGGAACAGTGCAACGTCCTCGTCCATTCTCGCAGGTCTTCAGCTAATCTTCACGGAAGTTAACAATCGTAAAAGCTAAGCCCTTAAATTGATTCCACCTTTGACTTTCAATTCATCAAAATCATTATAATTGTTGGTGTTACTAGGGTCTAGATTCCATTTTTAAACGATAAAATAGCATTTTAATATTTATTAATGAAATTTGAAAGGGGGTGTCCACCTTTAGGTGCATCAAAAATATTAGGGGTCGCCACCTTAGGTACATGTTTTGCGCGACTTTAAAACTCTACTTTTTTCAAACGCAAAAAAAAACCTCAAAAAGAAGCAAATTTAAACAAAATGAAATTAACATATGATAGCCAATTGTCTGAATAGTTTACTGACATAATCAGTTTTTTTTTATCTCTCATGACTTATACGTGCATATTGGCCCCAAGCATAGGTATGGCCACCTTTGGGTCACTTACGTTAGTTGGATAAGCGAATATAAAAAATATTCAACGTTTAGTGACTATCAGAATGGTAACGATCATGTCAAACAAGGTCAAAAATAAAACGTATTTTTAAAAGAACAGAAAGTTAGAAACCTTTATTTCCACCATTTCAGTCAGAATCCAAAAACTTATGTTTAGGTTCATAGTCTTTTGATTCTGTACTAATTTTGCCTGAAATTATAGTCTGTTCGTTCTAACTTGAGACCTGAGCGGGTAATAAATGAATTTCGGAAAATAGAGAAGGTCAAAACCAATAGGTTGTCATAGCCCGAGAGTGGGGCAGCAGCCCGTCACCTCGGCCGACTGACGAGGGTTAGAACTCCTACGTTGCCACAGAAGGCAAATTTACCTGAATCTCCAAGTCTCAATTTAGAACAAACAACCATAGTATCAACTCAAACTGTATGAAAAAAAAATTTTTATTAGTTGATCTACATATAACCAATTGAAATCAATAACAGCAATATCAAACGTATCACGTGGGTGAGCAAACGGAAGCTATACTAATCAACCCAGATAACAATATCAGGCTTGCCGATCTGGCTTAAAATGGGCTTTTGTAAGACGTCTTTTCATTCCGTCTTAAAGACGTCTTAAATCCGTCTTATGGTCGCGGATCCAAAGACGTCTTTTAAGCTTGTCTTAAATCCGTCTTAAATCCGTCCTTAAGTCGATTTTAGAAGACACCTTGTATTCCGTCTTAAATCCGTCTTCCAAAGTGGGTTTTAAGACGTCTTTTGATCCAGTCTTATAAGGCGTCTTTAATCCGTCTTAAATCTGTCTTCAAAGACGTTTTCCAAGACGACTTGAATACCGTCTTCCAAAGTGGTTTTTAAGACGTCTTTCAATTCAGACTTATAAAGCGTCTTTAATCCGTCTTTTAGCCGTCTTCAGCCAAGATAGCTAGAAGATTGACTCCAACGTTTTCAAGTCCTTAAAAATTGATAATTTGCAAAAATCACAAGTTTTTTAAAAATTTCGAAAATTACGAAAATATCCACAGTTCGAAAATTTGAAAATTTTACCAATATTTTCATAAATTTTGAAAATTACGAAAATTTTCATTAAGTTTGAAAATTACCAAGATTTGCTCAAATTTTGAAAATTACGAAATTTTCACAAATTTTGAAAATTTTAACCATTTTCAAGCAAGCTTGGAAAGCTAGGCTTCCTCAAGACGTAACCTGTAGAGCATTGTGACCGACGCCTTTCATATGTCTTTAAGACGGATTCGTAAGACGGTTTTCAAAGTTGTCTTATAAGACGTCTTTAAGACGGATTCGTAAGACGTTTTCAAAGTTGTCTTAAAAACGTCTTTAAGACGGATTAAAGACGGATTTAAGACAACTTTACTTGTCTTATAAGACGTCTTTAAGACGTCTTTAAGACGGATTGAAGACGGTTTTTGCTAACTGGGAACTCATAAAAAGCACCTGAAGCACACATGCTAGATACATAGGCTGTCCCGTAAATATCCGGACTGACGCTGTAACTCAAAAAGTAAGTGATTTATTTAGCTAAAATTGGTTTCATTCAAAAGAAAAAGTAAAAACAAATCGATTGAGACCAAAACCAGCTTATTTGAACAAAAATTGACCAAGTTAAGGCAGTTTGAACATGGGATGAAAGGAAACACCCCACCGTTTTTAGAGCAAACATTTATTCTCATCAAAATTTACAAACTCTTCATCACCGCTTTCCTCGGAGTCTTCAAGCTTCTCTCGCTCTTTCTCAAAGTATCTTCCTTTGAATCTTATGCACTTTTCCATGCGTTCCTTCCATTTTTGAACCATAGTCTTCTTGAATTCTTCCTGAGGGATGCTTTTGAAGCTTCCATTTTTGAATGTGTAGGTTCATAGTCTTTTGATTCTACACTAATTTTGCCTGCAATTATAGTCTGTTCGTTCTAACTTGAGTCCTGAGCGGGTGATAAATGAATTTCGGAAAATAGAGAACGACAACACCAATAGGTTGTCATAGCCCGAGAGTCGGGAAGCAGTCCTGTCTCGGGCGACTGACGAGGGTTAGCACCCCTACGTTGCCACAGAAGGCAAATTTACCTGAATCTCCAGGTCTCAATTCAGAACGAACGATTATAGTATCAACTCAAAATGTATCAAAAACAAGTGTATATTAGTTGATCTATAACCAACTGAAATCAAGAACAGCAATATCAACTTAGCATGTGGGTGAGCAAACGGAAGCTGCACTAATCAACTCATAAAAAGCACCTGAAGCACACATGCTAGAGATGATTAATTCACTTCCTTTGCACTTGGTTTGGTGGATACCGCAACTTATGATGTATCCAAAGCGGTGTAGAAATAGAAACGCTGATAAATGTAATCAGTAGCGCAACGAGAGTTTCTTCATCTCTCTCTTTTCTCCATTAAGAACCGTATGTTAGACAAGGATGAACAAAAGGATATTAACCCCCCTCTTTCTATCCTTTATCTACATTCAAATAGGAAATGAGAGAGATGGAAGAGATCCTGGTTGCGCCAGTGCATGTAATTATAAGTCCTATGTCAAAAAGTGACAGCATACGCGATTAAACTCTGGTTTGTTTGCCTCATGTTTTTTTTAACCTAAATCAAAAGTTGTAATTAACCCAGTGGATATTGGTTTCAAACGCGAGAGTGCAAGTGTTTTAAAGTGGTTGTCTGGACACGGAATTTTAAGACAACAATCCAGGTGTGAAAATTTGACTTGTTTCTGTTATATTGTGTCAGTTTCTTTATCCTGAAAACCCTTCCAGAAGAAATAGTTTTATCGATTTCTGTGTCCAGACAGCCTCTCTCAAACACTTTTGACGTTCGTTCCAAAACGATTTCCACAAAATCAATTCCAACTATTTTGAAATTCTTAAGAGTTTTCCGCATTTTGCACCAGAAATTTTCAGAGTAGAATAAATTATATAATAAAGCCAAAGGTGCTTACAAATGATTATTATATCATATTTACAAATGCTTACAAATGCAAAGTGCTTACAAACGATTATTATATCAAAATATGGAAGTTGCGAAAGTCGAGCTTTCAAGTGGTCCGCTCATTGATGCTCGCCTAAGTGCTGATTCACCATCAATTCCTTCCTCCCACTTATTTATCGGTATCTTTTTGTTTTCCCTTTGATTTTTGAGTATATATTTCTGGCGGAGATTGTTCAAGAGCATCATATTCGATTGCATCCTTCTTTTGGTTACATCCTGTTTTTTTATTATTTGCGATTTTATTGTTATTTTTTTCTTCAATTCTGTGATCAAAACATGAAGCTTTTGCTTTTACCGTTATTGCTGGTGGCCCTTTCGGTCGATTCGTCACCCCAAAGCTCGCACTTTATATCTATAACGAAATTGGTTGAACGAATCAACGGTAAACACAGCTCATGGGAGGTAAGATAAACCTTTAATTCGTTTCGTTAAAAAGTTTAGTAAGTGACATGAAAATAAACATATAATTATAGAACGTAATTTTGCAATAGTTAAAATAAGTTAAACTTGATAGGTGATGAAATGCATATAATGTCCCAAAAGTGTACCGAGAAGGATACTGCAACTTCAAAACCAAACAAGTTAGCTTGATCTTGAACATGTTTGAAATATTAATTCACTTGATTTCGATTGAATCGAAGATATATGCGCACTTGGTAGAGGTTATGACAGTTTGAATAGATACACGAAGTTGAATGCATTATTCACGAGCCCTCACGTAATGTTCGGTAAAGAAAAAGAGAAAAAAAAAACTGTCACATTCCAGAAACAATAGATCTGCTCGTTATAGCTTGTGATTGAAAGAATCTCTCATTTAAATACATTTATATATTTGTAGAAAATTTTACAAACCATAGTTTTATGAGCAGACGTACGTTTTTGATAATTTTTGACTGATATTCTTACTCGACACTTGACAGGCCAGTGAAGATTTCTTGTCCAGCCTCTCATGGACTCAGATAAAGATGATGGCTAACGATACGAAACCAACACCGATAAAAGAACTACAAAAATTAAGAAATTCGTTGGGATCTTCTCCAGTGGAGCTACAAAAGAAGAAAATCCCCACAAAATTTGACGCTAGGAAGAAGTGGGGCAAAAAGTGTCCAACAATTGGCGAAGTATTGGATCAAGGAGCCTGCGCTTCCGGTTGGGTTAGTGAGA
Source organism: Trialeurodes vaporariorum (assembly GCA_011764245.1). Lineage (NCBI taxonomy): Eukaryota > Metazoa > Arthropoda > Insecta > Hemiptera > Aleyrodidae > Trialeurodes > Trialeurodes vaporariorum. The sequence continues at coordinate 20,581,397 of VMOF01000013.1, read as the reverse complement.
CCAAAGATTTACTTTTTAATCAATACAACAAAAATTAACAAAAAAGGGATCAATCATTTAGAATACATCAACGGTAACAATAAGCAATTGAATTGTACGATTCGATTAATTAGCGGACCGATCTATTACTTCATTGATTGATCGAGCGTCATAAGATTGTCCATGAGAGATGCTATTGGTCCAACATTGTAAACCTTGGCTGCTTCTAAGGTATAACAATAATCTCTAAACTGTCCGTTATTTAGAGGCTAGTCATAAGGGGCTTTAAAAAAATGGAAATTTCAAAGATGGTCACACCATTGCAGCGGCCAAGTTTTACAATTTTTGACTAAAAGCATTTCTCATAGACAGTTCTTAATGGTCGGTTTATTGATGGAGTAAATGTTCGGCTCCCATGCAGGCTATGTGGTGATTAGATACAGCTACAAGGTTCGCGTCAAGGATTGAGTCAAGGTTAATTTTTTTTTTTCAGTGGAATGTGCTTACTGTGTTTTGTTCGTTTTATGTCAGAGGCGAGAAAATTGTTCTACTAGGGTCAAAACATAACCTTAGGATTATTTTACACTTCACATGAAAATGAGACAGATGCGATATGCGAAAACATTACAACGGAAGCTATTTTTTTTTTTTTTTTTTTTTTTTTAGAGCATGAGTGTCATGCTCTATTGAAATCGTTTCTACAAGGTCAATAATGCTTTTCTTATAGGAACGGCATGGTTCGGGGGTCCGCTCGGGGGATCGCTTGGTTTCAGTATCGAGAACGGGTCCTCGAGGACCGATTGACCCATGTGATTCCGCCAATCCGGTGTCCTCCCAATTTGTCGCTTTTTCTTTGTGGCGGGAGTTTTTGGCCAAGATTGAGGTTAAGCATTTTTGGGAATGTAATTACGTTACTAATTTGGATCAGACTTCAGCGAAATCTTCTGTATGAGATATTGGGGTTTTATATCAGAGGATTGTGTCCATGTTTCGTGTATTCTGCGATTTAAAATGCATTTAGATGATTTCAAATTTCCAATCCTGTTATTGTTGATGTTTCGGTCCGCTAAAAGAGTTCGTTTGGGGAACGCGATCGGCGTTGCGTTTTAAGGTGAATCCTCAGCGACCTGTAGTAAGATTCTCATCCGCTAGATAACGTCACTGTTCCGCGGTCCAGAAACCATGCTTTTTCCGCCTTTAATCGTTAATTGCGAGAGCTAGAGTTAACTTTTCGAAAATGTAAGAACGTTGCGTTCTAGATCAAATCTTAAGGAAAATTTTAAGACCATTCCGAGCCATGGACGAAGATATAACTAAGGACTGCCGACTCCCTATCTCCGCCCGTGTTAAAACCTGTTAGCGGGTTTTCGAGCGCGACCGCAGCGCTCCAAGCAGCAATAAGGGTCAACTAAAAGCGAACCGCTGCAGCGGTGGCCGCTCCGGCTCCCTTTCTCCCATGCCTTCCCGCAAATGTATACCGTGTAGGTAATTTGAATCACGATTGAACGAAGGGAACAAATGATCAGCGAATTAAAAGGAAGCAAAATCCGCTAAAAAGCAAACGTCTGGAGTATTTCTTGAAAGATTCCTGAATTGTCGAAAATGATTAATCAAGGACTGAAATACTATACATCACAGGTAACCTCAAAACGGAATCAAACAAGAAAGAGTACATAGACATTTGTTTTATTAGTAGAGATCAGGCGACTCTTTTAATTTGCTGATGATTTCTGTTACCTTGTCCAAAGTTGATTCTGAATTTCCCTTGCTTTCGATCTTCCATTGAGATACTGAGTTATCTGATCCTCTTGGGTCGCCGACAACAGTTGACAGCCATGCCATAACAGACCAACTCCAACAACGGTTTTAGCAGTAGCACAGCATGTGAGCATGGACACATCGCCAGGATCGCTCACTTGAAAGAGTAGTTCAGCTGACCGCTGCTTGGAGCGCTGGGGTCGAGAGCAAAACAGGACTAACAACAGTCGGCAGTCCTTAGTTATATCTTCGTCCATGGTTTTGCGACGACCTCCCGTCCCCTTTGCCCTCCCCACGAACTACTGCACCTATGCCTACAACAGTTGCTTGCCGCGTTGTGCAGATTGCATGAATGATGTGTGTCCATCTACTTCATCCCAATTTCACAGCCATCACGGATGCCACGCCCGCCACGGGTCTTCTACCTGGTTTTATGCGGCATCGGTCATCGTGGCCCAGTGTTACATGGTAATCAGCGGCGGATTCGGGAAAGGCACGCCCCCCCCCAACTCACGGTAGCCTTTGCCTTTTTTCAACAGAAAAAATCCCATAAATTCCTCTCTGCAAATTTGAAAATTCATAGGCGTGAAGCCCCCCCCCCCCCCCTAAAAGAATTTTCTGGATCCGCCATTGGTAGTAATTTTTGCGGCACACTACGCCGGATTCCCGTGCGCTTTCCACACTTACCTTTCTCCCTTATCTGTCAATGGGCGCTCCCCGAGGGGCGGCGCGGCGCCCCCCCCCCTAATTCAGAAAAATCAAAACTTTACAATAAAAAAGAATCGGAACATTCGAAGATCAAATAATAACGAAAGGAGTAAGAGTTAACAAACTTTATTCTTAGTTTACTTTACAATTTTAATAGGGGGCGTAATTTAGGGGGGGCAGGGTGGGAAGTATCCCCCCCCCAAGCAGTGGTGCCCAACCACCCCTTGCCACTATACAGCTCGCCCCCCAGTTTCAGGATTCCTCTCCCCCCAGATCTAGACCTCCCCCTGATTTTTACCCCACCCCCTCCTGATTCAGACGACATCATCCTTCCCACCCGTCATCTCCCTCGCCGAAAGAAGTTTTAAAATCTACTAGTATGAACGTGTCTACATTGGCAACTACCGTTGGCAACGAGAATTTTGCGAACTTCCTTGAAAATTCAGAATCCTCTGGTCGATAACTACATGATTAGAGAATGTATAGGCAAGAGTTTGGTTTTGTTAATTTAAATAGGTTAACTCTTAGAATTCATCAGGACAATGAAAATAAAGAAGGAATAGTTGTACTTAGCTTTTTACTATTTCTATCATCTGATGCTGTCACTTTATTCATAATATCAAACACTTAAAAAATAGAATTACTTTTGATACAACTACATGCTACAATCACTTACAATTTCTACCATTTGGAAGGATAATTGATTTATTTTCTATTTTGGGCGGAAGTGGGGGGGGGGGGGGTTCTCTAGACTTGCCCGTCTCAAAGTGAAGTCCCCTAGACCTTCCATTGACATTCAAAAAGTTGCCCCTCCGGGCAATTGTTTTGCGGGTGCCCATGTCTTTGTCCATGGTCTCTGAACCAGAAATTGAACGTTCTTCCGGTCTGTGGTTGCCTTCTTTTCTCATAAGTTTAGACACGGCCACCCTGTAAACCCCACAACAAGTTAAAAGTCCGCAATCCGCACCCTCGACCCGCAGCCACTATCAAAAGTAAATTGCCGGTTGACTTGCAGGTACTCTCCTCCTCCTCCCCCAACTTAGATTAGACACAATATAAAATTAAAAAAAAAAAAAAAAAAAAAAAAAAAAAAAAAAAAATAGAATGTATGCCCCAGCAAAGGGCCCCCTCCACAGTTTTCCAAGAGAGGGAGCGACCCCCTTGCCAGCGTAACTCCGAAAAAATAATTCCAACTGGGGTCCAAGTAACTCAAGTAAGGTCTCAAAATGAAATCAGATGGATCCAAAATTTTAACGGCGAGTACCGGTAAGCTTACTCTTTTGATCGGTCCAAACCGGATTGCGATACATCGATTTACTCTCGAGATATCGATTTTTCAAAGGCGCGCGGTATAGGGTCAGAAATCTAAGATTCTCTAAAATCCGCGAATTTCGACTCTCATGGACCCAGCATGCGCCGTGAGAAGTCATATGTGAGTTTTTTGAGTTCACATGAAGTTCATTAAGGGCCCTGACAAATGTCGGACCGATAAAGTCTATATCGGGGGGGGGGGGGGTGGGGGCGTGGCCCCAACTCCAGCGTAAGTCTCACGTACAATGTCTCACTGCGGCCGCGGGAGGTCCCATAAGATCCATTTAAAACTTAAATGGATCTGAATTTTTTTCAAGAATTATCTAAAAGCTGAAGCTACCGCCCAATCCAAACCGCAGTGCGCAATCCATCGATTCGTTCTCGAGATATCGATTTTTCAAAGGCGCGCGGTCTTGTCAGATCGACCTTAGAGGGGCGCTGGAGGCTGGAAAAAGGCGAATTTCGTCTCTCACGAACCAGTCGTGTGCCGTATTATATCGGTTCCGCTTTTTTTCGGGTCCCAATGATGTCCCGAGAGGGCCCAATGCAGTTTAGAGCCAAAAAATATCATCTTAGGGGGGGAACTACTCCCCGTTTCAGCGTAACTCTGACAAGAAATGTCTAACTGCGGCCGCGAGAGGTCCTGTAAGGTCATTAAATAAACTCGGATGGATCTGAAATTTTCGAGGTTGTCAGTCACAAGCAAGCGCTTTCGATCGGTGCAAACCGAATTGCAATACATCGATTCACTATCGAGATATCGATTTTTCAAAGGCGCACGGTCTTGTCAGATCGAACATTGAAATAAGCTGTGGATACTCTGTATCCGCGAATTTCGTCTCTCATGGACCGTTTAAGCTCCCTTAAAAATCGAATGAGCTTTTTTCAAGTTCATATTACGTTCCTTAAGGGCCTTGATGAGTGTCGGATGACATTTGATCAATATTAACATTCATTTTTTAATCTGAGACAAAAAGAGCTGAAACCATAAAGACGAAGAATTTCCATCGTGATGACTTTGGTTCAAGCGAGGAAAATTCTATAGAAGTCCCAAATAACTAGACTAGACTTTCCGGCTTGCTAGGATTGGTATTAAGAATTTCCTTCCTGATGACTTTGGTTCAGGCGAGAGAAATCTAAAAAAGTCCCAAATAACTAAACTAGACTTTGCGGCTTGCTAGGATTGGTATTGCGTCATCCGATTTTAAAGGAACTATCACTATCGAAATCGATTTTCAAAACCACAGTATTCACCTCGCCTCGTGAACAACTGTTTCAACACGCTATAAGTAAATTTTCATTCCCACTTTGACCTATCAAGTTATTTTTACAGCGACCACTGTTATACAAACACAAATGCAGCGTTGCGATTGAATTTGTCACAGTTTTGTACTATCAATATGGAACTCCACACTTACAATGATTTACGGCCGACACTCATGCTCTCTTTGCTAACACTGTTCCAGTGTTGCAAGTTCCAACTTGTTTTTTTTTTTTTTTTTTTTTTTTTTTTTTTTTATAATATAGTGTAAACTGTCAACTCCTTGACACAGGTCCTTGACTTTCGGCATCAACACTATAGAAGCTATTAACGATTTTCGCCTAGTCAGGCCCGGACTGGCTCACCTGAGAGGGCGCGGGACGGTGGACTAGGGAGGCGCTACCCAACGGGGGGGTCTGGGGGTATTCCATACCTCCAGGTAGGAAGGGGGGCTCGGGGGCCCTCCCCCGGAAAATTTTTTTGATTCAGAATCCGCCAGAACGCAATTTTAAGCCATTTCTAAGCGATCAGATCGGTCATTAAAGTCAGCTCGATTCTTCGCTTTTTCATGAATATATTCGACCTTTTAAGTCGTCGATACGGAATCCCGCGGGAAAAAACCAACAGAAAAGTATAATTATGAGCTTAGAAAATCTATGAAAAAAGAGGAGAGAATATGAATGCGTAGTTTCTGGACCTTCGAATTTTCGTTTATAGTTTCCACCAAACGACTCTATATTAACAGAGGAATATCGAGGAAAAAAAAACTCACATTTTATGTCAGAGTGATATGAATATACTAATTTTTATTTTTTTAAAATTTTAAGGAGCTGCTATCAAAATGATAATTTTTTTTCCCAGTATACATCAAAACTTTTTAGTCAGTATAGGTAGTGGCGTACCGAGAAATTTCCCTTGGGGGGGAGGATGTTAGTACGACTCAAATTCCGGGGGGTCTGGGGGGTATGGAATACCCCTCAGGAAAAGCGGGGGTCCGGGGGTCCTCCCCCGGAAAATTTTTCAATTTTCCTGACCTTCAGATTGAATTTTACGGTACTTTCATGCACAGTAAAATTGAAATGTTCAAATATATTTTTGATTTTGCCTGCATTAAATCGTTAGTCATTAAGTGGAATGTGGATGAAGGAGCCATGGAATATTTGGAGAAAGAGGTTGTTTCATCGCCCATAAGGAATGGGCTGTGCATGGATTGCCTTCATTTCTTCAGGACTGTTTGAGCTATTCACGGGGAGTCTAAATATGGTCTATTTTTTATTTTAGCCCTCTTAGAACCGGGGGGCGGAGGGTCGGAGGTAAAACGGTTTTTTGGCAATAACTTTTGAACGGTTAAAGATAACAAAACCAATTTTTTTTTTTAAACGAAAGATCTTTTAAAGGTCCGTCTTTTGCTGTGTATGATGTTTCAAAAATATTGAATTTTAGTTTAGTTATTGCATTTTCAAAATTTTGGAAATTCCAAAAAAATAGATTTTTGAATTTTTTTCATAAGCGTACCGCACTGAGGAAAACAAAAAACCGTCTCAAAGAAATTCCTTTCTTTTCCGGTTAAAATGAGCTAAAGTTCGTTTTCGAGAAATGATTTGTCTTTGTGTTATGAATTTTTGAAGTGTCAAAAATAGCTATTTTTGCGTTCTTTGCGGTTCTAAGTGGGGGGGGGGGGGGGGGGGGCGATCCTGCTCGTCTCTTACACGTTAATTACGGCGCAAACCATGTCGCCCTCGGTTCATATGAGTTTTGGGACGGAGGGCGCTCTTGACACATGATATTTGTGGTATTCAAGTCACCGAAAATTAGACTGCCAGAATCGCGGCTTTTCCGCAGCTTATTTTGGGGGGGGGGGCGCCGCACAGTGTGTCCTAAGCGGCAAAAACCCTATTTGTCCAAATCCCTCGAAACTCTTCGAAATTAAGGTAATTCTACTCCTTAGGGTATAGACTAATAGGTTTGGACGGTTACTTCGACTTTTTTTCATTTTATTTGGAGATATGAGGCTTGGAATTGGAGTTTTATTCATAATACCGAAATTTGCTGTATTTTTTGGAAATTTTAAATCGGTACTTTTTAGACTGTTTAATCGTTATTTTTGAAATAGGAGGCACTTTTCTGGACAACATAAGACCTATTTAATAAACCTTCATGGTTAGTTTGAAAAAAAAAAAATTATCATGCATTGGCAAGACTTATATTGCCACCTCCTCGAATTAGAAGGAACTTTTGCAAAGTTATAGACTTTCAAAAGCTAGCTCCGGTGAGCTCCGGCTTCTCGTTGGCATTTTTGGCATGCTGGATATGTGGACAAACTACCCTGAAAAATTTGTAACCGGATTTCATTGGGTTTGGAAGATATGAGAGGTTGAACATAGCGAAGCGGGGTCGTGCGCGGGGCTACAGAAAATTCAATGAAACTGTATATCTATCTTTTTGTTTTATATCTCCGTTGAAAATCACTTAAAGGAATAAAACTTTCAATGAGGTGAAAGGAAATTTTATGGTCTTCAATTTTAGTCTCTAGCAATTTTTACGTAGAAGCCACGGGAAGGGAGAAAAATGAGGGAAAACGGCACAAGGTTTAGTAGGCTCGAAAGTTCCAGCAGACGACAGCACAGCAGCGTTGCCGAGACAAGTTCCAACCTGTCGCGTTGCGCTGGCTCCCTTGCTCACTCTACTGCACTGTCGCACTGAGTTACTTCGCTGCGATCCTTCGACTTGACAACACCGAAATTGCAAACAACCATTTATGTCCTCTCTCCACATAGCTCATCATTATATTGCTACAACAACCACTTGTCCTTTTCTATAGGTAATCACTTTCATAGTTGTCTGATAACAGTTTTTGGAACAAACTGCACCAATATAAACTGTCACCGAAAATTCTAAGAAAACAATTTTTAATCTCCCAAAAAGCACTGATGGCTTCTTTTTGGGGTGCTGAAAATATTTTCTTTGAATTCCTTGGGTAGATTTATAACGTGAACGTTTGGTCCACTTTTTACTATCTCCAGCTGCTATTTTAAAAAAAAAAAAAATTGAGGCTGAGTGGTTTGGTTTGAATTACCATGTATAGTAGCAAAGCCAAACAAAAAACAATTAAAAACAAAGAAAACTAACAAAATCAACATCACAACCTCCACTACCACTCCCATCACCATCAAGAACAACAATGATAAAGATGATGACAACGACGAAAACATTAGCAAATCAGCTATGCGAAATATCCTCACCAAAATGGGACAAAATCCGAGAGATTGGAGATTGTACAAATCTCTCCCCCCTCCCTCCCACAGGTTTTAAAGAAATCTTGTTGAGAGGCTCACTGCATGTTTTTTGGTGAACCAATAAACCTTTACCGCCGTTTTTACGTATTTGATTTCAAATTCAACGAGGTTCTTGCATCGTATGAGGTTTTTGCCGCATCTTCCATTAAGAGGTCACACTGTGCGCCGGGGCGCCATGGGCAGAGGGCGCACCGGGCATCTGCCCGGTTGCCCGGTGGGCCAGTCCGGGCCTGCGCCTAGTCTACTCAGTAGCTTATCTGCACTTTACCTAATTTGGGTGCTTGACGATACCGCAAAGATGACAAATACAACTAGGTAAGTTGCAAACAAAGACATTATAGAAGAAGACTGGCCCCAGCTATCTCTTTGCACGGGGGAAAAGTGAAGCAGGTCTTGGCACGGGCTGATGGGCAGGGCACTTCCCCGCGCGGGGGTATGAACCAAATTGACATTAGCTCTTATGGAGCCGCGTCTTCAAACCTATTTTAGTCAATTATTCTTGCGAATAACCGTGTCGAGTCTCACATATGTTGTCCAGTATAGTATACCATACATTTGAACCGAAAATTCGAATCAATTTAAAGCGTCCGTTTTTTGATAAATCGAAGTTAATGATCGGTCGGTCATTGTTTACTTTAGCACCCATAACCTCTCTGCCGTACTTTCAATCGTAAATATCTAGCGGATAAATTGACCGAAACATTCGTTTAAGTTCGTCAATCTCAACTTTGGCATAAGCTGCATATCAGATCTGCATACTTTTGAAAACTAACCGTAATTATTATTCTTTTGAAACAGTTTTATGTATCGGCTCCATAAGACGCAGTGTTAATTTGGTTCATACCCCCCTGCCTATGACAGTAACCGGCTTCAAATCTCGCCGCTAGGGGCCAGTCTTCTTCTATAATGTCTTTGGTTGCAAACCATCTCACTCATGTTAAGTGAAAAATTGTTGAAATACCACGCCAGCGCCGGTATGCAATACAACCTGGCATAAAGAGAAAAAAAATGCAAAAACCGTGCATACAAACATTCCATTATTTATCATTAGCATTAAGTCCAATATACTTATTTGATTTTGTAAACAAACCTTTTCAAAAATAAAGGCTGCGTCAAGTTTTTTTTTTTAATATACACTTCACCCCTTCAGAATGTGGGATTGTATCATTACAGGGGCCATGTCCCCCAAAAATCTAAAGACAACAATACATTTCTAGAAACTCCCCCCCCAAACACAAATAGCTCCTCTCAAAAGTGTGTTCTGGGTCCTCGTCCTCCTCTGTATCGTTGTATCGATGTTTGTTCAGTATAAAAATATGGTCTTTAACGAAACTGGGAGCATAGACGGATAAAAAAGAATTTGTTTTTCTCTCTTTTCCTTCCATTCAAACCCGAGGGAGAGAGAGAGAGAGAGAGAGAGAGAGAGAGGGGGAGAGAGAGAAAAAAAAAGAGAGAGAGAGAGAGAGAGACAGAGAGAGAGGGAGAGAGAGAGAGAGAGAAGAGAGAGAGAGAGAGAGAGGGGAGAGAGAGAGAGAGAGAGAGAGAGAGAGAGAGAGAGAGAGAGAGAGAGAGAGAGAGACAGAGAGAGAGACAAAGTCCTGTATCAGCCCGTGGTTATGAGATACTTGGAAAAAACTGCAACGGAATTTCAAAGCTCAACAAACCATTATCAAACGTTCAGTTGTAAACACTCATTCATAGTAGTATTTCATTTGTTCATTCATGATTTTTGTATTTGATTGAAGGCGCTTGCTCCTGCTGCTGCATTCTCGGATCGTTACTGCATCGCTACCAAAGGAAAGCACAAGGCACGATTATCAGGGGCCCATATCTTGTATTGCGAGGACTACGTTTCACATAAGTGCGGTTCAGGAGGGTCAGTTCTTACAATTAATCAGATACACTTGACCCACAATATAGAAAAACTCTAATAACTACCGTCCAGTGAATTTAACATTACAATCAAATCCTCAATTGTTGGAAATTAGGAAGTCGCCGAATGGCGATTCACAAACCCTCTGCAGAGCCAAGGGACCTGATGACTTAAATACGGGGTCTCTAAAATGTCCGTCATCAGACCTCTAATTTCTAGATTTCTTATTCAGTGAGACTCACAACACGCAAAGAAGTTCTCAAATTGGCCATGGTTCAAATGTTTAAGGCGCTCTTAGATACCAGAGGTCCTTATAACCAAAGAACCAATATGTTGCTAGAGTTTCGTAAACGCATTAGAAAGGTCGGAACGTCTGGTCATCGCCGATGACCGACGCATTCGATTTTTTCAGTAAGTTTAAACGGAGAAAGTTCAAGCAAAGCCATAAGTCCTGCGTCGAAGATTTCACGCAACCCGCATTACACGTACAATTAACACTCCCTTATCTTTCTTTTCTTTTGTTCTCTAAAGACTGAGAGAGGTTTGGGCAATGAGTAGTGCGGGTTGCGTAGAATCGTCGACGCAGGACTAATGATGGCTCTGCTTGTAAATCGTTGCAGGGGCGTGCCGTGGTTTACAGAAGGGGGGGGGGTGCAAGAATGCAAGAATGCAATCTTGACGCCCCCCGCGAACAAAATTATAAAGTGATTACTTTTTTTTTTTTTTTTTTTTTTTTTTTGCTTGTTACACACTGATTTTGCCGCCCTCTGAAATTAATTTTGAAATTTGGTAACCTCTTTTTCCCTGGTTGTTGACCCTGATTTTGCCGCCCCCGGAGAGTGCCGCCCGGGGCAAGGGGGCGGTTTCACTCTGCAGTTTCTCTAACACAAGCGAAATACACCTTGGATTAAAAGAAAAATTGTCTTAAAGTAATTTGTATTTTATCGGTTCGTTTCTTATCAATATGAGAGGAGAAGATTCTTTTCTGTACCAAAATAAACTTTCGGAATACAATATTGTAATAACAAAAATAACACTTTTAATTCAAAATTGCAGGTTTGATTTGTCTGCATGGAGCCATATTGTTGATCACGGCATCCCCACTGGAGGGATTTTTGGGAGCGGAGAAGGGTGTGAACCGTACAACATCCCACCATCATCATCGGATAGAAATGAAAGTGTACCTACAAATTCCACCGACTGCCAAAAACAATGCACGAACAAAAACTACAAGAAGAGTTTGAAAGATGACCTAAAATACGGTATGGGTTATTCTATCGATAAATCTCTTATGATAACAATTAGAATGTCATTGGCATTTTCGGCAATGGATCAGGGTTTCCGTTTTGCGTATAACACGGAAAAAAAAGATTAGTGAAAATAACCATACGGATAACTGATTTTGACACCTGCTAGATGGTATGGTAAACTTGACCAGAAGTATGGTACATTTACCGATACTTTGAGTAAATTCGACATGCAATCAGGTAATATCACCTAGTACCTAGTCAAAAAATAGTATACTTCTGGGTAATATTACCATAACATCTAGCAGGTGCCAAAATCAGGTATCCGTATGGTTATTTTCACCGTAGTTTTTTTTCCGTGAATCAATAGTATTTTTCAATTAACCGGTTATCCACCGGTTGCGAAAATATTGCACAGTTCAGTTTAGTGTATGACTGAACTGCACGAAATTACTCTAATTACCATTTAATTTTCTTCATTTACCAATTTTATTTCTTAATCGACTGAACCGATCATTTTACTGTTTTTAGCCGAATATTACAGCATGTATTTTGGAGAAGGAGACGATGATAAAGTCCAGAGAGAAATTTTGGAGCACGGCCCGTTGACGGCTGATGTAACGATTTACACCGACTTCATGAAGTACAAGTCAGGTATGAGCTAGACGGATATGAAGCGTGAATTTTTGGCATCGTCGAAGTATGTCTATTTAAACACATTATAATCATTTCTGTCTTGAAATAAATCTGAGGGAGGAAACAATTCATATTGACTGATTCCTCCTTCATTCCTAGCACCCAGTGGAGCGGCTCAAGCAATGAGGCTCTTGCAAACTTTTGCTATAGGGGATTGAAGAGTTGATTCTGCATAAGGACCAGTAAAAATGACGATGATTACATTAAAAAAAACGAAATTCACTCTCAGAATCGGGCTTAATGGCGGAGAAACGCAGGTATCAGGGGAGATTCCCATCTAAATGGAGCTGTTGCAAACTTTTGCTACAGCTTATTAACAGTTGATAATGGGGCAATACCCTGTAAAAATAACGATCAGCGCACTAAAAAATCACGAAATCCACTCCTAAACTCACAAAATTCTTTTAAACGCGAGACCGTAATGGCGGCCGGGGCCGCGGTTTTCATTGGGGTTCCCTATCTTCTATCAGCGCCATCTACACGAGATGTTCTCGCAACACCACTCAAGAAGAAGAAGAAGCATACAATTTCCATAAGAAAACCGCGGCCTCGGCCGCCATTAAGGTCTCGCGTTTAAAAGAATTTTGTGAGTTTAGGAGTGGATTTCGTGATTTTTTAGTGCGCTAATCGTTATTTTTACAGGGTATTACCCCATTATCAACTATTAATAAGCCTGTAGCAAAAGTTTGCAACAGCTCCATTGAGACATATCTCTGTGTTTCCGTATAGAGAAAGTGACATAATAGACAGGAATCACCCATGATACCTGCGTTGAACCGCCATTACGATCTTGCCGTTATGGCAGTTATGTGAGTTTATTACTGAATTTTAGACTTTCTTAGGGTGATTTTCGTGATTTCCACTGGTCTTTACACCAGACTGGACTATTTATTTGCTTATAGCAAAAATTTGCAGGAGCCCCATTTGGCAACAATGTTCATTCTCCGCATTGAAAATCATATAACACAATCGATTCTACAGTGAAGCAGCGCCTCAACTGCAATAGATTAAAGTGCATAGGTTCAATTGCAGGATAAACATTGTTGTCAAATGAACGAACCGCCACGGCGATAGATTCCAAATTGAGCCTCTGGAAATTAACGTTTTGGTTTACTATTGATCCATAAACACTTAAAATGGGGCTTTTGCACACTTTTGCTATAAACGATTTAATAGTCGATTATGGCGTAAAAACCTCAAAAAATAACGATGGCGGCACTAAAAACTTCCAAAATCCACTCCTAAACTCAATAAACGCAGTTATTTGCGCGAGCGTAATGGTGGCCGAAGGCACTAACAATGGGAGATTCCTATCTTAATTTCGTCACTCTTTCTATGCTGACAAGGATGATTCACAGAGTAATTAGTCATCAGAGTGATGATCCACATCCGATGAATGGTACCGCAACACCAAGTGACACCGGTGTCAAATGAAAGTAGTCTCTTATTGGTCACTTCTTGATGGAGTTTCAGAATTGTTAGATGGGAATCGTTAGTGCCTTCGGCCACCATTACGCTCCCGCAAATAACTGCGTTTATTGAGTTTAGGAGTGGATTTTGGAAGTTTCTAGTGCCGCCATCGTTATTTTTTGAGGTTTTTACGCCATAATCGACTATTAAATCGCTTATAGCAAAAGTGTGCAATAGCCCCATTTAGTCCTTATGAGAATCAGCGAGAGAAAAGAAACCAAACTTTGATTTATGAGTTTGTTGTTCATTAATAATCTTTGTTTTTTGTACGATATAGTTTGAGCAAAGCCTAAAAACTGCTTACCTGCAGCATGTAAGTTCACATGAGTGACCAGTAGCGCACCGAGAGTTTCTTCATCTCTCTCTTTTCTCTATTAAAAAACCTATGTTAGACAAGGATGGACAACAACGGGATAAAACCCCCTCTTTTTGTCCTTTTCCTACTTATACATTCAAATGAGAAATGAGAGAGATGGAAGAGATCCTGGTTGCGCCAGTGTGGGTAACTAAACTAGACCAATGCTGCCGTTTTGCGTAAAATTAATGACATACATTTTTTCACTAACCGATGATTCCACCGGTTAAGAAAAGATTACACAGATCAGTTCGGTATGTCAGTAATGCACCAAAATACTCGTATCTGTAATCTTTCCTCAGCCGGTTGAGTTGTCGATGACTTTACAAGACTCTTGAATATTTCAATAATATAACGGTGATTGCACCAATTGAGAAAAGATTACAGATCAGAGTATTTTCGTGCAGCACAGCTCCATACGTTGAAGTGAACTATGTAGTGTGTACTCTTTTCTCAACCGGTGGAATTATCGGTGAATTGAAGAATACCATTAGTTATACGCAAAACAGCAGTTCTGAACTATACGTAACAACAACTCTATACAACACATACAACACTATACCTTTCTAGTAACTCTTTGTAGTCTAAGTTTCCAAAAGGTACTTTTAAAAATTCGAAAAACTAAAACTTGCGCTTTGGATGAAAAAGCTCATTATTAGCAATTTTTGGGTTTATAAATTTAATAAACTTTCGACGGTTTCAGGTGTGTATGATGCTTCCACGGAATCAAATAACACCAGAATTGGGGAGCACACCGTCAAGATCATTGGATGGGGAGTGGAAAAGAAAGAGCCCTACTGGTTAGTGCAAAATTCGTGGAGCAAGAAATTCGGTCAAGATGGACTCATTAAGATCAGACGTGGAACCCGAATCTTGAAGTACTTTGCATCAGGAAGTCCAAAAGTCCCGTATAGTCTGGGACTATAAAATCAATTCTTATACCGTTTTCTTGGGTTCAACCAAAGATTACTTGTACTCCAGATATGGCACTAGCTATCTTGCCAATGTTAAATTTCGTTGAGTGCTTTCATTTCTAAAACCGAGCTAAAACACGAAAACTGGCCCACGGTTTGTTTACGTTTCGGCAAGCGAAAGACAAGCGGGCGGGGTGGGGGTCGTGGGCCAGCCGACTGGCCCCACCCCGCCCGCATGTCTCGCTTGCCGAAACGTAAACAAACCGTGGGCCAGTGTATTTGTTTTAGCAATGAAGGCGCTCAACAAGATTTTAGCTAGTGCCATATCTGGAGTATAAGTAATCTTTGGGTTCAACATTCTCAGAGCTTGCCAGAGGCACGCGTGCGATGAAATTGCATGCATGCAAAATTGAAGGAGTTTTAATGGTAGGGTGATTCGAACACCTCAAACTCGAAAAAGGACCATTTTCCAGTCTCTATGTATACTATTGAATAAAAACCTTTTGTTGCCACCCTTTCAATCAGAATCCAAAAATAATTTGTGCTCATTATGTCTTGATTTTAAACTTATTTTGCTTGAAATTGTAGTATCAAATCAGAATGGAGACAAAGATTGGCTGGATCAAGCGATCAGTGGCGGCTCGTGCAATTTGGCAACAGTGTTTTTATCCCATTTAAATACGTGGAAAACAATCGAAACTCGAGGAGGCTGCCAGCCTCCGCTTGAATCGATTTTTTACCTAAGTTTAAGTGGGAAAAATGCATGGTTGCCAAATCTCACGGGCCGCTACTGCAAGCGATCACAAGTGAATTTTTCAGCGTTTTGTGACTACCAGAGCGCTACCATTCATTGATGTCAAATAACAGTTCATAAATGTAATTTATTTCCAATAGAACAGAGAGTCATGTGCTAGATAATTAATCATCTCGAGAAAATCTCTTCAACAAAAAAAGCTAGTCAATTATTTTAAAAATGAGGCTGAAAGTGTTAACTCCAAAATAAAATTGGAGTATCGAAAAAAAGTCGAGTATTGTATCGAAATGACATATTTTTGATTTTTGATACTTTCACTCTCATTATTGAATTAATCGACGTGTTATTTCGCAGATGTATTTTTGGGATGGCTATATTCATCGAATGGTAGCGCTCTGTTGGCAAACGTCGGCACTAAACGCTCAAGATTCACCTTATTGATGAACTGTACACTGAGCGAGGTGATGAATTTTACACGAAGTTCGAAATTAAATTGAATATATGAATAGAATTGATCATTATTTACCTTTGACTTATTTATTCATTTTAAACCATTAGCCTTTGGAAGTATAGTTTCAAAATGTTGAAACTTACGATTAGATAATCAGTGTGATGCTGCGATTGTCGAGAAATGGGGCTGTTCAGTGGCGTCGCGTGCCATCTGGCAACAATGCAACTGCTCCATTTAAAGTAATTAAATATGTCGAATTTTCCTTGTGCACTGTGCAACCCCTGAATTCAATATTTTACATGAGTTTACATGGATAAAACACATTGTTGCCAAATTGCACCCGACGCCACTGGGGCTGTTGTAAGCTATTTTTATTTTCTCCAAGATATTTTTAAAGATGAATCAATTGTCGGCTTTGTAAGCTTACAGAGAGATTGTAAGTGGAGCAGTGGCTTAACAAGAAATGTTTAGAGGGGGGTCCAGGGTCCAAAAATTGTCAGGGGGGGGGGGGGTCCAAAGATAACAATAGGGCTCTTGCAAACTTTTGCTGTGAGCAAATGAATAGGCCATACTGATGTAAAAACCAGCAAAAATCACGAAAATCACTCTGAGAAAGTTAAAAATTCAGTTATAAACATATAGAACTACACAAGTAATGGCGGTTCAACGCAAGTATCATGGGAGATTCCTATCTAATATGCCACTTTCTCTTTGGAAACACAGAGGTATGTCTCAATTTAGATGGGAATCCCCATGATACCGGCGTCAAACCACCATTAAGCTCGATTCTGAGAGTGAATTTCGTGATGTTTTAGTGTACTTTCAAGTGATCAATGTGTACAATCGGTCATAACTTTTGATTGAAGAGGCGGATTGATTTGCGGTTTGCGCCGTTCGTTTGCTTTTTTTAGGCCTTTCAATCCATGTATCGTTCAACCTTGGACTCTTTTTCCAGGACTTACCTTTGAACACCCATAATTTTCAAATGCATGGCCGCCATTTTGAAAGTAACGATTGTAGACGATTTTGGATTACGTCATCTTATTCTACTCTTTGAGGGCTTTCGATCGATGTACCACAAGCCATACCTTGCTAATTGTCTTTTTTTACGTGGGGGGGGGGCCAAAGACCCCCAAATTTTGGAATCTGAGTGGGGGCCTTAATTTTTCGTTTTTAGGTATTATGTGGCACATCAATCAAAAGATCTTGATCGCTTTTTTCAGATGGTTTTTAGTTTTTTGAAAAATATTGAATAGTGTGGTCACAGTGGCCGAATGAAAAATTCCCCCCAAAAGGGCCCATAATCCCAAAAATTGGGGTTTTCTGGAAAAATTTCCTGAACCAGAAATGTCGGCAATGAGTTGCTTTTTTAGTATTTGAACTTATTTGTCTACCTTTTATAGGCTGTTTCCCGCCAAAAATGGAAAAATGTGTTTCGAACCCCCCCCCCCCGGGGGACTCAGGGGGCTTTGAAAATATTTTCATTGAATTCTTTGGGGTCAATTCCCTATCTGACTTTTTTTTTTCAGCTCTCTGCTCCCAGCCGTTTTCGAGAAAAAGTACCTACACGGGTGGTCTGGGACACCCTGTATACATTTAATGGCGTTTTTCAACTCAGCAATGAATCCACGAGTTTAGGAAAGATTACAGAGTTTAGTTCAGTTCATGACTGTAATGCATGAAAATACCCGTAATCTTTCCTCAATCGGTGGATTCATTGCTGTTAAATTATTAAAATATTCGAAAGGTTTTAAGTAATCGGCAATTGGCCACCGTTTAGGAAAAGGTTACAGATGCGAACATTTTCGTGCATTACAGTCATACACTAAACTGAACTCTGTGATCTTTTCTTAACCGGTGAACTCATCAGTGAATTGAAAAACGTCATTAAATATACATGGAACGATACGCTATGAAAGAATGACCAGAGAAAAATAATAATAGGAGTTACGAAAGTCGAGCTTTCAAGTGGTCCACTCGACGACTCATTGATGCACGCTTAACCGATTCATTCACCAGCAATTCCTTCCTCCAACTCATTATTACGGATAAACAAGATACGGATTTTTTTGTTTTCCCACGAACTTTTTGCATTTATATTTCTGCTGGAGATTGCTCTAGAGCATCATTTTCGATTGTATTCTTCGTTTGGTTACATCCTATTTTTATAGTTTCCGATTTTTTTGTTACGTTGTTCTTCAATTTCTGTGATAAAAACATGAAGCTTCTGCTCTTACCATTATTTCTAATGACCCTTTTGGTCGATTCGACACCCCAAAGTTCGAAATTTTTATCGAAAACAAAATCGATTGACCAAATCAACGTTAAATACGGCTCATGGGAGGTAAGATAAACTTCTAATTAATTTTGTTAAACAGAGTAATAATTCAAATGCAAATAAAACGTAATGATAGAACGTTATCTTTCGAGAGTTAAAGTAAGACAAAACTTTATAGGTGGCGAAACGCATACGATGTCCCGAAAGTATACCAAGGAGGATGCTATAGCAAGTTTGAAAGATCAACTCAGTTGATTCCCGTAGAATTAAAGATATGCACTTCTACGGTAGCGAAGTTATGAAATTTTGAAAATAACACACATTTGACTCTCTACAGATTTTTTAACACATAGTTTCTCTCAGCGATTAACATGTTTTCATCAAAGTGATCAATAATATTTTGCAATTAGGCCGTATTTGTAAGTAGACATAGTTAGAGAATAGACAAAGAATTGGTAGGCATTAAGTTTTGGTGGACGAAATGACACATTTGACGAAATAGCGAGGTGGACGAAATAAGAGTACACACCTATTTTTAAATAGACAAAAAATAGAAGATTTTACTGCCGCACACCAAACGATCTCTAACCGACCAGGCAATGGCCATAGCCATTCTTTAGTCATGGCCTAGGGAGGGACCTTTTTACTAATCAAACACAGTGTTTTTTTTTTTTTTTTTTCAATGTAATACCAATTTTACGGTTTGTTTTTGTTGAACTAGCTTAAAAAAAAAAAAAAAAAAAAAAAAAAAAAAAAAAAAAAAAAAAAAAAAATTGTTGACAAAAATGTTTATTCCTTTGGAATAGTAAAAATCAACTATTCTCGATCCCTCACTTAATTTTCGGTAAAGCAAAGAAGAATGATCTGCCTTATTCTATAAGTTTCCGTTCTGATTAGAGTATTCTGTGAATAAATAAATTAATAAATGAATAAATGAGTCTGATAAATAAATTAGAGTTTCTGTTCTGATTAGAGTATTCTGTGAATAAATAAATGAATAAATGAATCTAATAAATGAATTAGAGATTTCGTTCTGATAAGAGTATTCTGTGATATAAATCTATTAACTAACTATTGAGTCAAATTAAAAAATAAAAAACAAATCTGCTCCTTATAGGTCAGTTGCACTGTCAACAGAATCGACTTTTGATGCTTGAATCTTATAGATTATGCCGAGAAAATAACAATGAGTTTTGTTCCATCGAAATCCGTTCAGAAATAAGCGAGATATATCAATTTGAAAATGACGACATTATTGCGTCATTTCGTCGTCAAGTTTGGACCGACTTGCATGTTTGCACTACAGCTACGCCGACCTGTGCAGTGCTGCCAACCACTTTGCTCACGAAAGCTCGCCGCCATATTTCATTTCATTGTTTATGTTCGTAGTTTGTTGCTGTGTCCGTGGCTGTAGTGTTATCAGCATGTGTTTTGTTATTGTTTATCATTGATTCACTGTAAATTAACGGATTTTAAAGTTAAATAGTTTGAAATAGTCTTTGGCAATAGTTGTTCTTTTTAAAATGACTCATCACTGCATCACTGCGCGCTTGGTGGAAGGAAAGATACACGGGTGGCGGACAATGGCGGAAAAACGACGAAATGACGCAATAATGTCGTCATTTTCGAATGGATATATCTCGCTTATTTCTGAACGGATTTCGATGGAACAAAACTTATTGTTATTTTCTCGGCATAATCTATAAGAATCAAGCATCAAAAGTCGATTCTGTTGACATTGCAACTGACCTATAGCTTGTGATTGAAAGAATAAATCATGGAAAAAAAAGAAAAAGAAAAAAAAAAAAAAACGTTACAAACAAACATTCAGATCTTTCGAGTTTTCTATACTTTTTGACTGGGACATTCTTTCTCAACACTTGACAGGCCAGTGAAGACTTCTTGTCTAGCATCCCATGGAGTCAGATAAAGATGATGGCTAACGGTACAAAACCAACCCCAATGGGAGAGCTACTTACATTAAGAAATTCGTTGAGAACTTCTTCAGTGGAGCTACAGAAGAAGAAAATCCCCAAAACATTCGATGCAAGGAAAAAGTGGGGCAAAAAGTGCCCGACAGTTCGCGAAGTATTGGATCAAGGAGCCTGCAATTCAGGTTGGGTGAGTGAGACCGAAGATTCAATTAAATTTAATGAATTGAACAAAAATCAATGCGATTGGGACCATTGAATACAATGGTCAAGACACGTGTCACCAAAACGTATTGTGAAGATACCTATTTAGAATTATATCAACGATATCAATAGATATAATTGGGTCGTACGATTAGATTAATCTGCGGGCCGATCATTTACTTCATTGATAACGGATCATTTTAAGACTGTCATCCATGAGTGATTCCAGTGGCAAAGCGTGCAATTTTGCAACGTTGTACAGTGTCCATTTAATTTCATTAAAAATATCGAACTATTGGGTGTCCGGTAAACACCTTTGCATTCGACCTTTTACACGGGTTTAAATGGACACAATACAACGTTGCCAAATTGCACGCTACGCCACTGAGTGATGCTGTTAGTCCAACATTGTAAAACTTGGCTGTTGATACGGCAGCAATCATTAAACTATCCGTTATTTAAAGGCTATATTCTTAATTGGCCTGAAGAAACGGACAATTTAAAAATAGTTACCATTGCAGCGGCCAAGTTATACAATTTTTGACGTACAAACATACAATACATTATTCAACATTTAACATTACGCCCATTATATTTATTTTATATTGTATAAACAAACCTTTTCAAAAACAAAGGCTGTCGAGTTTTCAAAATCTTTTTAACCCCTTCAGAATGCCGCATTGTATCAATACAATGTATCAATACAGGGGTGGATCAAAGAAAGGGGAGGGGCCGTAAGGGGCTATGCCCCTCTCACAATCTGACAAAAAACAATTCAGTTCTAGGAGAGCCCCCCCCCCCATCCAAACACGGATAGTCTCTCCCAAAAGTGTGGTCTGGGTACGGTACGTCTTCCCCTGTGTATCGTTATACCGGTGTTTGCGTTTAGTACAGAAATTTGGCCTTCAAAAACATGGGAGCAAAAGTGGATGAAGGAATTTGCCTTTCTCTCTCTCTTTCCATTCGAACGCAAGGGAGAGAGAGAGATTGAGAGGGGGGAGAGAGACGAGAGAGAGAGAGGAGAGAGAGAGAAGAGAGAGAGGAGAGAGAGAGAGGAGAGAGAGAGAGAGAGAGAGAGAGAGAGAGAGAGAGGGGGAGAGAGAGGAGAGAGAGAGAGAGAGAGAGAGGAGAGAGAGAGGAGAGAGAGAGAGAGAGGGGGGAGAGAGAGGAGAGAGAGAGAGAGAGAGAGAGAGAGGGGGGGAGAGAGTGGAGTGGAGAGAGAGAGAGAGGGGGGGGAGAGAGAGGAGAGGAGAGAGAGAGAGAGAGAGAGAGAGAGAGAGAGAGAGAGAGAGAGAGAGAGAAATTCCTGCATCCGCTCATGTCTATGTAGTACTAGTACCTAGTACTATACTAATGTCATTCATAGTAGTATTTCATTTCTTCATTCATGATTTCTGTACTTAATTGAAGGCGCTAGCTCCTGTTGCTGCATTCTCGGATCGTTACTGCATCGCTACCAAAGGGAATCACAAGGCACGATTATCAGGGGCCCACATTTTGTATTGCGAGGACTGGGAATTCCATGAATGTGGTTTAGGATGGTCAGTATTTATAATTACTAAGATCCACCCGACTCCTCAATCAAAAATCAAATCCTCAATTCTTGAAAATTAGGAAGTCGCTCAACGGTGATTCACAAACCCGGCAGGCCAAGGGACCTGATGACTTTTATACAGGGTCTCTAAAAAGTCCAACAGCAGACCGCTAATTCCTAGACGGAGTTAAAGTCGTTAAAGAGCTTTATTCAGTAGAACTCACAACACACAGTGAAGGACGCTTGGCCATGGCTGAAATATTCAGGGCGTTTGTAGTTTTCAAGGGTCCCAATAATCAATATGGCCAGAATTTCATCTAAATTATCAACTTTTTCATTAACCTCTTATGCATGGGCCAGACCCGAGTCTATTTGTTTTTTTTCCCTCTAGTCTACATATTCCACATAGCTCCGTAGATTCAGAATAAACGCGATTTTGGATGTAGACACTTACAAGATAAAGTTCCGTTCGGGTTCCTTCAATTCACCGTATAGGCAATTCTAACTCCCCCGAGTACGAACAGTTAACTATTCTCCCTATATTAGCGAAAGAGTGGCGTTCTTTTGATCAAACCGGGTCTGTAAAGGGTTAAGTCACATGAGAAAAATCAGAAACCTATCCCAAAAATGGCATTACTGCCAAAGCCATGCGCTGCGCATGTTTCCTCTTGAAATTTAAAGCCATTATTCATTTTAGCTTTAAGAATTACCAATAGACAAATCATGAAAAAATCTCATCCATTTTCTGCTCAGAGATGAAAATGTTTGATGATATTCTGGAACGTCGCAATGGACAAGGCTGCATTTTGTCCCTTAAAGCCCATGTGAGCTATTGACTGGAAGGAGGGCACTGTGCACACCTTCAATAGATGAACCTTTTACAGGTGTTTGAATAGCCTAAATGCAATGATGCTAGATCGCACACGACACAACGACCGGATTTAGCAGACCCTCAACCTTTCATCATCCCTAGTTTGTAATAAACCGGCCCGTTTCTTGTCAATATGAGAGCTAGGAGAAGATTCCTTTCTGTACTAAAATACTTGTATCAATATAAGAGGAGAAGATTCCTTTCTGTACCAAAATAAAATTTTAGAACACAATATTATAATAACAAAATAAAACTTTCCAAGTTCTGTTTGCATGAAGGAGAACCACTGTCACAACAAGGAATCTTTTACTTGTAGCAGCAAACATATTCCTTACGTTAAAAGAATTTCCTCTTAGTCAATATTTCACTCTGCAGTTTTTTTAACACAAGCAAAATATACCTTGGATTAAAAGAAGAATTGTGTCAAGGAAATGTGTTATTTATCGGTTTGTTTCTTATCCATATGAGAGGGGAAGATTCCTTTCTGTACTAATATAACATTTCAGAATACAATATTGTAATAACAAAATAACACTTTTATTCAAAATTGCAGGTTTGATTTGACTGCATGGAGCCATATTGCTGATCACGGCATCCCTACTGGAGGGATTTTTGGGAGCGGAGAAGGGTGTGAGCCGTACAACATTCCACCCTCATCATCGGATAGAAATGAAAGTGTACCTACAAATTCCACCGACTGCCAAAAACAATGCACGAACAAAAACTACAAGAAGAGTTTGAAAGATGACCTAAAATACGGTATGGGTTATTCTATCGATAAATCTCTTATGATAAAAATTGAAATGTCAGGCATTTTCGGCAATGGATCAGAGTTGTCGTTTTGCGTATAATCAATAGTATATTTCAAATAACCGATGATTCCACCGGTTGAGAAAAGATTACATATACACTGAACCGAACGTAGGGTGGAGTATTTTCTTGCAGTACAATTAAACATTGAACTGAACTGTGTAATCTTTTCGCAACCGCACTGAAAAAAAAATGATTGCTGGAATATCAAAATTTGCTTTGCTGAAATAGCAAATTAATCAATTTGCTGGTTTATACATGCTCATGGATAATTGAGCGATAGTTTTGTAAAAATTACAAAATGAAAATTGTAAATATTGCAAATTAAAATATTGCAGTTTTTGCATTCATTTTTTATGTAAACATAACAAACAATTTGCTAGTTTATCAATACAAATAGCAAAAAGAGCAAAATTGAATTGTAGTTATAGCAAATAAAAAAATTGTAAAAATTGCAAATTAAAAAAATGCTATACGAGCAAAATAAATCGGCCAATTTGCAAAAACATTTATAAAAATGGCAAAATTGCAATTTGCTCAAATTGCAAATTGACATTTTTGCAAAAATTGCAATTTGTTTTGGAAAAACAGCAATAACATTTTTTAAAAGTAACAAAATGTATTTTGCTCAAATTGCAAATTAACTTTTTTGCGAAAATTGCAAATTCATTTGTTTGCAAAAATTGCAATTTGTTTTATAAAACAGCAAATTATTTTAATTACAAAAGCAAAACATAATGGTATCCGTTCGGTCGTTCGCTGGGGCGCGCCTCCTGCGGAGTGCGGAGACCGGTCAAAGCGAGCCTTATCAAATAATTTTCTCTTTTCAGCTTTCAATAGGTTTGTTGCAAACTTTTGCTACAGCGCTATAGAGTTTTGAATCTGATTAAAATCGCCTGAAAATTACATTAGCGGCATCAAATAGTCATAAAATCCATTAATAAACCCACAAAACGCATTATAAAGAAAGCCAAAATGGCAGTCGTAAAGCCGAACAATCTGTGCATGCGCACGTCGAACATCAAAGATAGCCGATCAGTGGCGTCATTTCGGGTTCGGTTTGGGGGGGGGGGGCAAAAATTTGATGACCTTTTTTTTTTTTTTTTTGCTCATCAATATTATTTTAGACACTCTCCAGCCCTGCACATTTACGGCCCTAAATTCCAACAAAACTCGTTAATGACCACCAAATTTTAGTTCAAAACTTTTTTCTTCTCCTAAAAAAAAAAAAAAAAAAAGTCGTCACTTTTTCACTTTTGGCCGACCCTTGGGGGGGGGGGCAGTTGCCCCCCCTGCCCCCCCCCGCAAATGACGCTACTGTAGGCGATCCATTTTCCCCTTTTTCGTTGAAAGGGGGGAAAAGAAAATATCTCTACAGTCAAACTGTGATTTTAAAAATGTGCATGGTCAAGATGTTGTGTTCGATGAAGGGTGGAGGGGGGGGGGGGGGCAAAATATCAAGAATATAGTGTGTTTCAAAACTTAAGTGCCAAACTCATGGAGTGTATTTTTGGGGTCAACATATATTTAAGGCTTTATTTTCCTACATGAATAAGTGCTGCAAATGTTTCTCTTCTGAGCTAGAGCCCTCCAAAGTTTTGAAAAAAAAAAAACAGAAACAAAAACAAACACAAAAAACAACACCTTTGAATCATCTCCTTATAGATACATCTGATCTAAATTATTTTTTTCACAATTTCTCACCAAATAAGCTCAATTGGACAGCACTTGTCACAAAAGAACCGAGTGACATTTTTGATAAAATTGAGTTATTGATTGATAGACGTAGCAATACTGAATCTCGAAGCGACAAGTGCTTCTTCTAATAACAACTACTTCCTGTCAAAATTCCAGGTAAAAGTGAGCTGGTAAGCCTCATTGAAGTCATTGTCCATATATGATGAAATAAAATGAGAACTTGGTTCCTTTTTCTGATTAGGTTAAACCTTAATCCGAGTCACGTAAGGAACAACTCCGACTTGGTTCCTTAATAGAATTGGGAACGGACTTAAGTCCGGATTAACGGATTTTAAATTAATCAACAGTGTAAACCAACTCTGCCGTTTGGTTTCTCTTAGAGATTCGTTTTTCGTGATTATGCCAAACAAAAAGAAGAAAGGAACCAAGTCACTTTAAACGCTAAAAATTAAGTACCTACCTTTCCTGTATAGGAAATTCTACTTTTCCGGTGTTGAAATGCGAAAACATAACACGGTAGTTGAATGAAATCAAAACGTAAGTAATTCCAAGTTTTTTGTTTAAATGCTAGCTCTTCAACTTTGGACTCAATTTTCTCGAGATTAGCTCCATGTCACGTGGTTCCTTTTTAATGAATGCTTTCTAATTATTATCATTGCTAGCAAAAGCATTAAAGCTGTCCAGACTTTTAGTGGCAAGCTTTTCCAACACCTGCGTGTTGGAATTTTCCCTGCTTGTTTTTTAGGCGCACCGTTGGCACAACGTGCGCCTATTGAAATCGCCCTGATACTCAATAGAGTATACTACGCCCCCTTGTGATCAAATGGCGAAATGAGCTTTTTTGATGTCGTGAAATTTAGGTCGTGTCCTGTGTTTTTTTTATGCTAATTTCATTTGAAAAGTTAATGTTCTCCCAGCCACGACTGAATTCTGAGTTGGTTGGGAGTAATTTCATGTTCATTGATTGACGTTTTTTTAAAGTTATTCTATGTCAAAAATTTCCAACCTCACTTTTTGATTATTTCAAATTTTCCCGGTATATATTCTAGGTGATCAAGAGAACCAATCATTTGCCGTTCTGAATGTTTGTTTTTTTGCATGTAAATGCAATTATTATAATTAATTATAGCGTGTGGTCAAACGCAAAACGGAAAGCCCCTACAGCAAGAACTCTGAACATTCCTTATCTCAATTCTCAGAATTCTCATTTAATTACCAAAAATTACTGCGCATCGAAGAGGATCTCTTATTATTCAGCCCTGATGTCGTTGTTTCCATAGTGGTCCCTGCCCTAACCTCCTCCATATTTCCTATCAAATTTCAGCTATTGTTTACGCTCAACGTAATAAAATTACTCTGCTTGCGTTTATAGTAGCTATGACTCGTGAATTGGTAAGAGTTCAAAGGTTCAACAATGGGACCTCTGAATAGTGTGATGTGCTGACTTGCTTTATATTTCCATCATGTTGTTATTGTATGTGAAATTTCTTAGTCCTATTCAGAACGAAACAAGGAAATGCTTCTTATTTCTCTACTTCTACATTTTGGTTTTGAAGGTCCTAAAGGAAGTCAGCCCT
>VMOF01000013.1:20502614-20553921 GCA_011764245.1 Trialeurodes vaporariorum | reverse complement strand
GATAATCAAAAGCAGACAGATTTTAATAGCAGGCGCTCCTGGCCGCTTAAGTATTATTCACCTGCGCAACCATGGCGGCAAAGTCTTAAATGCTAAGCGCCGTGTTGCCGCACCGTGCTAATACCATAGCGCTAGTTTGGCTGTCCTCTCTTAATTACTGGCGCTATTATCGTCCAAACACTTATCACCTGCGCGACGTTCCATAGCTACACAGCCTTAAATGCAAGACGCTGTGTTGCCGCATCTTATCGGTAATTCCTCCAATCGACATAGCTATCACAGTTACTTGCTGCCGCTGTTGCTGCTCAAGTACTGTTCACCTGCGCGATAATCTATGGCTGCAAAGTCTTAAATGCTAAGCGCCGAGTTGCCGCAATGTGTTACAGTATTTTGGCGCGACATTCATAGCTACCACATTTAACTGCTGCCGCTGATTGGCGAGTAAGTATTGATAAGCTGCGCGACATAAATAGCAGTCCGACTTTAATTAGTTGGCGCTGTTGCAGCTCAGTGACAAAATTCATAAAGCGCGACTCTTACAGCAGACCGGGTTTACCACCCTGGCGCTAGTTGCAGCTCAGTCCCAACACCGACTCTATGTATTACTTGGTATTTTAGTTAGACAAACTGCAGCGAAAGGCGTATGACATACGTGAGCAGAGGTTGCCCTCGAAGGACAAATGAGTGGATTTGTGAGCAATTGAGTCGCAGCGCTCCATTTGTGAAATTAGGCAGATAGCCATGTGAGCGTTATAGTCGCAGTATCTCCTAAGATTATAGGCCATGTTATGATGAGTCATATAGCGCAATATGACGCATCGTAGCATGATGAACTTTAAGCATCAAACTTACATTCAAAATTTAAAGTATGAAAATGAATTTATTTCGCCCCCTAACAATTTATATCGCCCCCCAATTAGACTCCAGCTTGTTACACAATATTTTGAGGGTTAATATTTGTGTAACGCCATAATTGTAAAATGTTACTCCATGAAAGAAATATTAAAAATATCTAAATTTGCACTGTTTCAGTCTGAGTTCAAGTGTTTTCTCAATTCCTCCCATCTTCTACCTACGTTCAGCAAACTCCTACATATTCAGCTCGCGACATCTTAAACTCCAATTATACTTATTATTTCAATTATCATTATAACTGGGAGGGATGTAACCTAGTAATCCATTAATAGATAGGGGTCTCCAAACGTAACCCTCACATTGGTGAGGGCCTGACAAACGTAACCCTTACATTGGTGGACGCCAATCTTTCCCGTACCTGCAATTATAAAATAAAGACCAGTCGTAGAGTAGTGTAAGTTTGATGCTTAAAGTTCATCATGCTACGATGCGTCATATTGCGCTATATGACTCATCATAACATGGCCTATAATCTTAGGAGATACTGCGACTATAACGCTCACATGGCTATCTGCCTAATTTCACAAATGGAGCGCTGCGACTCAATTGCTCACAAATCCACTCATTTGTCCTTCGAGGGCAACCTCTGCTCACGTATGTCATACGCCTTTCGCTGCAGTTTGTCTAACTAAAATACCAAGTAATACATAGAGTCGGTGTTGGGACTGAGCTGCAACTAGCGCCAGGGTGGTAAACCCGGTCTGCTGTAAGAGTCGCGCTTTATGAATTTTGTCACTGAGCTGCAACAGCGCCAACTAATTAAAGTCGGACTGCTATTTATGTCGCGCAGCTTATCAATACTTACTCGCCAATCAGCGGCAGCAGTTAAATGTGGTAGCTATGAATGTCGCGCCAAAATACTGTAACACATTGCGGCAACTCGGCGCTTAGCATTTAAGACTTTGCAGCCATAGATTATCGCGCAGGTGAACAGTACTTGAGCAGCAACAGCGGCAGCAAGTAACTGTGATAGCTATGTCGATTGGAGGAATTACCGATAAGATGCGGCAACACAGCGTCTTGCATTTAAGGCTGTGTAGCTATGGAACGTCGCGCAGGTGATAAGTGTTTGGACGATAATAGCGCCAGTAATTAAGAGAGGACAGCCAAACTAGCGCTATGGTATTAGCACGGTGCGGCAACACGGCGCTTAGCATTTAAGACTTTGCCGCCATGGTTGCGCAGGTGAATAATACTTAAGCGGCCAGGAGCGCCTGCTATTAAAATCTGTCTGCTTTTGATTATCGCGTTAGTATCAACACGGTGCGGCAACACGGCGCTTAGCATTTAAGACTTTGCCGCCATGGTTGCGCAGGTGAGTAATACGTAACCAGCATGAGCGCCAGCATTTAATTCCGGACGGCTTAGTCGCGCTGGTATTAACGAAGTGCGGCAACGTGGCGCTTAGCATTTAAGACTTTGCAGCCATTTGTCGCGCAGTTGTAATATCCAGAAACGGCAACAGCGCCAGTAATTAAAGTGGACGGCTTTACTCGTCATGTATAAGCACGGTGCGGCAACACGGCGCTTAGCATTTAAGACTTTGCAGCCATGGTTGCGCAGGTGAGTGATGATCGGCTAGAGCGCCAACATTTAAACACCGGACAGCTATGTCGCGCTAATATAAGTAAGATGCGGCAACACGGCGCTTAGCATTTAAGACTTTGCCGCCTTGTGTCGCGCAGATTAATTATATTTGAACGGCAACAGCGCCAGAATTTAAAGGTGGACAGCTTTGAAACTTGCGCCAAACAATTACACGATGCTCCAACGTAGCGCCTAGCATTTAAGACTTTGCTGCTTTAACGTTGCGCTGGTGACATAGACTAGTACTTACTTGATCATACCACACAATTTAACTTTAAAAACTCGCGTGACGATGATATAAGTGAAACAGTTCACAAACTCAAAGGGGTCCTGGACCGACGTGGCTTTCACACACACGTCGCCAGTGGGTTACAATGCGGATAAACGCACACATCGCGCCCGAGAACCTAACCTAACTTACGAACTAAAAGCAGAGCACACGGCTCAACTGAACTTACATGTTGAAACAGAGAGAGACACAGAACAAATAAGATAATTTTTCGGCTGCGATTTGCCCTTATATAGTCGCGGGAGCCCGTGATCAGACGGCCCCACCACACAATTTCGGCGGTGCGGAGAGGGAAAAGTCATGAGTCACGAGATGCTCCTTCGATCACAATGCACATCTCCCAGTCATTGCATCATCTTAGATAAGAGATGCTTGGTGGAAGATCGATGGAACGACGTTGGCACGCTGTATGAAAAGTGTTGAGTAGCGCGCAATTCAAATCATTAGAGCTGATACATATGGTGACTGGGCGTGTGTACAGTGTGCATACACGGATACACGCACAATCCTCACATCTTCCCGGTTCTCAATGGGCTGGATCAAAAAGTAATCCCAGTTTTGGACGCCTAAAATCAAGTTCCATCACCTCCCAAAATATCAGTACAAGATAGACCGAAACTATTTTTGCCCATATTTTAAAGATAGTTGTTTTCGAGTTTACCTCTCCACCCTAGGGAAACTTTCCCAGGGGGTCTTAATTTCGAAAATTTCCCTAGCGAATTGGTCCTTCGAAAAGATAAAGAACGGCGCAAACCACGTCCAAATATCTTTAATAGTGCAAAAGTTATGACCACTTTCAGTTACTTTACAGCCACCCTGTATATAAAGTTACCCCCCAATCTATTATACTAAGCCCCTCCGCCCCCCACTATATCTCTTGAGTAAGAGCCATCGAAAATAGCACCCCCTGAAAAAGCTATAAACGTAGGGAAATGGCGCAATGTTCCATCGATAAGGAAAAAAGTTAAAAGGTGCATTATTTTTGAATCACCCTATATATTCCAAATGGTTTTTAATATTTTGAAAATCCAACATCAGATTCGTTTTTCTTGACCAAAAATACCCCTGGCTACCAAATTTCATGCAAATCGGACGTTAAACAACTGCTATTATTTGTCCTTTTTTGCCGCCCGCAAGCTTATATACCGAAATTGTGTCCGCATTCACCATCGGCTCTAGCTGGTGTATTGGATAGGATACTGGATTAGGAATCTATAGGAATAGGTAGGTTGTAGGTTCAAATCCCGGTCGGGAACTTGACAGCTAAAAAATTAGGAATAACCACAGAGTCCGCGGTATTTGGTAGCAGCGCGCTGTGTGCCCAACCTAATTGCATAACAATATTACCTAGTATAAATTGCAATTTGATAATGGTCGAATGGCGAGTTATGCATTGTAACTTGTATAGTAAAATTATTGTTGGATGAACAAAAAAGTTTTGTTAATATTGCAAATTGAAAATTGCTGATTGAACAAAAGGGAAATTGTTGATATTGCAAATTGAAAATTGCTGGTCTACCAAACTCATTTTGTAAGTTTTGTAATTTAAAATGTCCAAATGACAAAAATACTTTGCTAATTTTGCAATCCTTAATTTGCAATTTTTGCAAAGTAAATGTTTGCAATTCTTCCAAAAAATTTTGTTATTCGAGCAAAACTGTCATTTTATAGAATTGCAAATTACTGTTTTGCCAGTCCAGCAAAATGAAGAGTGTAACGTTTTTTTGCAATTAGCAATTGCTATTTTAGCAATGCCCCATGCTCTTCCAACAAACCTTTTTTTTCAGTGCGGTAGAATCATTGGTGAATTAAAAAATACTATTGATTAATGATTATATACGCAAAACAGCAGCACTGCAGTGGATCTACTGCTGCTGCTACTTGCTAGGTTTTGCTGTAGAAAAATGGACAACCATTCGTTAATACATAGATGTTGAATAAGTAACGATGAGATCAATGAACTTATTGACTTATTAAATAAGTTCAAAAAAAGTTGCTTAGCAGCAGCGATTACGCGCAATTTCTACGCAAGTAGCGCTCCTAGCGGCGAAACTGCGGAAGTTGAGTGAAGCGAGTAACGCTATACACCCATCGGAAAACGCCGTAAGTTCTTGAGCATCGTCGTGCGTTTCATTACTGCTGATATTTTCGGCTTGGCTGGGATTCAAACCTGGAACCTCTAGGTCAGAGGCCAGTTGCACTGACCATCAGACCACAGATGGTTGACGAACCCAACCTAACCGAACCTAATTTATAACCAAGCCTGTATGACAGCAGAGTTGTGTGATCAATGTAAGCCTTCACGTACCATTTAATTTTCTACATTTACCAAATTTATTTCTTAATCGACTGAACCGATTATTTTACTGTTTTCAGCCGAAAATTGCAGATTATTTATTTTAGATGGTGAAGACGAAGAAACAGACGTACAGAGAGACATTTTAGAACACGGCCCTTTGACGGCTGAAATATCGATTTACTCCGACTTCATGAAGTACAAGTCAGGTATGAATGAACTAGACACAGTGGAAGCGTGAATTTTTGGCATCGTTGAATGGGTCTGTTGCATAATTTTGCTAGAACAATATAGAACCTTAACACAGAAAAAAATGGACGTGCTCCAGACACAAACTTTCCGTGTTCTAGACACAAATGAACACACCAATACGGGAACGAGTTCTGAGCGCAATCTATTTAGGTTGAGTTTGCATCTGAAACGCATCTCGTCGTGTCCAGAACCTGAAATGTTTGTGCTCTGAGCACGTTACGTACTGGTGTGTATATAGATCGTGTCTGGAGCACATCCTTTTTTTCTGTGAATTATTATGTAAAATTCGGCGAAAATAATGATGCGCACATGAAAAACGTTCACAATCCGCTCATTAACTCAGGAAATCACTTCAATTTCAAACAGCCCGCGCTACACTAGACACTTTTTGCACCGGTATAATACTCCACAGACCGAACCACCGTGCCTAAGTAAACAACATCGTAACTACAAAATGATGGAATTCCCTTCTAAATACATGAACTATTGGCTGCATTTGCTGTCTGGTCTTTTCGGTTTATCAAAGATTACAAAATAATATAAGAAATGTACGCATCTAAAATGTTTGTAATCCAAAACGCATCTAGAATGTACGAAACATTCAAATGTTCGTAAGTTCTCTTCATGTTTACATAAACGAGATGGTTCCATCTATGCAGTTACAAGTCGGTGATATAGTGTCTAGTGTAGCGCGGGTTGTTTGAAATGGAAGGTATTTTCCGAGTTAATGAGTGGATTTTGAAAGTTTTTAATGCGCGCATCGTTATTTTCGCAGAATTTTACGTTAGGAACAATGATTTATATTGACGTAGCAAAAGTATGCAACAGACCCAAGGTTATAGATTAAAGAGGTATGCTCATCTGACTTCGCGCCACGAAATCAGTAGCGTGCAGTTCAAAATCCAGATCCAAGATGGCCGGAAAAAGCAGAAAACATTGTACACTCTTTCCAGAAAACATCGGGCTATTTTATGCTTTTCTGGAGAGGGAGCCCGATGTTTTCTGGAAAGAGTGTACAATGTTTTCTGCTTTTTCCGGCCATCTTGGATCTGGATTTTGAACTGCACGCTACTGATTTCGTGGCGCGAAGTCAGATGAGCATACCTCTTTAATCTATAACCTTGCAACAGACCCATTATGTCTATTTAAACACACTGACCATTTCTGTCGAAAATTAAATCCAACGGAGGAAAAACAATACTTGACTGATCCGTCATTCTTAGCACATAAATTGGGCCCCTGAATTTTGAGATATTATCAACGTTTTTGTTTACTTTAGATACAGAAACACATCAAGTTTGGCCCACATATGAATCAGCGAAAGAGAAGGAATGAAATGTTGATTTATGGAGTTGTTGTTTAATAGTATTCTGTGTTTTTTTGTGTAATAGTTTGAACAGAACCTATAAGTACTGGATTTCCGGAATGTTACTTCATATATTGCAGCCATTATTCTACGAAATGTTGATTGGATAACTATCTAACTATGAAGTGTATTTAGAACCATTTCACAGCAAAAGCCTGGGAAAATATGCATAGAATATCAGATTTATCGCTGACAATTGAGGAGCTAGTTGGAAAAACGGCCTTAGCCGGCTAAGGCCGTTTTCCGGAGAACAACTTTTCTGAGAGAACATAGGCTCAATAATATCTCCACAAAATTTCATGACCGTACGTCAAAAATTGAGTGAGATATGGGAGTTTATATGAGAAAAGGTTGCCACTTCTGCTGGCGACTATAATGACCATAATGGGGAAAATTGAAGATGGTGAAGAGGACTCAGGCAACAGTGAAAGCGAGAGTGAATACGAGGACGAATAATTTTATATTCTTTATTTTCTAATAAATTCGCCTTCTTTTTTGCAGATTTTTGGTTTTTTTTTTTACATCTATCATGTAGTACATATGTTCCATACAGAAAGTCGTTCTCTGGAAAAACGGAGTTAATACTCAGCATTTAGTGAGGACTTGTCTCTGTGCAACAGGTCGTTCTATGGAAAAACGACCTTAGTAGACCTTTCGTATTTATCCAATTTCTTCTTTCCTATACAGCCAAAGCATATTTCAGTTGTACCAACTTCAACCTGAGGGTATGGATCAACTTTTTTGATCCAACCCAAGCCTGATTCTTCATCTATGTTAGATTGGCACTAAAATAAAAACTTTAACAGCCGTTTTCTCAGAACGCGATTTTGCTACTTAGGCCGTTTTTCCAGCTACCTCCTCAATTAGGCTATTACGGAAATAACTCATTTTTGCCATTTGTCTTTCATTCTATTTTCCGACTGCATCGTACTTGGAAGTTTATTGTGAAGCGCGACATTTTGAGGAATAACAGAATGCTGTTTAGGTGGCATTTTGGAATTCATAGTTTTCCAATCAATCAGGTTTAACCTTAAATCATTTTTGCAAAAGTAATACAAAAAAATGTCCTGTTCTGAGGTCTTCATTTTCAAATAATGACCGCGATTACATATCAGAGTTGGGCAAATAGGAGTGTAATCGATTACACGATTACCGGGTAATCGGTAATCGTCAAACCTTTGGATGGTAATTAAATGTGCTTTTCTCAGATAAATAGTGAACTTTAGGGTATTTTCGATAGGATCAAATTTTTTTGCAACTAATGTGATGGGTGGCTTGTAAAAAATCAGCCCTGATTACCATAAAACCACGCTCCAGGAAAACGACGATTACGATTACTCGGTAATCGTGTAATCGATTACCACTTCCATTTGCCCAACTCTGCTATAATATGTAAAATTGTAAAAAACAACTGCACATTAGTAACTATTCATGACGCTTTTCAATTCGTAAAAATAAAAAGTTATTCATGAATATTTTAAAATTTGAAATAAACGTACAAAATTACCTCGCTAACTGACTCGCTTTGGATCAAATGGCTCATAGTCAGAAAATTTAAGGTTAATGAATAATGAGCCTTATACGGTTTCAGGTGTGTACGACGCTGATATGACATCAGAAAACCAGTATATTGGGGAGCACACCATCAAGGTTATTGGATGGGGAGTCGAAAAGGAAGAACCCTACTGGTTAATGCAAAATTCGTGGAGCAAGAAATTCGGTCAAGATGGACTCATTAAGATCAGACGTGGAACCAGAATTTTGCACTACTTGGCCTCCGCACTTCCAAAAACTAGCTGAAAAAAAAGAAATTACTAAAAAAGCAATTTAATTTTGTAAAATCAGAAAACTGAAGCAAATGTTACTTTTAATGGTAATTTTTGGCCAAATTTACCATGAAAACATTGCTTAATTTACGTTTTGAATCGTAAGTTTTGCGTAAGTCTTAATGATTTTCGTATTTGGATTGTAAAATTTTTCATTTGCAAAGTAAATTTTACAATCCAAAATATTGTGCATTTTAATTTTATCATGCGGCTGACATGGCTTGATAGCTATACTACGTAATTGCAAAAGTCACTTTGTATTGGATTGTAAAATTTACAATATAATTGGTAAAATTAACAGCCAAAATTGCACAAATAATAAAACTTACGAAAAATTTACTGTTCAAAACGTAAACTTAGCGATATAAGTAGTAAATTTTACCAAAAATGACTGCGGTAAAATTAACATTTGCTTTATTTTAATGATTTTACAAATCTATTTTTTTCCGTGTTCCGTACAGGGTGTGACAGTAAAATCAATTCATGTACGTAACGTTTCCTTGGGTTTAATATATTTAGAGCTTGCTATTCGAAAAGCACGCATGCGATGAAATTGCATACGTGCACACATGAAGGCGTTTTAATGCTAGGAAAATAATTCAAGTATGCAAAACTTGAAAAATCAAGATATTCGGGTCTCTATACGATTGAATATGCAATTCCAATTTCCAATCTTTCAATCAGAGTCCAAAAGTAATTTATGAGCTCATTGTGTCATTACTCTATATTTGTTTTGTCAATAACAATTAGTATCGAATCAGAGCTGAGACAAAAATACTGGCTGGATAAGCAATTATATGCAAATTTTTAGCGTTTTGTGACCACCAGAGCTTTATATGTAATTGATGTATTTTTAAGAGAATGGAAAGTCAGGCACTGGATCATTATCTCAAGAATAGCTATCTCCGCAAAATACATCATAAATTATTGTAAAGCTGGGGCTAGAAGTACTTACTGAAAAATGAGATACGGCAAATAAAGTATATTGTATCAACATGAAGTACTGTGGTTTTTTGTACTTTTAGACTTCTTATATTGAGTAAGTTACAAGGCATTTAATGTTAGCACTTTGTTGGCAAATATTGACACTAAACGCTGAAGACTCACCTTATAATGAGTATTCTGAGATGATTAATTTAAATCTAACTTCTAGTTGAAATTAAATCAAATAATACAGTTTATTACCACCCACCTTGACTTCTTTATTCATTTTAACCCTTTCAGAGCAATGAGCTATAACTTTAGAGTGGCAGCGGATTGGTCCACCTTGTGGCACACAGGGTAGAAGGAATCCCGGGAAAAAGCGGAATTTCGACGGCAGATTCCAATGTTTGAGGTTAAGTTTTGTAGGTCGTCTCCAAGTCGTTTCCGGCGATACCCGAGTTTGTTCACAGAACAACCGGAAACTACCTACAAAATTTAACCTCAAAATCGATTTTTACGGCAAGATGGCGGCGCCCTAGGTGACAGCAATGAACCAGTGGAACGTTCCTTGATGTGCCACTCTAAAGTTATAGCTCATTGTTTTAGAGTTGTTCAACATTTTTGGATCTTTAATAATCAGTGCTTAGTCCAGGCAAGAGGGGGTTTTTGCTTGTTGGAGAATTCTGTCTAATAGTCGATTCTTATGTATATTGTGGGTCGCTAAATCCGAATCTGAACTTTGCGTACGAATCAGAGGGGAGGAAAGGCCGTCATTGTGGAAAATGGCGGCATTCCCACCCTTCTAGACTGATTCGTAAGCGAAGTTTAGATTTGGAT
Organism: Trialeurodes vaporariorum; assembly: GCA_011764245.1. Lineage (NCBI taxonomy): Eukaryota > Metazoa > Arthropoda > Insecta > Hemiptera > Aleyrodidae > Trialeurodes > Trialeurodes vaporariorum. The sequence goes on along the minus strand of VMOF01000013.1, from coordinate 20,543,629 downwards.
TCAGCGACCTAGAATACATAGGAATCGAATTTTAGACATAATTCTTCAACACTTGCGAGATAGGGTTCATATCAGCCACGTTGCCTGGACTAATTGCCGATTTTTGAAAAAGAAAAGAAGATAAAAGGCTATTGCAAGTTTATCCATTTTTAAATGAGTTATGTGTACGTGTAGACTTAAAGGACGCACCCATCGTTTGAGTCTGGATATGGGTGAGTGCGATGGGGTGGAGGGCAGTGGCGGCTCGCCTAAGGAGGCAAGGGAGGCTGTGCCTCCCCAGACACTCAGAGGGAAGAAAAAATAACGTCGACAAGACAGAAACGAGAGACAACATATTAAAATTAGGCAATCACAATGTCCGTGAGTCGTGACTCTAAAATTTGAGTCAATCTTCACTAGGAGAGAGCGCAAGAGAAGGAAGTTGTATTGTAAGCGGGCGGAGAACGAGATTTCAGAGTCGCGAAACGACAGCAGTCAGCAGTGCCAGAGTCTGTGCCTCGTCGAGAGGCACAGACTCCAAGTCCGAGTCGGTCGAGTCAGTCAAGAAGTGGTGTTCGGCACACACACACACAACCAAGCAAGGACTGTGCACGCACTAACGAAGGCATCGGAGGCTGCTATCCTCCACGACTCCCGCAGCGTTGCCGTCGAGCCAGTAGCCGGGGATAACCATCATGCCAGTCGCCGGACTAGCCGCGCCTGTTTGTTTGGTTTTGTCTACGTGTTATATACGGAGGCCCCCGGACCCCCCCCCCCCCTGCTGGGGGGGGTTCCCCCAGGCCCCTCGCAGCCTCCCCAATACCAAAGCCCACGAGCCGCCACTGGTGGAGGGGGGGAGGGCTTTTGCGACATCACAAAACGGGAGGTTTGAGATGAAATACCCCAACAGGAGGGGGGCCCTCTCCTTGAAAATTTCGATGGTGGTTGAGATCTGTTTTTATGACAAATTATTCTGTTTTTTAATTAAAAAAAAAACTTGAAAGAAGAGCGCGAGCTCTCTAGAAACTCATATTTTTTGCAACCATGATGAGAACGAAAATGAGTGTTAATTAAATGATCTAGTTTTTCTTAGTAATCTTACTAACTTGCTTTAATAGGATAACGCTAAAAGATTGATCGGAAACCAAAACTCAGCACTGTTAATATCAATCAAAAAATTAGTGCTTCAACTTAGTATGCAAAAATCACGCAGAAGACCCATTCTTAAAAAGGGTTTGGTGAAAACGCTTTGCTTGACAGTCATGATTACTCAATTACTTTCAAAAATATTTAATTTGATTAAATACACTGAAAAAGAAAGACAATCATATTGCCAGATTCTAGTGGCCAGATTGCACTGGCAATAATTGGAAAAAACATTGTCAAATTTGGAGAAAATGTCTGTATTTTTGAATAATTTTTAGACGGAAATAAGATAGAGAACACTTAAGTTGTCAAATACGCTCCCAACTTTTGTTCTAAATTTCTTTCAAACCTATTTCTGCGGAGTGAAGCAGATATTTTTGATTTCAATCACCAAGAAATGACCTTTATTTTCAGCGAGATTAACTCACCGAATAATATGGTTGAAGAACGCTGATAGTCATAGTAATATTCCTAGACTGTCGAGATTACATTCTCGAGGTGAAATTATTGATTGGAAGTAGTTTGATTGCGTAGGATTAGTTAGCCGCTCTGAACTTTTTAATGGTAATTTTAAGTTAATGGGTCTGTTGCAAACTTTTGCTACAACGATTAAGAGTGGATATTCTGATGTAAAATCACCTGAAAAGTCCATTGGTGGCATCAGAAAGTCATAAAATGCAATAATAAACTCACAAGAGGCGTTTAATAAAATCCAAGATGGTGGAGAAATATCGAGCAATCTGTATGCATGCACCGTGAACATCCAAGGATGGCCAACTTTGACAACCTCACTGGAGGTAGAGGTTATGTGTTTGTTTACGTTGTGATTGCTTGTGATCGATATTGTGAGGTTGGCCATCTTAGATGTTCATGGTGCTTGCATACAGGTTGCTCGATATTTCTCCGCCATCTTGGATTTCATTAGACACTTCTTGTGAGTTTATTATTGCATTTTATGACTTTCTGATGTCACCAATGGACTTTTCAGGTGATTTTAAATTAGATTGTACACTCTTAATCGGTGTAGCCAAAGTTTGCAACAGACCCATTATAGCAATACCACTCGCTTGCTTTATTATGGGAATACACAATGTTGGAAATATCTTTTTTCTTCTATAACTACTATAGAAGGGTTTTCTTCGAATTCGTGACTTAAAAAAATCATGAGCAAAACGTAAATTTGTTGCCCTTAAAAAACCAATTTCTCGACATCAAATCAATATAAGTTACTCATTGTCAAGTGAACGGTAATATATGTGACACATATTTAGAATAAGCATAAAAAGACAAAGAATTCTACGCAAAATTCGTGGAGTCATAGCGCAAACTACAAAAATGGGTATTTTTCTACTTCTGAGGGGGCTGCGGGGTGTTCGGGGGGGTCCTACTTTGTGGTACTTTTGGGTGAGAGCTTGTCTAGGTACATGCGTAGAATCGATGATCAAAAGTGCGCGATTTAAACTTTTCTTTCCCGATTAGAAACACAGATTAACTGGACTACTACCGGGGCAGATGGTCGAGTAATGAAATTCCATAACTAGCATTGCACTTGGAATCAGGGCTGCCGTTTTGCGTATAATCAATGCTATTTTTCTATTCACCGATGATTCCACCGGTTGAGAAAAGATTACACAGTTCAGTTCAGTGCATGACTGTAACGCACGAAAATACTCTGATCTGTAATCTTTCCTTAATCGGTGGAAACTCCGTTGAATAATTAAAATATCCGCAAGTTTTTTTAAAGTTATCGACGACTCCACCGGTTGAGAAAAGATTACGGATGCGAGTATTTTAGTTTATTACAGTCATGCACTGAATTGAACTGTGCAATCTTTTCTCAACCGGTGGAATCATCGGTGAATTGAAAAATAGCATTGATTATACGCAAAACGGCAGCCCTGCTTGGAATAACCAAGACTCAAAACGGGCATGGAGAAGGGGGGGGTGTCGATTTGCGGTGCGTAATCATTTCACCGAAGACTCAAAACTCAAGTGAACACCCGGATCCAGTGTTGCCAGATTGGGGTGAAAAAGCCGTACGCTTTACATTAATTTAAATGTGGACGATACGGCTTTTTACCCTCGATCTGGCAACACTGCCCGGATCTTCGAATACAAACTGCATCCGCTTTGACATCACTACTTACAACCGATACGCAAGTGCTTATGTATGAGTATGTAGCAGAAAGATGACAATGCAATCTGGGAAACATGACTCTAAACTGATCCCCATCCCCCATGCAGGGTTTCTCAAACTCTTTGAAAGCGTAAAATGTCAATCGATAAAAGTTCCTTAGAATGTAAACAAATGTGCAAAAATTCGTCTAATAGCGATGCCCATTGTTTCACTCGTCTTCATTCCCTACAAATAGGGACTCTATGCTTCCCCTGCAATGAAAATGAGGAGCGGAGAAAAAAAGACCAGAGAGATGGTTTAAATCATTACTTTCTCGCAAAACGCTTGAAATGAGTTTTACGATGCCAGTCATTAAAGCCATTAAATTTTACAGTAAAATGAACACGGGCGGCTTTTGGGGGCCAAAGTTGGGGGAGGACTTCGATGTCCCTTGAATGGGGATGCCCTTTTATTTTAGTTGCTAGCCGGTGAATCAGAAGTGCGGGAGAAGGTGCGTTTATTCCTTACATTCCAATAATTGTAAGTAAACAAAAACAAACAAACAAAAAAAAAAACCAGAAACAGAGACAGAGACAGAGACAGTGACAGAGCCAGAGACAGAGACAGAGACAGAGACAGAGACAGAGACAGAGACAGAGACAGAGACAGAGACAGAGACAGAGACAGAGACAGAGACAGAGACAGAGACAGAGACAGAGACAGAGACAGATACAGATACAGAGACAGAGACAGAGACAGAGACAGAGACAGAGACAGAGACAGAAACAGAAACAGAAACAGAAACAGAAACAAAAATAAAATAAAACAAAACAAATTCAAGTCGCTACCTCGAATAGAGCTGTGGCAAAGTTTGGCTACCGGCTTATTAATAGTTGATTATGGGGTAAAACCCCGTAAAAGTAACAATTAACGCACTAACAAATCACGAAATCCACTCCCAAACTCATAAAACGCCCCTAACGGCACACTCAATCCAGGTTTGGTTTCAATCCAGCTACTCGAAGGATTGACAATCCGAAGATTGCCAATCCGACTTTAATCCGATTTCAAGACTGGTTTACAAGCGGCACGGAGATGATCAACTCCGATATCCGGATTGGAATCGGCTTGAACAAGGATAAACACGGACTCCTCAAACCTATGAGAACCCGTTTTCAATCAGTATCAAACCTAGATTGACAGTCGGATAATCACCAGGTGTACAAGCTTCGTGAAAGGCGGATCGGAAACGAATTTAAATCCGATTCAAACTGCATGCTGGACCCTGCCACAAATTGGATCCGAACCGGTTTCAAGCCAGTTCTCTGAACATGGTTCAAGATGGATTTAGAAACTCATAAAAGAAGGACTTCAAAACGGTTTCAAACTTGCTACAAGAAGCTTCATCAACCTAGTTTCAAATGAGCTTTCAGCCGATTTCTTGATCGTCCAGTCGGTTGGCCAGTTTAGTGCTTCGTCTTTAAACTCGATTGAAACCGAGTTAATCGAAGTACTCGCAACCGATAGGAATCTGTTTCCAACAAGGATCAAACCTAGTTAATCAATCGGATAGACGTCAGGTTCAAAGGCTCCATACAAGACAAATCAGGGACGGGTTAAAAATCGACTCATTTTGCATACTACATCCTAATAGAAATGGAATCCGATCCAACATCATGCCAGCCTTTTGAACCGAATTCAAGTCGGATTCAACCCGCTGTAAAGACGGTTTGAGTTTGGGTCGGATCACGTTCGTCAATTTTTTTTTGCGGACATGTAAGCCATTTCAAGCAATCTACAATTCGCATTCAATCCGGTTCAAATAACTGTTTTGAAACCGGATTTGAAAGTAGAGTTCTTGATCCGTTTAAACCCGTGTTTAACCCAATTGATAAAACAAGTTTGAATATGGTTTTAAATTAGTTTCAAGTAGGGTTTATAACCCTCCATGAAATCAGTTTGAATCAAGGTGAAATCTAGCTATCCAATTTTTGGTGCGGACATCTAGGCCATTTCAAATTGTCTACAATTCGCATTCAATCTAGATTGAATAACCTGGTTTGAAACCGGATAGGGAAGCGGAGTGAACTTAGTTCGCGGCTTCCGCCAAGAGAGTGCTCCACCATATTTTTGCGAAACGTTACTCGCGTTTACTTGGCCCCGAGCTGCGAACGACCTCTCCACTGAAACTTGGTACGGTTGGGACATCTTTATCATTACTTTTTGGTATTGGATTCACCCTAGGCCCACGTAGAGTGCCTGAAAATTGGTTAAGCGAGGCTAACCTAAACAATAACTCAAGCTTGAGTCTATAACTTTCTATCAGTTTGAAGTTGGTCATAAGTTGGTCTGGTACAGTTCATTCAGAACTTGGCTGCCATCTAGATTCAATCTGGTATTTCAAGTTTAGATACGGTCTTGTGAGTCATTCAAGTCGCCTATCTGCACTTTGCATTCAATCCGGCTTGAGTAACCAGTTGTGAAACCGGACGGGGACGAAGCTTAGTTCTTGATCCGAAATATACCCATGTTGAACCCAACTGATGAAACAAGCTTGAAAACATCTTTAAATCAGCTGAAATTAGGGTATATAATCCTCTTCAAAATCAGTTTGATTTCGGGTTAAATCCGGCTGTTCTATTTTTAGTGCGGACATGTAAGCATTTCAAGCCGTCAATAATTCGCATTTAGTCTGGGTTGAATAATCTAGTTTGAATCCGGTCAGGAATTTCAGGTTTAAAACTGGAGTAACCCTGATTGAACCCCATTAATGATTCAAGTTGGAAAGCGTATTTAAATCAGCTTGAAAATGGATTCACAATCAACGGCTAAGATTGCTTAAATCCGAATCAAATCTAGTTAGTCAATTTTTTTTGCGGACATGTAAGCCATTTCAAACTATCTATAATTCGCATTCAACCCTGCTTTGATAATCTCGTTTGAATCCGGTTCGGAATCGGTGGTTTAAAATTGGGAATAACCCTGATTGAACCCCATTTTTGAAACAAGTTGAAAAGGGTTTTTGAACCAGTTTGAATAGGGGTCTATGATGCTTGGCGAAGATAGCTAGAATCCTAGTCAAATCTAGTTAGTCAATTTTTTTTGCGGACATGTAAGCCATTTCAAACTGTCTATAATCCGGCTTAAATCCAGCTTGTGTTAATCAGGTTTGAAACCGGATTGCAAAACTGGATTGAAATCGGTTGACTGGTTTGCCAAACCGAATTGAATCAGGTTTCAACCTCGAAATGTGCCGTTAGGGGCTTCCCAACGTGAGACTCACTGAGGCTGTAATGGCGGTAATTACCGTCTAAATCTTATGGAAATTGCTTTTTTGTCTCCTTGTGCGGTGTCGCGAGAACAACTCGTGAGGATGGAGCTGATTGAGATAGAGAAACCCAATGTAAAAGAGTTTTGTACTACGGTCTCGCGTTAGAAAGCATTTGATGAGTTCGGGAGTGGATTTCGTGTTTTTTAGCGTGCTTATCGTCATGTTCACATGGTTTTACCCCCTAATCAACCATCACTAAGCCTGTAGCAAAATTTTAGAACAGCTCTATTATTGAGGGGTTCAAGCCACCCAACCCCCCCCCCCCCCAAAAAAAATCCACCTAAGAAAAGGAAGTCAGGTAGAAAGGTACATTAATTGCTCCATTTACACTAACAATAGACGGTTTTAGTGCAAAGTCAACGGTTAACCAACAACCACAACAATGCGCTCATCGGTTGCAATCGGTTGGGATAAAACCCGCGTAGCGTTCCAAACTATCTCACTCTCTCTCCCTTGATCCCCATTTATATTTATCTCTTTCTAGTTCCGAAATTCGTATACAGGGCCTTGTTGCACGACTTATTATTCTCAAAATCGCATTAAAATGCCTCAAGGAATTCATTTCTGCCATAAAATTTCACAAAATAAGTCTCTATATACGATTTTTCAAATTAGAGTGAGATGGCAGTACATGGAGGTCACGTGAGAGCAAGAGAGACCAACTGGCTTTGATTGGAACGCTCATCACCGGCAGTCGCCATTACTAGAACCCTCTATAAGCATACAAAAAGCAATTCAAGTCTCTAATGGGTCTGTTGCATACTTTTGCTACAGCAATATGGAGCCTTGGTTCTTATGTAAAATTCGGGAAAATAACGATGCGCGCATTCAAAACGTTCAAAATCCACTCATTAACTCAGAAAATCACTTCAATTTCAAACAGCCCGCGCTATAGTAGACACTATTTGCACCGGAACCACCGTGCATAAGTAAACAACATCGTAACTACAAAATGATGGAATTTCTTTTTTAATACGTGAAATAAGTATAAGCTGCATTTGCTGTCTGGTCTTTTCGGTTTATTAAAGATTACAAAATAATATAAGAAATGTACGCATCTTAACGAAACATTATAATGTTTGTAAGTTCTGTTCATGTTTACATAAACGAGATGGTTCCGTCTATGTAGTTATAAGTCGGTGATACAGTGTCTAGTGTAGCGCGGGTTGTTTGAAATGGAAGGTATTTCCTGAGTTAATGAGTGGATTTTGAAAGTTTGTAATGTGCGCAATGTTATTTTCGCCGAATTTTACGTTAGAAACAATGTGTCATATTGATGTAGCAATGGCACGCAACTGACCCATTGGATTATTTAGGGGGGTTAAGCCCGCCCCCTCCCCCCAAAGCCTCCTATGAAAAGAAAGTTTGCGAACCACTGATTCGAGAAGAAAAAATTCGATTGAAAACAATCACGAATTACAAGAAATTTAAGTATCGCAAACATTCTCAAGTGTATTTACACGTAATTTGACGCATTATTCAAATTTCAAACACTTTCTCTCGAATTAAATGCCGCATGTTTGGAGTATAAATACTACCCCCTCTCGATGTTTAAAGCATCAGTTCTAAAAGGGTTTTCGATCCGAATCGAATTCGTGTAATCATACAGTGTTTCTCTTTTGATTCCTTATTTGACCAAAGTTGTGTCCAAAATGGAATTTGTCGCATTACTCTTGTGTCTGATGGCACTTTCTGCTGAGTCTATCCCGAAAACTTCTCACTTCTTGTCCACCAAATATATCAACCAGATCAACAACAGACAGAGCACATGGAAGGTAAGCACACAAAAAAAAAAGATTATTGAAAATAACCATACGGATACTTGATCTTGGCACCTGCTAGATGTTATGGTAAACTTGACCAGAAGTATGGTACATTCACCGATACTTTGAGTAAATTTGACATGCAATCAGGTAACATCACCTAGTACCTAGTCAAAATATAGTATAGGTACTTCTGGTAAACATCACAATAACATCTAGCAGGTGCCAAAATCAGGTATCCGTATGGTTATTTTCACCGTAGTTTTCTTTCCGTGCAGTGGGGTTGCGTACAGTCTAGAATTGTTGAATTGTGTCCTTTTAAACGAATAAAATAGGTCGAACTATTGGAGGTGTACACTGTACAGTGTACTCCCTCAAATCGATAATTTGAATGGTTTTAATAGGACAAAATGCAGCGTGACCAAATTACTCGAGACGCACTGAATGTAAGACCTAATAATTGGGCCCTTAAATCATGAGGTGTCTTTTTCCTAAGAAATCTTAATGTAATTGCGACGGTGATTTTTTCGGAAGAGCATACTTCAACTTTCATGAGTAGTTCATAGGCATTGAATCAAGGTTCAATATTGTTGCAGTAAAAGTACGCATAACAGACCCATTAATCTACCTTGACTTCAAACTAACAATGGGAGCATCGAAATTCATAAATGACTCAGAAAATCAATCAACATATACGTTCAAAAAGTGTAATTGTTTTGTATTTTGTTTTTTGTTCTTTTTTGTTTTTTTGGATTTTTTTTCGTTTGTTTTTTAAAAAATACTGTTCAAGCTTACCTATTTGATACTTGTGATCTAACAAGTGGTTTGAAGTAAAACGTAGGTGGAGGAAATTTGAAAACTGCAAGTAGACCTGTTTAAATAGTGATGACGTCACGATCAAAAATGATCCAAACAAACGCTTTATCTTGCACACTCTCGTGGATTTATCTATAAGAAATCACATTCAAATTGCTAAATGCAAATTCACACTTCTAACTAACCAGTTGTCTCAAATTTTACAGCATCATTAGCTTCGACATACCTCAAAGTTTCTTTTCACTACGACATAATTTATGAAAGATCACAAGTGAATTTACAATCACAATTATATCGAAAGATGTCCTATGTTTTGTCCTTGTCTTACTCACTGTCTCTTATGAGCGTATCGCCGCTATGACACTCAATCATCCTGATCTCTCTTCATATCAAAGCTTGGTCGAGGTATGTCACGTGGTATGATGGTGCAGAAGCTCATATCCTAAAATTGCGTGCCCAAAAGAAACTGTGAGTGGGACAAGGACAAAACATGGGACTTTCTTCAATATGACTGTGATCGTAAATTAATGCGTTATGTTTCGGAAATGTTGCTGTAACGTGATTATTCTTTAAGGTACATGGAGAATCTTATGAGGTAATAAAATCTGAGAGAACTTGTTGTTTACTGGCACAAATTAGCATTTAAAAATGTTGGTCCTGTTTCTTTATGGGAAAACCCACGACAGTAAGTCAGATAGAGCATTTGTTTGGATCCAATTTTGATCGTGACGTCACACTGAACAGGTCTATTATCAATAAAATACTGAACAGTAAACATACCTGAAACAAAAGAAATAAAAGAAGACGTTGAAAAATAGAACAGTTTTGATGTTTATAAACATGCGTTGTTTACTTACAAGGGGAGGCTCAGAAGTCGCCGTCTCCGATTTTGAAAACAATTGCACGATAATATAGCTAAAGTAAAACTATTAGACCCGTGTTCCTCACTTTTTGCCAATGGGCCTTCCTAAAGCGTCAGGAATTTTTTGAAAGTTGCCGAAATTCACGCAAAGAACCCGAGCGGAGAGCGTTCCGAATATTTACGTGAATTTCGGCAACTTTCAAAAAATTCCTGACGCTTTAGGAAGGCCCATTGGCAAAAAGTGAGAAACACGGGTCTAACGGTTTTACTTTAGCTACATTTTCGTGCAATTGTTTTCAAAATCGGAGGCGGCAACTTCTGAGCCTCCCCTTGTTAGGATAACTGTTGTTGAAAATACGACATTTATCAAACATTTTGTGCTCTACACTAACTTGTCGACCGTAAACGGATCTATTGAATACATTCTGAATTCAAGTATTCATCTGTGTTTTTTTTTTTTTGGTTTGTTTTGTTTTTTTTTTTTTTTTTTTTTTTTTTTTTTTGTATTAGGCTGGCAGCAATTTTCACCCGGCTACCCCCCTTTCCTATCTGAAAATGCTGGCGAACGATACTAAAGTAATGAAGCACGGTCACTTACTAAGGATGTCAATGCTAGTGAAGAAAATTTCAATGCCAAATGAAGGTGAGATCCCTGTGGAATTTGATGCGAGGAAAGAATGGGGCGCCATCTGCCCGACAATCAGCGAAATTCTTGATCAAGGACAATGCGGCTCAAGTTGGGTGAGAATGTTTGTTCACTGGTTATAATTTGTTATTTATGTGTGTATTTATCTAAATAAATCGGGATACCTGAGTGTCCAATATTGGACCTACTGCCGCATACACGGCAGTCAGCACACGGCTTTGTAGAAGTTTTGTGTATTCATTAAAAACCGAGTTGCTTAGAAAAGGACTGCCTCTTTTATTTACACTGAAAAAACAAAAATGCTGATTTAGCATATAAGATGTAGAAGAAGTGTCCGACATGTACTAAATGCTGAGTTCACATTATGAAAATGCTGATTTAACATTTGAAAATGCTGATTTAACATTTTCTAATGTTGAATTAGCATTTTCATCATGTAAAATCAGCATTTAGTACATGTCGGACACTTTCTCTACATTTTCAATGCTAAATCAACATTTTTATTTTTTCAGTGTACGCTCTGAGCGGTTGTTTGGCTGTGGCTTCTGTTACAACTGCGTGCTCCTAGTCCATAATTTTTGGCTAATTTTCAATTTTCATTCCCTCAAGTCAAAACAAATCTTGCCTCTGCCTTTAAACTTTTGATTTTTAAACGTTCCTCAATGAAAAACCAAAGCGTATGTTCATTTCCAATAATTGTCATTTTGTAACAAGAGGAATAATGTTGAGCAATTTCCAAGATTATCGGTCTAGGTGCGCCTATACTACTGAAACAACCTCTAATGTGATTATTATGATTCAACAAAGCGAAGCAAGAAATAAGTAAGCGGTTTGATAGAGGACCTCTCACTTCAGTCGGACCTCTCACTTCAGTCGGACCTCTCAAAGAATGCAAAATTAAGAGACCGGACCTCTCATTTAAAGCGGACTTCTCAATAGTGTAAAATTTTAGACTTTGGTCCTCTCAGTGGATCTGTTGCAAACTTTTGCTACAACGATTACGAGTGCTTAATCTAATGTAAACTCACCTAAAAAGTCCATTGGTGGCACCAGAAAGTCATAAAATTTAATAATAAACTCACAAGAGGCGTTTAGTGAAATCCAAGATGGCTGAGAAATATCAATCAAGCAATGTGTATACATGCACCACAAACATCCAAAGATAGCCAACTTTGACAACCTCACTGGAGGTAGAGGTTACTGTGTTTGTTTACGTTGTGATTGGTTGAGATCGATATTGTGAGGTTGGCTATCCTTGGATGTTCGTGGTGCATGCATACAAATTGCGCGATATCCCTCCGACATCTTGGATTTCATTAAATGCCTCTTGTGAGTTTATTATTGCATTTTATGACTTTCTGATGTCACCAATGGACTTTTCAGGCGATTTTACATTAGATCAATCTCTCTTAATTGTTGTAGCAAAAGTTTGCGACTGACCCATTGGTACACGGAGAAAAATGATTCGCGACATTTGCTTAGAATTCAGCTTCTTTTACTAGACCGGCGAGTTGATTTTCGGCATAGCTATATTCCTGTATAGAGCAACCAGACTAGTTTAGTAAAATCCTAGACTACTAATCTAGTTGCACCGTTTCGCCGCTTGGCTGCAGGGTACCACTTGCCGCGTTGCAGAGTCGCCCTTGCTGCGTTGCAGAATAATCTCTCCGCTCAGCTGCATTGCTTTGACGCCAGGTTGCAATTTGGTTTTTCTCCGTGTAGAAAACATGCATATTTATCGATCTAGAGGTAGTTTCAGAAGTGTAGGCGGACCTGAACCGATAATCTTTGGAATTTGTTAACATTATTTCTGAAATTACTCGATGAAAATAAATGAAAATGAAATTGAGTGTTCACTTTACAATGAGGAACACTTTAAACACAAAAGAATAAAGTCAGAGGCAAGTTCGGTTTCATTTTAAAGGAATTAGATTTGAAAATTCGCCAAAGATTATTGTTTAGGTCCGCCTACACTTCTGAAACGAGCTCTATCTATGTCTTTATTTATTTATTTATTTCTTTCTTTCTTTTCTTTTCTTTCTTTCTTTCTTTAAGTAATTTATTTATTTATTTTTAATTCTAAGGCGATTGCTCCAGCTCAAGCATTCACAGACCGTTATTGCATTGCGACGAAAGGACAATTTAAAGAGAGGTTATCGACGGCCCACGCTTTGAATTGCGAACAATCGGTAGGCAAAGGATGCTATGGCGGGTAAAGTATTCTTTATTATTATCAATATTATTATTATTTTTTTTCTTCTTTAACCCATGTCTTCCGCCTTCCTACGCCTGACTAGTGGCCCTCTCATTACATATGCGTAACATAATTTTGTACTTCCGGTTGCTTTTCATTTTTACTTTCTCACGACTAACAAAGCTGGAACTTGAGAAAGTATTGCGACGGTGCAGATGTCTTTCTGTCTGTATCCCAGCAGAACTTTTGGACCAATCATCCATATGCTTCAAAATTGTGCAGAGAAGTTGCTTTTACAACTCCCCAGAGGAATTGTTTTTGTTTTTTTCAAAATTTTAAATTGTAGTCAAGTTATGGATGATAAAAGATGTCCATCAAAATCAATGGTAAAATGAGTGAACATAAAGAAAAATTGGAATGTCTCGGATATGGCTGTTTGCAGTTTGATGAAAATTTGCAAAAACAATTTGCAACCAGCCTACTGTAAAATTAACCCCGTAAGGGGGTCTACGGGTCTCCCACAGAGTAATAAAGAGGGGTCTGGGGGGATCCTCCTAGATTAAGTTTGATATGAGAAAGTATTCGTGAGGTATTCCCTATAATTTATTTCCCTATGCTTCTTCATGTTTTGTCCATTAACAACTCTATTTAAATTTATTTTTAATGGCTTCTTTTCCCCTGTCAGTAAAAACCTACATTTTTTGTTGCATTTCTACACTTTTAAATGTTTTTAATTGTGTCCGATGTTTAGGCACATATTCCCACATGAATAAGTCATGACAACTGCCCCTCCATAACGCTATAATAAAGATTTGCAACAGACTCATTCTTTCTTTTCTTATATAGATTTGACTATATGGCATGGAGATACTTCTACTTAGAGGGTATTCCAACCGGTGGTGAATTTGGCAGCAAGCAAGGTTGTGAACCATACACCATTCCACCGTCTGACGATTTCGAAAGTGAGACAGGACCTCAAGAATGCCAGACAGAATGCACTAACGAAGAATACACTAAACCACTGAATGAAGATCTGAAATTCGGTGAGTCGTTGGATTTATAGAATTAAGTGCAGCTGGATTATAGACGAAGAATGGAAATTTGTCCACACAAGATATCAAATTGTGTCTTAAGAAAAATGTGAAAAAAACCAGAGACAAATAGAGACGGAGCACTACGCTAAAATACTTAGGGAAGATTTGAGGCACACTGAATTTTCAGGGATTCAACAAAATAACATGTAAAACAACATTCAACACTTTTCGATGTCGCATGGTGTTGAACGGTAACATTTGGTAGATACAGGGGGGAAAGGGTGGGAAGTGTAGAGGAGGGTACTTAACCCTCTAAAGACCAGGTTAGTTCTCGCATGATTGTCACTTTTCCGTTCATATAGGGAAGGTGCAGTTAACTGTTCGTACTCGGGGGAGTTGGAATTGCCTATGTGACGGATTGAAGGCGCCAGACGAAATCTCATTTTGTTATACTACATCGAGAATTGTGTTTATTCGGAATCATGATACAGGAACAATGTGAAATAGACTAGAGGAGAAAAACCGAGTATACTTAGGCTTGGTCCATAAAGGGTTAACATTCAACACCCTGCGACGTTAACTGTTGTTTTGTTGAATCCGAGAGAGTTAAGCGTGCCTATGCTGCAGCCGTATAGTGTTTTGTCTCTATTTGTCTCTGGATAAAAACCCGGGGTTTTCAGGAAATTCCAAGTTGACTGTCAGTGGCGACTCGTGCCAATCGGCAACTTCGTTTCTGCCATTGGAACCTGTGCAAAAATATCGATTTCTCTGAATCCTTGATGATCGACTATTTTACTTAGGTGTAATTGAGAGTATTTGTTGTCGCTTTATTTCACTAGCCACCACTGACTTTCATACAGTGAGTCACAATGAAGGAGTGCAATCAAATATCTATATTCCGTTATTCCGTGATGAATCCGATTCCTAGCATAATTTCAGTGCAGGCGTAACTAGAAATGACATTTCTCTCACGTTGTCCAGTAAAATTTGTAAGTTAGAAAAGGATAAGAAAGGGAGATCAATCTCCTCTTCCTATCCTTTTTCTACCTGTACATTCGGATGAGTAAAAATAGAGATAGCATGATTTCTAGTTACGCTACTGCATAGATTCGAGAAAGCTGCAGTTGGGTGATGGGATTCAGAAACATCGGATAACATATACCAGGGTCCCAGCGATTATAAGGTTAGGTCATAGTTGTTGGGTGGGGTCCTACATGGTGGCTCTAAGGAGAGGGAAGAGGGACTGGTTTTGTAGTATTTTCCCGCCATCCCAACTGAAATCAATTTTTTTCGGGGGGAAAACAATGTTTCTCTTGGCTGCTACACGAGATGTAAAAGATAGTTTAAAAAAATTCAATTTTTTTTCAAAATTTTTTGGCATAATAGGATCAAGATTTGTTCGTTTGAATTGGTAAAAAATGATCCGATGTTCTTTAATTTTCTTGTAGCTTAGAGTTTTGCCCCCTTATAACTTTTTACTTGGGTCTTTCCAGCTTTTATCCAAATTAATTCGATTTTCTTACGATCTGTTAAGGAAGATAATCGTGAAATTTTTACTCTTTTGAATTTTTTCAGCTGGGGACGTATACGTTTTGGAAAGTGATGAAGACATCAAAAAGGACGTGCTAGCCAATGGTCCAGTATCCGTTGTGTTCAAAGTTTACATGGACTTCCTCTCTTACAAATCAGGTTAAACATTCTTTGAGTATTTTATTTTTTTAAATCAGCATTTATCAACACTGAGAGAAATTACTTCTTTAAAAACAAGGAAAGGAGACGTTTACTAGTGACAGTTTTCCTTTCGTGAAGTAAAGTTCTGTTTCATATAGGAGAATCACTGTCACGACAAGGAATCTTTTACTCTTAGGAGCAGAAATTTTCCTTAGGTTAAAGGAATTGCAGTTTCTTTAACACAAACGGAATAGGTACACCTTGGAATAAACAAAAAAAATTCTCTTAGTGTATCAACTCAAAGAGCATAACGTCATGGATGATTGAGCACTTTTTTACAACAAGAATATAGCGAAAGTAGATCACAAATTTGTGGTACATAATAGGCTTTCTTGCAAAGCTGTCCGAAGTTGAAAAAAAAATCCATCGAAAAAATTCACCAGTGATAAATGGGGCATTCTTTTGCTACAGTGCGATGAAGGGTTGATTCTGGTTTAACATCGCGTGAAAGTCATTTTGAGAGCATCAACAAGCATCAAAATCCACTCATAAATCCAAAAAAGGCGTTTTAAGGGAAGCCTAAGATGGCGGTCCAATGGGAGAATCAATCCTGCATGCATGCTCCACAAGCATCAAACGATGACCAAATTGACCGACGCACTATGGTCCAGAAGTCCGATTTAGGAAGACATTAGTTTCCACTAAAATCGCCCAATATCTTGAAAACGGCTCATCTGACACCAAAAATGGTTATTACAAAAAAGTTAAAACGGTTTACGTTCTATATTTTTTGTAATAATCAGTTTTGGTGTCAGATGAGCCGTTTTCAAGATATTGGGTGATTTTAATGGAAACTAATGTCTTCCTAAATCGGACTTGTGGACCATAGTGCGACGTCGGCAGTTTATATTGTTAGTTAGAATATCAACAAACGACTCACTTCCTAATGATACCCAGGCCAAGTTTTATGTAATTCCTACGTGTCTTTTTCCGATGAATTTTACCTTCTCGTTATTGTTTGTGATTATTATGGCGAATATTTTACGTTTTGTGTCGATTTGCTCTAGTTCTGAAAATGAAGCACCGGGCAAACACTAAAACTAACGTATACCTGTGCCCATGGGCGGAGCCAGTAATTTGGCAACTGTTGATTCTTCCCATTTGAATGTATGAGAAACAGTAGATTAGAAATTGGGCCATGGCTCCCTCAAGAATCGATTGTTTCTCATACATTCAAATGGGAAGAATCCACAGTTGCCAAATTGCTGGCTCCACCCTATGCCGAATGCCGTTGTCGACCATTTTTGCAGATCATGGTGCATGCAAACACCATGCAGGGCTGATTAGACCATTCAACCACCATCATAGGCTTTCCTTAAAACGTCTAGTGTGGGTTCATAAGTAAAGTTAGATATTGTTTATGATGCTCTCAACGTGATTTTCACGCCATTTTATTATACCATAATCAACCCTGCATATAAGGATGCAACACACCCATTACATTGAACAAGCTTTTGTTTGCAGTCAGTGCTTTTAAATTATCATATTTACAAATAAAACTGTTCTTTATTTTCGAATTATTTCAGGAGTTTACGAGACACCAAAAGGAGATGTCATCGATATTGGATACCACGCAGCGAAGCTCATTGGTTGGGGAGTCGAGAACGACACTCCATATTGGCTGCTTCAGAACACGTGGTCCGAAAAATGGGCCGAAGGTGGCATCTTCAAAATCAAGCAAGGAGACGATATCTTCCAATGGGCTACCGCCGGCATACCAAAATTATAAACGGAACAAATAGTTTTTAAACGATTAAATGAACGATTATTATAATTATCATATAACAGTAATTAAATTTTTATTTGCTTTAAAGAATCGTGCTTTATTTAATTTGACTTTAATTTTGCCTTTCACGGCAAAACTGAATGGGTATCAGGAAAAAAGGGCTCTTTATGAAAAAACCCGATTTTTTAGGAGAGACAAATCAAGAGCTAACTGATGGCAAAGTGCTGCGTTACTCCGTAAGGAGAAGAAAATTATCCAACAGCGACAACAATACGATTTTGCATTGTTTTTATTCAGCTCAAGAGTAAATTCTGGAAATTCATAGAGCGCGCGCGTTGTTATTATTACCGCTTACGTCATTTTACCTACGAGTCTCAATGTTTATTTAAATCAACAAAAGTGCAGTATCGTGACTTTCGCCTCTTCTTCTATCATTTTCTAACCCATGCGTTCAGATAACCGGAGAGAGAGAGAGAAAGAGAGAGAGAGAGAGAAAGAGAGAGAGAAAGAGGGAGAGAGAGAGATATTTCATCAGTGAGTAGTCCGCGAATCTTTAGGGTTTAAATTTTAATTGAGCCCGATCATGAGAATTCGAGGATTGGGTTAAATTTTAAATTGAGGCCTAAAAATTCGCGAATCACCCGCTGATGAGATGTTACAATCACTCAAGTTTCAGAATTATATGGAATCGAGACTTTTCTTTGCAACAAGGATCTGAAGAGCTCTCAAAACCTTAATTCAAGTTTACTTCAACTAAGATGTCGTCTGGTGTAATCTACATTTTTTTTATTTCATTGTTTTGAATTTGATGATTCAGCTAAATCTGAGCCTCTTGAGAGCTTGCGATTCTGACCGACCGATTCCGATCAAATCCGGGTTGAGTAACGCTTGGAATCGAGCCCAAGGTAATGTATCTGAAAATTTTTGTCCCGCGACTTTAACTGTCAATTTTAATTTTCTCTGGCGCCACTTGGAAAGTTGGTTTCGCGTTTTTCAAAATGAGTTCGATAATTTTGTTCGTGTGTTTGGTTACAACGATTGGAGAATCTTTCGCAAACAACGCTCATTTTCTATCGGAGGGATATATCGAAGCAATTAACAGCAAACAAAGTCAATGGAAGGTAAGCTTAAATTTAACTACAGAAAAAAGTATTTAAATACATACAAAGTGTTTAAAAAAGTAACACTCTAAAAATAAGGAGAAGAGTAAATTTTACTCTAGGATGGTTCATTTATCATGTAGCAATTTGAATGATTAATATACTTCCAGCGTCATGATGAACTTATACAGGAATCTTGGATGTTTTTTTTACTGTCAATCAGTCATTACTTACAGTATAATACGTTCAATATTCACGATCGCATGGTTATTTGTTACCCATTTAAATTTATTTACAATGTAGGAACCATCTAAAGGTGAAATTCACACTTTCACTTTTTCCAGGAACGCCAATGGACAAAAAATTTTCAATTAATATTTTTGAGGGGGGGGCAATCAATGTTGACCCCCATGCTATGTGTCCGTGTCCCACTAAAGAATATCAGACTTGTGTTTAGCTGTTTTTCGTAATCTTGAGCAATTTCTGTGAAAAATTGTAGGGGTATACGAACTTTTTCTTTTAAAACACTTGCCTAGTAAAAAGTGTAACGTAGCAACATCCTTTTTTATCTATATTCAAATGCATGTAAAAAAATAGATTTTTGTTTTGTCAATAGTCGATTTTATCAACGGATTTAAATAGTAAGAAAACGTGATTGAGATATCACACATCACAGGCCATCAACCACTGAGGGGTGTAATTTACAAGCGAATAATCTTATTTTATTATTTTGTTTTCCTAGGCGGGTGTCAATTTTGGCCCCAACACTCCGCTTTCGGAGGTCAAGAAATTGCTCGGAACAATTATGACGAGGAGAGAATCTGAAACGCACATTATAAAGACCTCTGATCCATTGTGGCCGGATGTATTGCCAACGAACTTTGACTCAAGGGAGAAATGGGGCAAACAGTGTCCTACAATTGGCGAGGTTCTAGACCAGGGAAAGTGCGGATCTGGCTGGGTAAGTATTTAAAAAATAGAAACAGATGAATATATTTTTCAGAATTTCTAGATAGAAGAGTAAATATCCTCCATCAGACAGAAACGTGTCGGCATTGATTAATTGCTATCCATAATGGTTCACTAAAACAAAATACAGGCAACATTTTTAGAAAAGAGTGCTTCGTTTGAAATTGACTTGTCTTAATATGTTAGTTTTGCAATAATGTATCTAATTTGAACCAATCCCGTGACGATGCCACGGATATAAATCGAATTTCGAAAACAGTCTATTTTTGTCAAGCGAGTTCTTTTGTTAATCGAATGTTTCGAAATTTTGCTACGTGGATTTCAACTTATAAGAAGTCATTAGTGGATCTAGCAATCTGGCATCTGAGTATTATTTCAATTTTTATGTATGATACAATCAATTCTTGAAGGGACTATAGCCCTGTGACGAATCGATTATTTCTCATGCAATCAAATGTGAAGAATACACCGTTGCCAGATTACCTTATCTTTGCTGCTTTTGTTGTTCGCTTCGCATTTATTTTAAAGTGACTATCTTATTTAGGTGGTCCTAATTGGTTTCTCATGTTCAACTTATTTAGTGATTTATTTTATAATTATTACTACATTATTACTTATTACTTATTACTTATTACTAATTGCTTATTATTTATTACTTATTACTTATTACATATTACTTATTACTAATTGCTTATTATTTATTACTTATTACTTATTATATTATTACTAGGCAATCGCTGCAGCTCAAGCGTTCACCGACCGATACTGCATCGCGAGGAAAGGAAAACATAAGGCGAGGTTATCTACATCACGTGTTCTCTCATGCTGCCATAATTGTGGAGGCGGTTGCTCAGGAGGGTAAAATATTAGTACCAAAAGCGTTAGCAAGAGAGTCGTGGCAACTCTAGAAACTTGAACAATGCCACCTCTATCCAACAATATCGGATCTGTTTGCAAACTTCTGTTACAACAATTGAAAGAACTATTGAGAGTTTTAAACAGTTCTGAGGTAGATTCACTCGACATTAACTCCGTTGAAAGCATCATAATTCCAAAATTGACTCCTTGAAACTAAATCAATGCTCTTTAAATTAAAATTCCAATATGTCAGTCGAATGAGGAATAGTTACTATTGGTAATTTCTGCCTAATCGCAGCTTTCCATGCTGAGAAAAATTATTCATCAAAGAGCAAACTGCAATGAGATTAAACTCCCCCGTTGCATTGTGACCCACGCTAATTTGACCGCCATCTTACACTTCTTTTGAAATGCCTTTAAAATGGGTTAGCGAGCGGATTTTTAGACTGTTTGAGGCTCTCAATGGAATTTTTGCTCAATTTTAAATGAGAATCTACCGTCCCTAATGCTGTTACTAAAATTTTCAACAGACCCATTACATCAATTTCGATTCTAATTGCTACAATTGTAACGCAGATCATTTGGTCGAGTACAATACATGGGTTAGATTGTAGATCGCCTTCGCTCAGAGGTTTAGTCAAAAATGAGGGTAGCTCTACAAAATCAGATCTACGCTCCTTGGAAATTGTATGAAAAATAATCTCAGAACTTAAGTGGAAAGCTCTACAGAATGTAAACAAGATGAGCAAGCTCAAGATGTTGAAACAGATACATGTAGACTGGGAGAATGTAGATCTTTGACCCTTTAAATTATCTCCTAAAATAAATCTCACAAGTTTGATACCCATGCCTAGGCCCACTGGCGCATCCAGGATCTCTTCCATTTCTCTCATTTCCCATTTGAATGTGTAAGTAGGAAAAGGACAGAGAGAGGGGGTTTTATCCCCTTGTCCATCCTTGTATAACATACGTTGTTTAATGGAGAAAAGAGAGAGATGAAGATTTTGAAGAAACTCTCGGTGCCCTACTGCCCAGGCCGATCAATTTTAATGCCTACATATACACAGTCTGGCCAAAAGTTCTGCCAGTCGAGGCACCGTCGGTTTTTTGCGTGTACATGCAATGCCGTTCCAGATAAGTACATAAACCCCTACATATTCTAAAAGTAGACAAATAAACCTACAACATAATGCTAATCAAATTTGAAAATACCGCTTTTAAATCCCTTTTATCGAGCGTCCAACTTGCAACCTTTTTTTTTCAAGATATCTTTCTGGTCGCGATGGTCACTTGTCAGATAAAGATGTTTACCGAATTAATTAGAGAGGTAGCCGTTTGGCGTCGCTTCGATGAAGTGTTTAATACATTATGTAATAAGTTTAGTGCTAATTGCAAGCGTGTAAAGTGCATTTACTGCATATTTTTTGTGTGAAGTGTTCCGGTTCAAAAATGGAGTGGGGCACGTACGAAAATCGAGTCGCAGTGATTGCCTTGCACCGCTGCGGTAAAGGCCCAAAAGAAATATGGGAAACGTTAAGTCCGCTGGATATTTCTGAAAGTTTTGTGTTTAGAACAATCAAAAGGTACAAAGAAACTCATAGTGCTGTTGATCGTGCGCGTTCCGGGCGTCCGCGAGTAGTCCGAACAGAATCCGCGATTAACGCAGTGCGTTGAATGGCCACAAAGTTTAAAGCGCTGCGTCCAAGCCAAAGGTGGACATTTCGAGTAATATCCATGTAATTTAGGTCTTTTTTGTACTAATGTAAAATACTTATTACATTTTCTTATTTGACACCAGCAGTTTTCATTTTCTTGCCTTTGAAAGAAAAATAAATATGTAATTTTTGGCTGCGACCAAAGAAAAATAAAAAAAAAAGGGCACAAGTTTGAGGCCTGATTTGGAGAAACAAAAAAAGGAATTTTTTAACTTAATTGAATTCATTTTGCAGGTTTTTTTGTCTACTTTTAGAATATGTAGGGGTTTATGTACTTATCTGGAACGGTATTGCATGTACACGCAAAAAACCAACAGTGCCTCGACTGGCAGAACTTTTGGCCAGACTGTGTATTGTTTCCATGGTTCACTCCATGAATTTACAGATGGGAACATCTAGCTTGGGATTTCTTCTACAATGAAGGTCTTCCAAGTGGAGGTCAGTATAATGCCTCGACAGGATGTTACCCCTACAACATACAATCACCCTGTAACTACAACGACAAGAGCCCGTACGCTGAGTGTGCGGAGAGTCGCGAAACTCCAGAATGCATGCACACGTGTACCAACCGTAATTACAGAAAAGAAATGGACAACGATTTTCGCTTCGGTAAGTTGGATCATTTCATCATTATTTTTTGTTGTTTTCTTTTTTATTATTTAGAGCAATAGACTGTTTTAGTAGAGCGATATATCGTATCGATTGCCGTCCGAGGGCCTCTGGTTCCAAACAAACTCTGGTTCAATGTAATTTCCCCATAAGCGAACTTTTGAACGGAAATTTAGGGTATTAAATCAAACAATTAATGCGACCTTTTTGCGATTATGAATTCTACGTCCTCGAAAATGCTTCATGTTGCATGGTTCCACCCGTAAAACTGCCAAAATCAACAAGATATTACAGATTAAACGATGCGTTTGGAGGTTGGAATCACCCAAATGTTATTGTTGTTGTTGTGGAATTTGGCGGGATTTCGGGCGATTCTAACCTACAAATGCAACATTTAATCTGTAATATCTTATTGATTTCGGCAGTTTTAGTCAAGGAACCAGGCATACTCAAGCATTTTCGAGGACGTAGAATTCATAATCGCAAAAAGGTCGCATTAATTGTTTGATTTATTACCCTAAATTTCCGTTCAAAAGTTCGCTTATGGGGAAATTACATTGAACCAGAGTTTGTTTGGAACCAGAGGCCCTCGGACGGCAATCGATACAATATATCGCTCTACTAAAACAGTCTATATAATGTTTTATATACAACACAGCAGCGAAACATCGTGTTTATTGTCGTTTGGTGACCGCTGGCTCGAAACAAACTATGGTTCAATGTATCTTCCCCATAAGAGCATTTTTGAACGAAAATTTAGGCTATTAAATAAAACACTTTTCGCAACCTTTTTGCGATTATGAATTCTATAGGTCCTCGAAAATGATGAATTATGCTTGGTTTCACAACTAAAATTGCCGAAATCAACAAGATATTGCACTTTACACGGTATAATGAGAGATTAGAATCAACTAAATGTTACTGTCGTTGTTGTTGTGGAATGAATTCTCTTCATGAATTTTTTAATAGAAACATGTTCACTCTTTTTTTTTCAGCCAAAAAACGGTACAGCTTGCCTCCAAACGAAGAAACTATCATGAAAGATATCTTCGCTCATGGTCCAATTACAGCGTCATTCAAAGTTAAGGAGGATTTCTTGAATTATAAATCAGGTAAGGCGCAAGTGAAAGGAGTTGGGAAAGGTTCAAAGCGTGCAAATAATGAAGGATTATTTACTTTCAAAGTAGTAATATCCAGCGAAAAAAGAAGAAGAAAAACAATAAGAGACAAAAGATGGTTTAATAGTCTCCAGAAGGAGTGAAATTGACACTCGATCAATTTTTTCACATTTCATATTTTATTTCTCTTTTTTAAAAGAAATATGTCATCATTTTGTCACGAATGGATCTGTTACCAACTTCTGCTACAGCGTTATGAAGGGTCGAGTTCTTTGTCACATCTAGTGAAGGTGGAGAATCTTTTTATATGATTCTAATCGAGGTTAAATGAATATGATGCCATTCACGGCAAAATGAGAATATTTACAAAGAAAATATGAATAATATATTGAGATTGGCCATCAAAGATAATTAGGCGATAATTAGGCTTAAACAGTGGAGGAAAACAGGAGAGGACAATTTGTACACAGCTCTCAACAGGAGACCTACTTTCTTCATGTGTAATCTTTTCTCTAAGCTGAAACCTAGAATACAGCGTCACCAGAGGGTCACATGATTATAGCATCACAAAGTCTCAAAATCCATTCTTGAACCCACAAAAAGCAGTCTAAGAGAATTCCATGATGGCCGTCAAATGAGCGTGTCGCAGTGAGAGAGTCCCATCTATTTTCAGCTTTCTGTCATATGAATCACTTTTTTCAACATAGAAAATTGAGTTAAGATAGGAATCTCGCATTGGGACCCACTCTCATAGTTTTTTCTTAGCCCTTCCGTCACAGTGTCCATTATAATGGAGGACCATTTTACATAGAGCCTAATGGAAATTCGGAAAAATTGACTCAGACATGAAATCATATGAGAAAAGTTCGTTCAATTTAATGGTATAGGTTTCAGATTACAGTGACACTTCTTTTATAATTCATGACAGAAAGGGTTAAAACCCTTTTTGTGGGCGCATGAGTAAATTTTGATACTTTTGATGCTTTCAATATGATTTTCACGAGATTTTTACTAGAAATTGATTCTTCATAACGCTGTCACCTAAGTTTGTGACTTACCCAAGCCCATTATCCTGGGTCTGAAATGGTCAAGAAACACAAATACTCACACCTCGAATCGAATTTCAGGAGTGTACGAACCCGAAGAGAGCTCGACTGCTTTAGGAGGCCACGCGGTTAAGCTGATTGGTTGGGGAGTTGAGAAAGACGTTCCCTATTGGCTGGTAATGAATTCCTGGAACGAATACTGGGGAGACGGAGGACTCATCAAAATGAAGAGAAACAGCCAGAGGATAATCCTGGAGAATCGTTGCTTTGCCGCTGAGGCAGATGTATAGGAATGTCGTTTAAAACAGAAACTTAAAGAAGAAGGCAAAAATGAAGGATTTTGTATCTTCACGAAGCAAGAGGGAGGCACAATAAGCGAAGATAAAAGAAGAAGCAAGATATGGAAGAGAGCACTTATAAAAAAGTAAAAAGAAGCAATATTACAAAAATGTAAAAAAACAAAATAAAAAAAATAAATAAAAAGTTACTATGAACTAAAAATGTGCTTAAAATGTTTGCTACTTCATGTAACGATTTTGTCATGCCCCTCCCTCTTAAAATTGGTCTTGGAAGTTTATAAATGATAAATTTGATGGGATATTTTTACTTTCTTATTTTTTCCTGATTTAGACGATCTCAGATCATAAATAAGGGTACGGATTTTCATTTATGTAGGCTGAATTTTGAACATACCTGCAGAAACACAAAAGAAAGCATACGCAGGAATTAGAGCTCTTGTCATTTTTATAGCTTAGAATGACATTCATATATTAAGTAAATAAATCAAAAAATCAAATTGTGTTTATCTCTTATTTGAATGTATGCAAAACAATCGATTCCTTGGGAATTTCGTCCAAATCTCCTAGGATTGATTTTGGTCCATTTGTTTAAATGAGGGAAACATCGATACGGTAAATAATGTCAGTCAACTCCTTAATTTCTTGCAAGGTAGGCCACCTGCGATGCTTCAGTTCATTGTGTCAATTGTTGCAGGTTGCCTACCTAACCAAAATCTAAGGAGTCAAATGATTTTAGTTTAATTCGTTGACTGTAAGCACGTGTGACTGGGGCCATTCGTAAAATCGGAACTTCTCTTTGAGATAAGGATCTTAAGTGCTCTCAGATATTGAATTCAAGTTCAACTTCTTTCAAGTTAGCCGCCTTTATATCTATATTATTTTAATTCATTATTGAAATAATGCGCTTTCTGCCCTATCTCCAATTTCTTGATAGCTCGCGTGGTTTTGACTGGCAGAAACCGATCTTTTAAGTTTAATTTAGCCCGGTGTGAAGTCCGAGGTAAAGTATGTGAGAATTTGGTGCCGTAATAAAAACTTTTGATTCTAAATTTTCATTAAAGTACAACTTGGAAGTTGAAACACGGCGAATTTCAAAATGAACTTAGTGATTTTGTGTATTGTTTTGGTCGCTACTGTTAGTGTATCTTCCACCAATGACTCTCGGATTTTGTCGAAAGGATACATCGATGAAATCAATAGCAGGCAAAATCAATGGAAGGTAAGTTCAAAATTTGCAAAAAAAAAAAACAAAAACCAAAACAAAAACAAACAAAAAAAACAAACAAAAAAAACAAACAAAAAAGTAAAAAACAAAAACAAAACAAAAATACAAACATAGGCGATTTTTGCGTCACCGATTTGTGATCACGGC
The DNA here is from genome assembly GCA_011764245.1 of Trialeurodes vaporariorum. Lineage (NCBI taxonomy): Eukaryota > Metazoa > Arthropoda > Insecta > Hemiptera > Aleyrodidae > Trialeurodes > Trialeurodes vaporariorum. Next base: position 20,517,199 of record VMOF01000013.1, on the reverse strand, counting down.
CTTATTCCAAAGATGATATGAAACCAGAGGACATTTTCATCAATTTTTAATTGAGGCCATCTCCAAAAAAAGGGCCCATAAAACAACGGGTGTGCTCTTTCTGAGAAATCAGCAGTGTGATTGAATAGAAGACTTTCGTCTGCAGAGAGCACCTTTTGTTTTATAGGCCCTCAGAAATGGCCTCAATAAAGAGCAGTTGCAAGGGTCTGAAACGTTATATGTTTTTTATAAAGCAAATTAAATTTCTTCATGACCTGAGATCAAAGATACATTTGGTTTCTAATGAAGTCCCATGGTTCCGGAGATGAGATTATGACCCAAAATACATTGTTTTAAATGGGAACTCCGCGTATAGTGACGTCACTATGAACGCGATTTTTCAAAATTTTACACGTTTCTATCTCCAAAACTGGGACACCTAGGAAAAAACCAACGGCACCAATTTTCTCAGCTCATCAAATAATATCATTTTCTTCATAGAAAACACAACATTTTAGACCCATGCAACAGCCTCATTAATTAACCTGCATTTTTCGGATCTTCTATTGTTGTAGCAAAAGTACGCATAACAGATCTATTGTCCGATTTTCCCCCATTTGAATTAATCACAGACAAAATAAGGATTAAAATGGGAACTAGGCCAACAATAAATAAAAATACATGCCTGTGATGTTTTTTTGGCTATTTAGTTTGTAATTGCTTTAATATTTGAATTAATGTAAAAGTTGGCAATTTTTAGGCAAATCTGGCAACACTGTACTTCAAATTAAATAATTTTCCCCCAGGCCGGAGTGAATTTCGACCCGAGTACTCCGCTTTCGGAGATCAGGACATTGCTCGGAACCATTATGACGGGAAGAGAAACCGGAAAACGTATTATGAAGACCTCTGATCCATTGTGGCCACATTCGAAGAAATTACCGAAGAACTTCGACTCCAGGAAAAAATGGGGGAAAAAATGTCCAACGATCAAACAAGTTCTGGATCAAGGACTGTGCGGATCATGTTGGGTAAGTACCAAAGGCGGATCCAGCCATCTGGTAACTGTGTACGATTCCCATTTGAATGTATGTTTTTGAAAAGAGTTAAAAAATTAATAATTTAATAAATAAAAAATAAAACAAAAATATTAGAATAAATAATAATGGGGCTCTTGCAAATTCCGTTTTATCAGTTATGTGAGTTTATTACTGAATTTTAGACTTTCTCAGTGTGATTTTCGTGATTTTTTCTGGTCTTTACAGAAGATTTGACTATTTATTTGCTTACAGCAAAAGTTTGCAAGAGCCCCATTTATAAATAAAAAATAAAACAAAAATAATAAAGTAAATAAACATTTATTAAATAATTATTGAAAGAATTTTAAGCGATGAAAATAATTTTAAATCACTATGAATGCATTAAAAAAACTCCAAAGCTTTTCCGAAATAGATGGTTTAAAATGTTGACTTGTTTACAAACTTTATGAAAAGAAGCTAATTTCTAAAGAAGAGAAACGAAAGGAAAATAATCGATTTTATAAAACCGTGACGGAGTCTTGCTCATGAGATGGAAAGCATTTCCAAATAAGTTTATCGAAACTTTGCGTCGTTAATTCACCTATAAAAAGCCGCAAATGAAGTCTGCTTTCTTTTGTTCTGTTTGTTAGTCGCATTTTGTGTCTGCTCTTCAAGTGTATCTAATTTATTTCGGTATTGTGGACCGGTTTCTCCAGAAACTTTATCAATCATTTTATTTATCATTACTAGGCAATCTCTGCAACTCAAGCTTTCACTGATCGATACTGCATAGCGACCAAAGGGAAGCACAAGGCAAGGTTGTCAACATCTAGCACCCTTTCATGCTGCGAAAACTGTGGCAATGGATGCTCAGGAGGGTAAGATTTTATCAGAGGCGGCTCGTGCTATTTGGCAACAATGCCTTCACTTCATTTGAATCTATATTCAATAATCGAATACTTGTGAAGCGCTGCTTCACTTTCGAATCGATTGTTTTACCTACAACGAATGGAGGGATAACATTGTTGTCAAATTGCACAAGCCGCTACTGGATTTTATCACAGTATCCTTACACTGCATATTGAATCAGGCATCGCTGGTGATACATAATAATGTAATAAGTCCAATACCAGACAAGCTGTGATGAATATTTTGACTTCTTTCACTTTGAACCAAGGAAAACATAAAACAGGCTCAAACATTTTTCAAAAGTCTGCCAGCACTCAGTATGCACTGCAAAAAAAGAACGTGTTCTGAATGAATGGTGTTAGGTGTCAGGATGGGCAACATGAAGACACCAGTATGTGAACGTGTTCTGAACCATAAAATATACATAGATGCTTTTTTAATAGAAGTGACACTTCCATAAGGCTCTGTGTAAACTCCTTTCGTTGACCTTGAAACGAGCCAGCCACCACGCGATTCAAAATAAGCCGCCAGCGTAAAATTCAAAATAAGCCAACCACAGCGCTATAGGATGGTCGATGATGTTGTTGCTGAATGAAATGGTTACAGAATATGAAAAATCCTTCCAAACATAATCTTTTCGAGGCCATTCAAGGTCAACGAGTGCCGGTAGAAGATTTTGCGACAGTGTCGCCTCTATTACAAAGCAATCTTTATTCTATGCCTGAACGTACTCAGAGCGTGTTCAGAGCACAACGTGGTGTGTTTCTGACCCAAACATCCGTGTGAACATGTTGAACTTAAAATAAGGTTGAGCTCAGAATACGTTTGCGTACTAGTGTGTCTTTATATCGACTATCCTGATTGTGTTTAGAACTCGTTATTTTTTCACAGTGTATTCTTTAAATAATCTGAACCATGTTGATGGGAGAGAGATTTGACCCTGCTCCCGAATTAGACCTAATTTTATTTACTCTGTCAATAGTTTGATATTTGTTTTTCGAAAAATCAAAGTAAAGCAAAACGAAAAAAAAAAAATGATCGAAAACAACAAAATTAAATTATATTCTCCCGTCCTTTTCCGATGGTGTCACTGCACTATTTTTGAGGTTTGACTTACAACAGAAAAATGTTGGCAATCAAAATTTGTCAGTCCAGTTTCATTACGCATAGTTCTCTCAGAAACCTCAGCAAACTGACCGAGCACCAATGAAGCACTCACTTATAAGACAAAATACGACATCAAATGATTTTTAAAATTAAATTATTAGCAACGAATGAATGATTAAACGCGTCAATTTACATCGATGTTTTATTTTCGTGGTTTATTAAATAAATTTACAGATGGGAACATTTGGCATGGGATATGTTCCATGAACACGGTATTCCAAGTGGAGGTCTGTACAACACATCACAAGGATGTTACCCTTACAGCATACAATCACCCTGTAACAACTTTGACAACAGTCCGTACCCCGAATGTGAGTCGAGTCGCGGAACTCCTGACTGCATGAAAAAATGCACCAATCGCAAATACAAAAAGAAAATGGCCAAAGATTATCGTTTCAGTAAGTTTATTTATTAGGTTACCCGTGGCATTGTTAGTGTTTTTACTTTATTTCTCAAAAAAACATCATCTCAGAGCTGAACAAATGAATAAAACAAAACAACTTTGAGTTTATAGAAAAATGATAGTTGCTACGAAATCTCAGAATTGGTTTCGAAGAAAAAAATTGGCCCAAAACGATTGTAGTTTTGGTACAGAAAATGAGATGGGAAAACAAGTCACAAAACTGGGGAATCGTAAACCATTCACAAGGGCTATTAGAGTTTCAAATTTTGATACGCTGAATTCATGAATTTTATAATTGATTAACACTAATACGAAAAATCAGTTTCATTGACATTTTAAACCTGAATTTGATTGCTGAATTGTACTTAGGTATAACCTTCCTTGCTTTTGAAGTGATGCAAATAATGACAGAAATAGCCCTTATCAGAAGCGCAACATTTCTTCATTTCTCTCTTTTCTCCATTAAGAAACGTATGTTAGACAAGGATGAACAAGGGGATAAAACCCCCTCTTTCTGTCATTTTCCTACTTATACATTCAAAGGGGAAATGAGATTGATGGAAGAGATCCTGATTGCGCCAGTGGCCTTTATCAAAAGCTTTCTCTGTCAATACTGACATAGCACTCGTTGACGAACTTATGAATAATTTTTCAAAAGGAATATTTTAATTATATTTTTTCAGCCAAAAGGCGGTACAGTCTTCCACAAAATGAAGAAGCTATCATGAAAGACATCTTTGTTCATGGCCCAATTACAACCTCTTTCAGAGTCAAAGATGACTTTTTCAATTATAAATCAGGTAAGGTAAGCAATCGCTCAGCTATTCATAAACTAATTGGTGTATTTTAAAGAGTATTTGGATTCAAAATTAATAAACTTATTGTTGGTTGAGATTGGCAGTCTCCAAAAACTCAAGAATTGCCTCGTGTGTCGAATGTTATAAATTACATTGCATGTCATTCTTGCAGCTTACTCATTCATTTCATACTTTAAAAATACCATAATTTAAAATTAAATTCTCTTCGAGGTCTGTACTATTATATTGAACCCATAAAAAAACACTCAACTCGAACTGATTTTTCAGGTGTTTACGAACCCGCGGAGAACACATACGAGCTCGGAGGTCACGCTGTCAAGCTGATTGGTTGGGGAGTTGAGAAGGACGTTCCATATTGGCTGGTGATGAACTCTTGGAACGAATACTGGGGAGACGGAGGACTGATAAAAATGAAAAGGAACAGTCCTAGGATTCTGCTGGAGAAGAATTGCTTCGCCGCTGAGGCGGATCCAGACAGGAAATTTGAAATCGAAAACCAACCGGATGAGGAAATTGATGATTTCGATATCTCCGCGTAGGAAGAAGAGGAAAAGCAGACACGATCAGTGTTGGTTAGTGCAATTTGGGAATAGTTTTACCACCTCCCATTAAAACGGATGTATGATTTAATCGATTGTCCTGGAGGTTTCCAGCCTCCTCAAGAATCAAATGTTTTACCTCCGCAGTTTCAATGGAAAATTTACGCGAACTCCAAATATCATTAGCTGCCACTGGGCACAAATCAAACAAACATTATGGAAACAGCGAACACTCCTAAAATTAGGTGTGCAGATGTGAATAAGATCAGATCTCTACAGCAAAAGAAACGTGAGAATAAGTAATTTAGAAAAAAAAAACTGTTAAAAAATGTCAATAAAAAATAAAAACAAAAACAAAATAAAATTTGTCATAATTCTTAAAATTTGAACCGTAAATCTTGCGTCATCCTTCGTCGGGGGTAATTGCTTGAAATCAGGGTTGCAAAAATTTCACACTAGACAGTTTAGGGGCAATTAGCTTTTTTATCTTTCGGAACTTTCTTACCTTTTCAGCATGACTTCCTCCAGCGAGAAACATAAATACCACATTAAGAAGAGGTTCTGCAGGCTGACTCCACTTTTTAGGAAGAGACGGGACTACATTGTGAGACCTGAATTAATCCCATTGGTTGAAACACAGCGTCACGTGACAGATTTGAAGTCGTTCGAGTCATTCGAATGACTTTAAATCATTCTGGAACTGGAACGACTTGAACGTCACCAAATCTGTCACGTGACGCCGTTCTATAAGCAATGGGAGAAACCGATTACCACGATACATCGTTTACAGCTTTTTTTCCAAATGTGCAGAGGGTTTTATTTCAGTATTTTGCGCAGGTTGGCATGATCCTATTCTACAAAAATATGCCGATGACGCCAATTTGAGCTAGAGTCCCTGTATATCAAAGAGTCTCGACACGTGAAGAAGAAATCGAAGGAGGCGTCCACTCTGATTGGTTCGGTTCACCGAGAAGGCGTGTACGTCTCCTCGTAGGGGTGTTTTAACGGTTCTCTTATGGAGAATAACACAGAACGCCTCCTTGAGCTCCGTGAAGGCCTAAAATCTAGCAGCCAATCAGAATCTATACCCCGTATGGCGAGACTCTTTGATATACAGGGACTCTAATTTGAGCAAGGGACGGATGTACAATCCTCCACGCATGTGTACAAAGATCTCTAAACGGCAAGCATTTTTAAATTGACCTCTACTTAAGGGGGTGAAACCACCTCATTTCATCTCCTCGCTACATTTAAACAGGAAATGAGAGAAGTATGAGATATCCTATAGCCCAGGATTTCTGCGTGCACCAATGGTACAGTCTATAGATTATCATCTATCGACAGGAACATACCTGAAACAGAGGGAAACAAAAGCAAGAGTTAAAACTAGGGTCAATTTTGGTTTGGGATGACACTGTTATACATGTTATACATATCATGGGTGTGCTGCATACATGGTTTTAAAATACTAACAAATTAATAGACATTTAACATCAAAAAGTTCCAAATGCTGTGAATCTTAATGGAAAAAAGAATCTGTGCCGCAATTGATGATAATCCCCGACAACATTGATGACTGTCAAAGGCTTGAAGGCTACCAAACTATGATAGTGCGTGCTTCAACATTCACAACATGTTTACTTGATGGAGGAGGATCAAAGATCGTTTGATTGTTTGATCTTCAGCCATATGTTCACCAACAACTGCGGATACATATGAAGACACACGTCGAATGAGGGTAGATGTTTTAAAGTAAACACCGAGAATAATATACAACCTGGTATATTGAAACGGCGAGACATACATGTACATACCGTTGTATGTATAACTATTCCTACGTTCTAGGCATGGATTTGCCTACACAACGAATTGAAGGCGTGAGTGCCACAAGAAAACCTATTTTCATCATATCTTCGTGAAAAAAGAATGGACCAAAAGCTTAACATAAGCCGTTTAACCTCAAAACTGGCAACACTGAATTCAGTGGTAACTATTGCAGTTCGATGAATCGATTGCTTTCCGCAACTTGAACGTACAAAATATGGGCATGACGCTCAGTAATGGGCAAATATCAATTTTAGAATAACCATGCATGAATAATTAACTAAAATTATTCGCATTATTCTCATGTTACTCCTATTAGTAAATCGAAGTTAATATATTATATAGTTAATTATTCATGGTTATTCAAAAATTATTTTTGCTCATCTCTGAATTGATGCTTTTTGATTCTTCGGTGATAACGGCTTTTACATCAATTTTATACCGGATTTGTGTAATTTTCTGCAGTCACCAAACGACTCTTAGTGATTTAGATAAATACTGAAGTCTGCAATGAAATAGCTTGAAAGTCATTTTATCACGACTCCGAATCATCGAAAATGTATCATTTCCAAAAAAATAAAAAATAAAAAATAAAAATAAAAAAATAATTTCAATCATCGATCATTCATATTTTGAGTTTCAAGCAATATAGCAAAAAACAACGGTATTACTGACGCAATAATGAATCACTGCCTTAAATAAAATAATGCAAATCCCAGTTTTCTTCCTTAGAGTATTACGACTTTTGAGCACGAGTTTACACCCACTCAGTAGCGCACCGAGAGCTTCTTCATCTCTCTCTTTTCTCCATTAAAAAACGTATGTTAGACAAGGATGGACAACGGGATAAAACCCCCTCTTTCAGGCCTTTTCCTACTTATACATTCAAATGGGAAATGAGAGAGATGGAAGAGATCCTGGTTGCGCCAGTGCACCCCACTATATATTTTATCTGCGCTTTCACCAAAGCACTTCTCAATTTTGCACGCAACATAACAATATCCTCCATAAAGTTGCGTTGCACAGTAGGTCAAAACCATCAATTTTTCCGGAGAAACCAAAATTTCAAAAATACGAATCAAGATTTTAAACAATATTAAAGAAAATGTTAACTTAAAAATGTTTGAAATTGTTCATTTAAGGGCTTAAGATGCGATTTAAACAATATTGTTAACACAAAAGAATATTAAGCCGAAATATTTATAAAGCAAAAAAACAACTTTTTATGTCCAAATAAGTCCATTATTCCGATCCAATGTGCGCTGTGTTGACTAAAATTTTAAAAGAAGCCGCTAATGCGATGGTAATTACTATCAACATCATCGTTTATCGATAACTATGTTTCAAAACTGCATGGAATCGGGACTTTTCTTGGAAACAAAGATCTGAAGTACTCTTTAAAAGTTGTATGACAACTTGAAAATTTAAGTCAAGAGGGGTTTCATTACGTAATTTTTTTTTAGTTTCATTCATTCTTTAAATACTTCTTTCATGCTCAGTATGATATCCTGTCGAGATTATTTCTCAAGATACCGCGATTTAGACTGACGAGATCGGATTTATGGTTTAATTGAGCTCGGTACTCTGAGCCCGATTAATAGACTCTGAAATTTTGGTGCCGCGAATTTAATTTTTAGATTTTTACATTTAGTCAAGTCCAACTTTGAAGTTGGAAAAGTGTGATTCAACATGAAGTGTGTGATTTTGTGTATGTGTTTGGCTGTGACGGTTGGAGTCAATTACGCCGAGCGTGCTCATTTTATATCAGAAGACTACATCAATGAAATTAATAGTAGACAAAGTCAGTGGGAGGTAAGGTTGATTTTAACTAAAACACTACATACATATATAATAGGATAATTTTTTAGATTTTTACATTTAGTCAAGTCCAACTTTGAAGTTGGGAAAGTGTGATTCAACATGAAGTTTGTGATTTTGTGTATGTGTTTGGCTGTGACGGTTGGAGTCACTTACACCGAGCGTGCTCATTTTATATCAGAAGAATACATCAATGAAATTAATAGTAGACAAAGTCAGTGGGAGGTAAGGTTGATTTTAACTAAAACACTACATATAATAGGATAATTGCACAGTAAGAAGACTTTTTGCTGAAACAGATAGTTATCATATAAATTCCATCATTATTAAATATTTAAAGCTTTACCAAAGGAATAAATATTTCTGTCAAAAGTGTTTCCTCTCTGCGTAGGTTAAAAACAAAAAAACAAAAAACAAACACAAAAGACAAAAAACAAAAACAAAAACAAAAAACAAAAAACAAAAAACAAAAACAAAAAGCAAAAAACAAAAACAAAAAACAAAAATTTACTGATACATTGAAAACTCTGCTTTTGAAGATTCAAAAAGGTTACTCTGCCATGACGGAATTACTAGTCATATAATTGAAGGTCATATTATTAATATTAGGATTTTAAGAGTTGAAATAGGTTAATATTATATTAACCTGTTTCAACTCTTATAATCCTTTCAGGCACGCGTTTTGGGATTTGAGTTAGTTTTTAGATTTAAACATACCTTTTAAAAGAGAAAATTTTTTTAAGAACTTTGATGGGTCATTCAACTTTTTGCAAAATGTCTATTTAGATTCCATTGAATCCCATGTTAAATTAAGTGGTACATTAACATTTGTACCGGTTCCCCTGAAAGGGTTAAAGAAGCCAGTGGCGTAATCTTAGGGGGGGCATGACCTTTTTGCCCCTCCAATATTTGAGAAGGGGGGCAAAGTATCATTTTGCCCCCCCCAATAATTTGATGAAAAAGAGAAAGGTAGAAAAGAAAAGACGGAAAAATACAAATAAATAAAGGAAGAAAGGAAGAAAGGAATAATTACAGGAACCGAGAAGCAAACATTGGCAAGAATAAGTGGCTCTATTTTACCCTGAAACTGCGCCTAAAGTAAATCTAAAGTGAAAAATTCCTCTGTTGTCAATGAAATAAAGAAAATATACATTGAGTCTACTAACTTCTGTTCTGTCGGTTTGTTATTTTTGAAAGATTTGATTGCATAAAATATAGTCTAAGCGAACCCAAATGTTCAAATTTTTCCGGGGGAATACCCCCGGACCCCCTATTACTGGAATGTCCCCCCCCAGATTCCCCAAAGTATCGGACTATTTGCTACCCCCTCCCCTCAAAAAGAATCTAAAATTTTACGCCACTAAGTGGAACATTATATTTACTGCAGTTTTAAATTTCCAGATGACTTCTAACCGTGAGGAACAGTTTCCCAAATGCCTAGAAATATCACCTTCATCAATAAGCTGAAAGTCTAACTGAAAAGTTCTCTTTTTGCCTGAGAAATGAAGAAAATAAACGTAAAATCTATTTTTAAATTTTGTGGCATTTGTATGCGATAACATTGCTTAAAATAACGTCTGAGAGAGCCTGAATTTTCAAATTTTTCCGGGGGAGGACCCCCGGACCCCCCCCCCCCTCTCACTGGGGGGGTGTCCCCCCAGACCCCCCATAGTGCATCTCTCAAAAGTTGGTTTGCCCCCCCAATAATAATCCCAAGTTTACGCCACTGAAAGAAGCTACATAGTTTCAAAGATTCATTAAATTCATGTTCCGTTATTGTAAAACTCGCTGAAACATGAAACGCTTTTAACAGAAATATCCATTCATTGGTACCTTTCGACGTTATTCCTATGTGATTTCTATGACATTTTTTGACGTCCGTGCAGTAAAGTTTTGTATCGTGGAAAACCCTAATAGAGTCCTTAATGCCTGTAATTCGTTAATTGTTGCTTAGTGTTTAAAAAAGTTATTTGAAACGTATAAAGGTACTTAAATCTTTTCAAACTTTTCCGATACGAGGATTCCTAACCCTTGGTTTCAAATTGATCTGTTCCATTTTTTAATTCCTTATTTTAAAACTCGTAAGCTGTAAGTATATTGTACTTCAGATCGGTGCAAATGAAAACCTCGAGAGTCAAAATAAAGTTTACTATTAGAGCTTGTGTTGTAAATAAGAACTTCTTTTGGGACAGTTATGTTACATATTTTGATTCCAATTTCCAACTGAAAATCTAGTGGCATTCTGAAAGGGCGCTCACGAGCAGTGTTGCCAGATCGAGGTAAAAAGCCGTATCGTCCCCATTTAATGCAATGTAAAATGCACGGCTTTTTCACCCCAATCAGTCAACATTACTCACGAGAGAGAACTGCGGATCTTTCCGAACGTGCAAACATGTTATTGTTTTGCTTTAAAGTCATTTTACTGTTGACGCATCAGCTCGCAAAACCCGCGTCTGACTTGAATCATTTTAAGCTCTTCTACGAATAATATTGTAACTATTTCGTAGTTAAGCACCACACGCTTTTTATTTATGTTTTTTGTTTTTTGTTTTTTGTTTTTTTTTTTAGGCTGGAGTCAATTTCGACCCGAGCACTCCACTTTCGGAGCTCAAGCAATTGCTTGGAACAATCATGACGGGAAGAAAAAACGAAAAACGCAATGTAAAGATGGCTGATCCTAGGTGGCCGGAATCAAAGAAATTGCCGAAGAACTTCGATGCCAGGAAGAAATGGCATAAGAAGTGTCGCAAAATTGGACAGGTTCTGGATCAAGGTAGATGCGGATCTTGTTGGGTGAGTTTCAAAAAAAGAAAACAAAAAACCAAATATGACTTGATTTAAAATAGGCATTTGGAGACCATTCACGATAATAAGACATGTTACTTCAAAACCGAATTAAAAACTAAATCAAGTACCCAATACCACCATTGTCTCCGTGGACTTGAACCAAACCACGAACGGTTAATTTTTATTTATTTATTTATTTATTTATTAATTTATTTATTTATTTTTTTTTCTTTTTGTGTGTGCAATTTCCGTGCCACCAACCATTACAAATTCGTGGACGGTTCAAAGGCATGATTTGTTCCTAGTCTCCTACTAAAAAGTTTACAAAATACCAACATTCTAATGAAATTCAATAAATTATTTTCGAAGGAAAAAAACTGATAAAGTTATTTTATTTGAGTGATCATACTAGTTGACTAAAATAACAATTTTTCTCTGTGAATTGTATTTTGTATTTTGCTTTGAAATAAATCCAAATGAACTCCAAATTTTATTCCCAGCATTTTCGATGAAATATTTTATCAACTATATCTATTTTCATCTAATACAGGCAATCGCAGCAACTCAAGCTTTCACTGATAGATACTGCATTGCGACGAAAGGAAAGCATAAGGCGAGATTATCAACATCAAGCACCCTGTCATGCTGCTCTCATTGCGGATTTGGATGCTCAGGAGGGTAATATATTTTAAGCTAATTTTAAAATACATACATCTGTATAGATTAAATAAGAAGATAAAAGATGCAAAGGGACTATAGAGACTAAAAGAATATTGGTTGCAAATTATTTCAACGCATCGCTGGTGAGATTTGGTCATCATTGTTTCTAAAAGTCCAACGTTCCGAAATTGAGCGAATTTTATTGTTTGATTTGGGTAAAGACTTTCACCTGAACCAACTGTTTTGATTTCTTTTATAACTGAACCGAAGACATTAAACCATACAGATGCGCTAATGTTTCAGAGAAATGGGCTCCAATTTCAGGAGCAGATACAACCTGATAGTTTTACGACACATGTGTATAGATGCATTTTTACTGTGTCGTTGGGCAAACAAGTGGTATTCTCTCAATCCTGCAGGCGCATTATCAGTGGCGGCTCGTGCAATGTGGCAACAATGTAATCCCTCCATTTAAACCTATGTTAAACAATCGATCTTCAGGAGGTGCAATGCACCCCCAAGTTAGCGATAATTTTGCATAGGTTTGAATGGCAAAAAAGCATAGTTGCCAAATTGCACGAGCCGCCACTGCGCATTATGTGCCCCAACCCAGGCCCATTTATCCCCGCCCTAAGTATGCCATATTTGCGTAACTGTATAGTATAATATCTTTGAATTGAACACTTTCAATCAATTAAAGGCAAAAAGACCAAATCGACTCCGTCGTTTTAATCAGTTCTTCTTTTTACCTCGGATATTACACTGAAAAAAATAATTCCTGAATTATTGTAATATTACCAGAAGCACAACGATATATGAACCACAGAAAGTCTACAGAAAGTCTAGTACATTCGAATGAATTCTGTAGTTGAGGAGCATTCTTCGGTTAAAGTGTGTTTGAATAGTACAAAGTGGTGCTGGTGCTCAAAACTCCTCATTTCAAAGAGTTGCTGTAGGATAATTTTATTAGAAAAACTGGATTTTCTTATTTATCTGCCCGTAAGTAAATAGTTTGAGTCCTAGAGTGAAAGAAAGCTCAATTTAACAAGGCCTTTAATCACAAAAAAACCATTTTACAAACAGAATTTTTGAGCAAAAGCACACAATCTATATCATACATCATTTCACCGAAGAATGCCCCAATTGACCTTTACACCATGCTCTCGCAAGACTCACATAAATAAGTACATTTCCAGATGGGAAAATTTGGCATGGGATTACTTCAAACAACACGGTCTTCCAAGCGGAGGTCTCTACAACACCTCACAAGGATGTTACCCATACAACATACAATCACCCTGTAACTACAACGACAAAAGCCCGTACAAGAAGTGTGAGCCAAACCGCGGGACTCCCAGCTGCATGACATCGTGTACCAATCAAAAATACAAAAAGGTTATGGACAAAGATATTCGCTTCGGTTAGTTCCTTTATTCATTGATGGGGTCAGTGCACTACAATAAGTCAATACATCGTATTTATAATTAAAACCAGAGTTTAATTCTAGTCAGATTTCTAAGCGATAAACTTGGCGATACCAACGAGAAAAGGAGAACGATTTAAGTTCATTTTGTCTTCGATGGAGAGTACAATTTGACTGATGATCAGGTTTGATAAGATATTGATAAATTGCTAGGACCCTATAGCCAGGAGTTTGTGTTTCTTTTTCTCTCTTTGCCCTATATGTATATCACATGTGTAAGAAAAAGACAGAAATAGAGACTGAATTTGGTAGATTGTCCCTCTACCTATCAATTTCTAACTGATGAAGTCAAATTGACAAAGAGAGATAAAGACACGTTCTTGGTGTATAGCTGTCAGTATCAGATAGGTATTCTGCGCACATAAGTAATGTATGTATTTTTCGGATTCTAGTGGAGGAGGCCCAACCCCTGGATCCATCCCCGATTTTAGTGTTTCCACCGATAACATCTAGTTTATGAGCCGTGACAGCATATCATAGTATATGATATCGAAAAAAAGTGGCCATAAATCAGTGACTTTAAAACTTTCCGGCAAGCTGATCATTTACTTTATCGTTAAACCGATCGATAAATTGTCTACGAGTGATGCTATTGGTCGAAAATTGTAAAACTTGGCTGTTGCTATGGTAACCATCGTTAAGAGTATCTTTTTATAAAGGCTATTCATGAGTAACCTTTAAAAACGGACACTATGACGATGGTTACCATAGCAACGGCTAAGATTGACAATATTCGACCAATAGAATCACTCATACACAGTCTTATCGATTGGTTTAAGGATGAAGTAAATGATCAGTCTGCAGGAACGTTTCTGGGTTTAAATTACTTGTTGAAAGTGTTTCTCTGTTCTTGAAATTTGTCTAGAGAGTATTATTATAATAAATAACATTTATCTTATTTACATAAGTTTTAGAAAGTACTTTTTAATCTGTTTTTTTTTCTTCTTCCAGCTAAGGCTCGTTATAGCTTACCATCAAACGAAGAAGCTATTCAGAAGGACATCTTCGCCCATGGTCCGATTACAGCTGCTTTTAACGTTAAGGACGATTTCTTCAATTATAAATCAGGTAAGGCAGCTGCGTTGGGAAGTGGATGGGTTAGTTAAAGTTAGGATTTCCATTTCCTATTTCAGAGTCAATAGGTATCCTCTATCGAAATTCAACCAATGCTAAAAAACC
>VMOF01000013.1:20474243-20502114 GCA_011764245.1 Trialeurodes vaporariorum | reverse complement strand
TTTGCAAAATGTCTATTTAGATTCCATGAACCCCACGTTAAATTACAAGTGGTATAACATTTGTACCAGTTTCCCTGAAAAGGTTAAAGAAGCTACATAATTTCAAAGATTCATTAAATTCATGTTCCGTTATTGTAAAATGAAACGCTTTTAACAGAAATATCCATTCATGTGGTACCTCTAGACGTTTTTACTGTTTGAATTTCTATGACACGTTTTGGAGTCAGCAGAAAGTTTTGTACCATGGAAAAACTTAACAAAGTCCTCGATGCCTATCATACATTCGTAAATTAAGCCTAATGTTTAAAATGGATTTAAAACGTATTTAGGGGTACTTGGATCTTTTCGATCGTTTTTGTAACTAGGATTCTTGAACCCTTAGTTTTAAATCGATCAGTTCCATTTTTTCAGTTTCTTATTTTAAAACTCGTGATCCTTAGTCACTTACTGTGCTTAGGTTATGTATAAATGAAAACCTCGACGGTCAGAAATTAGTTCACTATTACCGCTTGTGTTGTAAATTAGAACTTCTTTTGGGAAAGTTATGTTACATATATGTATTTTAGATTCCAATTTCCAACTTAAAATCTAGAGACACTCTCAGAGGGCGCTCGCTGGGGAGAATCGGGGATCTTTCCGAACACGAAAAATTGTTATTGTTTTGCTTTAAAGACATTTTACTGTTGACATTACCTCGCAAAAACCGTCTTACTTGGCCCATTTTAAGCTCTTCTACGAATGATGTAACTATTCCGTAGTTAAGCACCGCACGCTTTTTACTAATATTTTTTGTTTTTTTTCTAGGCTGGAGTCAATTTCGACCCGAGCACTCCACTTTCGGAGCTCAAGCAATTGCTTGGAACGATCATGACGGGAAGAGAAAACGAAAAACGCAACGTAAAGATGGCTGATCCTAGGTGGCCGGATTCAAAGGTATTGCCGGAGAACTTCGATGCCAGGAAGAAATGGCATAAAAAGTGTCGCAAAATTGGACAGGTTCTTGATCAGGGTAGATGCGGATCATGTTGGGTGAGTTTCAAAAAAAGAGAACAAAAACAAAAAGAAAACAAAAAACCAAATATGACTTGATTTAAAATGGGTATTTGGAGACCATTCACGATAATAAGACATGTTACTTCAAAACCGAATTAAAAACTAAATCGAGTACCCAATACCACCATTGTCTCCGTGGACTTGAACCAAACCACGAACGGTTAATTTTTATTTATTTATTTATTTATTTATTTATTGATTTATTAATTTATTTATTTATTTTTTCTTTCATTTTGTGTGTGCAATTTCCGTGCCACCAACCGTTACAAATTCGTGGCCGGTTCAAAGGCGTGATTTGTTCCTACTCTCCTACTAAAAAGTTTACAAAATACCAACATTCTAATGAAATTCAATAAATTATTTTCGAAGGAAAAAAACTGATATAGTTGTTTTTTTTTGAGTGATCATACTAGTTGACTAAAATAACAATTTTTCTCCGTGAATTGTATTTTGTATTTTGCTTTGAAATAAATCCAAATGAACTCCAAATTTTATTCCCAGCATTTTCGATGAAATATTTTATCAATTATATCTATTTTTATCTAATACAGGCAATCGCAGCAACTCAAGCTTTCACTGATAGATACTGCATTGCGACGAAAGGAAAGCATAAGGCGAGATTATCAACATCAAGCACCCTCTCATGCTGCTCTCATTGTGGATTTGGATGCTCAGGAGGGTAATATATTTTAAGCTAACTAAAATACATACATCTGTATAGATTAAATAAGAAGATAAAAGATGAAAAAGGACTGTAGACACTATAAGAGATATTGGTTGCAAATTATTTCAACGCATCACTGGTGAGATTTGGTCTTCATTGCTTCTAAAAGTCCAAAGCTCCAAAATTGAGCGAATTTTATTATTTGATTTGGGTAAAATGTTTCACCTGAACCAACTGTTTTGATTTCTTTTATAACTGAACCGAAGACATTAAACCATACAGATACGCTAATGTTTCAGAGAAATGGGCTCCAATTTCAGGAGCAGATACAACCTGATAGTTTTACGACACATATGTATAGATACATTTTTACTGTGTCGTTGGGCAAACAAGTGGTATTCTCTCAATCCTGCAGGCGCATTATCAGTGGCGGCTCGTGCAATGTGGCAACAGTGTAATCCCTCCATTTAAACCTATGTTAAACAATCGATCTTCAGGAGGTGCAATGCACCCCCAAGTTAGCGATACTTCTGCATAGGTTTAAATGGCAAAAAAGCATAGTTGCCAAATTGCACGAGCCGCCACTGCGGATTATGTACCCCAACCCAGGCCCATTTATCCCCGCCCTAAGTATGCCATATTTGCGTAACTGTATAGTTATTATCTTTGAATTGAACACTTTCAATCAAATTTAAAAGGGAAAAAAACCAAATCGACTCCGTCGTTTTAATCAGTTCTTCTTTTTACCTCGGATATTACACTGAAAAAAATAATTCCTGAATTATTGTAATATTACCAGAAGCACAACGACATATGAACCACAGAAAGTCTACAGAAAGTCTAGTACATTCGAATGAATTCTGTAGTTGAGGAGTATTCTTCGGTTAAAGTGTGTTTGAATAGTACAAAGTGGTGCTGGTGCTCAAAACTCCTCATTTCAAAGAGTTGCTGTAGGATAATTTTATTAGAGAAACTGGATTTTCTTATTTATCTGCCCGTAAGTAAATAGTTTGAGTTCTAGAGTGAAAGAAAGCTAAATTTAAAAAGGCCTTTAATCAAAAAAAAAACCATTTTACAAACAGAATTTTTGAGCAAAAGCACACAATCTATATCATACATCATTTCACCGAAGAATGCCCCAATTGACCTTTACACCATGTTCTCGCAAGACTCACATAAATAAGTACATTTCCAGATGGGAAAATTTGGCGTGGGATTACTTCAAAGAACACGGTCTTCCAAGCGGAGGTCTCTACAACACCTCACAAGGATGTTACCCATACAACATACAATCACCCTGTAACTACAACGACAAAAGCCCGTACAAGAAGTGTGAATCAAACCGCGGGACTCCCAGCTGCAAGACATCGTGTACCAATCAAAAATACAAAAAGGTTATGGACAAAGATATTCGCTACGGTAAGTTCCTTTATTTATTGATGGGGTCAGTGCACGACAATAAGTCAATACATCGTATTTATCATTAAAACCAGAGTTTGATTCTTTATTCAGTCAGATTTTTAAGCGAGAAACTTGGCGATACCGACGAGAAAAGGGGAGCGATTTAAGTTCATTTTTATTTCGATGGAGAGTACAATTTGACTGATGATCAGAGATTCATAAGATGTTGATAAAATCGCTAGAGCCATATAGCCAGGAATTTGCGTTTCTTCTTCTCTCTTTGTCCAATATATCACATGTGTGAGGAAAAGACAGAAATAGAGACTGAACGTTTCTTCTTCTCTCTTTGTCCAATATATCACATGTGTGAGGAAAAGACAGAAATAGAGACTGAATTTTATCAATCTCCCTCTCCCTATCAATTTCTTACAGATGAAGTCAAATTGACAAAGAGAGATGAAGACAAGTTCTTGGATATACAGCTATCAGTATCCGATAGGTATTCTGCGTACATACGTAATGTATTTTCCGGATTCTAGTGGAGGAGGCCCAACCCCTGAATCCACCCCTGATTCTGGTATTTCCACCGATAATATCTAGTTTATGAGCCGTGACACCATATCATAGTCCATGATATCGAAAAAATGTGGCTATAAATCAGTGACTTTAAACTTTCCAGAAACGTTTGTTTGTTAAAAGTGTTTCCCTGTTCTTTACATTTGTCTAGAGAGTATTCTTATAATTAATAACATGTATCTAGATAAATACAAGTTTTAGAAGGTATGTTTTTAATCTGTTTTTCTTTTTTCTTCTTTCAGCTAAGGCTCGTTATAATTTACCATCAAACGAAGAAGCTATTCAGAAGGATATCTTCACCCATGGTCCGATTACAGCTGCTTTTGAGGTTAAGGACGATTTCTTCAATTATAAATCAGGTAAGGCAGCTGCGTTGGGAAGTGGATGGGTTAGTTAAAGTTAGGATTTCCATTTCCAGAGTCAATAGGTTATCTCTCCATCGAAATTCAACCAATGCTAAAAAACGAGATTTAATCTAACCCTTTAAAAAAACAAAGTTTAGGTAGAGTTGAAGTAGCATTTTAAAATTACCTTCACGGAGAAAAAAGTGGTAGTTCTATCGGAGGAGGTTACGGTTGCACCGAACCACTACTTAGGTTGATAAAAAGCATAATGCAAGACTGTTACTCAGCCAAAATAGTGCTTCGGTACAACTGCAACTTTCTAAGGTACAGCTAGAACTTTTGCACTGCAAAGCGATTTTAAAAAGCTTTTTCGGATGTGAGTAAAACTTCGTAATTTTAGTGAAAGAGCTACGACAGCATACATGTGTATATAGTTCAAGAGGAAAAATAAACCGCACTTCAAAGCGACACATGACTGGTACAGCCAATCCTCTCATTTAGTGCAAAATTATTCCACTCGAACTGCTTTTAACCGATATTCTGATTTGTTTAAAATCAATGTTGCCAGATGTGATGTTAAAATCCACATATTTTACATTGAATCTTATGGAAATATACGGCGAAAAGCCGTACAACTGCCAAAATCATTCATAACGTAATCCACAGATATTATCCTACAGTGCTGCCGTTTTTGTATATTTAATAGCATTTTTTCAATTCACCGATGATTTCACCGGTTGAGTATAGATTACTCAGTTTAGCTCAGTTCATGACTTTAATGCACTAAAATACTTGCATATGTGATCTTTGTTCAACCGGTGGAGTCGTAGATGACTTATATTAATACCTTACGAATATTATATAATTTAACGGCGATTGCACCTTTTGAGAAAAGATCACAGCAAAGAGTATTTTCGTTCATTACAGCCATACATTGAACTAAATGGTGCAATATTTATTCAACTGGTGGAATCATCGGTGAATTGAAAAATGCCATTAAGTATGCAAGGAACGGTAGCTCTTATTAACTGACAAAAACGCAATTTATATACTTGAAAACGCTTGGTTTGAAGCTCCGAGTTCATTGTTTACCTGTATCTCAATTAATGTTTAAAATGATGTAAATAATGTATGAGTGGTTGAGATCATTGCACTTAAGTAGATGATTAAATCACTGCAATAATTAAGTGCTTTTTATCATCAAACAACGCAACTAGGCTGCAAATGATCAATAAACGAATGGTATAGATAATACATTTGTCCTAGAAACCTCAATCAAGCGGTGCGGCACAAACGATAAACTTATAACTTACGATATGATACAACCTAGTTATAATTCAACATTTTTCCTTATATAAGTTTGTTGCGTACTTTTCGTACAACAATGCGTGGCCTTTATCGTTACGTAAAATTTGGCAAAAATAACGACGCGCAAATTGAAAACTTTCAAAAACTATACTCGTTAACACAGGAAATCACTTCAAGTTCTAACAGCCCGCGCTACACTAGACACTATTTGCACCAGCATATACTACTACCCAGACGGATGTCTGTGTAACAAAAAAATTTTTAGAAAACTTTTTTTTGGGGTATGTTTTGACAAATAATTTGTCAAGATAAACACGATATTTTTTTTTAACCTTCTATTGCGCGATTTTTTTTTCCCCGTTCAAAAACATGATTTTTCAATTGTTTTTGACTTAAAATGGAAGGAAAAAATAGTGGAAAATTCCTAGCATTAATTCTTGCGCCTAAGAGATCTGCAAAGTACTAAATTTACCATGGGCTAGTATAGGAAGAAAATCAAGCTCAAACGGTTAAATATGTTTTCTATTGCTCAGATGGCGCCCAACGCGGGACCTTACTTTTTCAGACTTCGGTGAAAAATTGAAACTTTTCCTCCTGTGCTGGAGGGATGACGACATGGATATAAATGATATTTTAACTTCAGTTAAAAGTTCAAAATGGAGGAAATATATTATGTGCCTCAGGGATGCCACGACGCAGTTAAGGGTAAATTGTTACCTAAGTCTTGCTACTTCACGGAAAAAAATCAGTGGAAAAATTAAACCCATACAAGTTGATTTTGGACCCCTACAAAGTAGGGTAAATTTCACCTGATGTCTGGAATGATGAGGTACACTTTTTCACGCATCCATCTGCGCGTTATATTAACTGGTAGTGTGCTTCATCATCCCAAAACATCAGGTGAAATTTACCATACTTTGTAGGAGGTGCCAAAATCAACTATGCTATGGTTAATTTTACCACTGATTTTTTTCCGTGTATCAAAGAATAGTTGATAAACTATAGTATTTTGCAGGTTTTTCTCTTTTTCGCTCAAGGCATACCAAATTGAGTTAATTTCCAGGTGTCTACGAGCCGGGTCCAAACTCAAAATCAGTCGGTGGCCACGCGATCAAGCTGATTGGTTGGGGAGTCGAGAAGGACGTTCCCTATTGGCTGGTGATGAATTCATGGAACGAATACTGGGGAGACCATGGACTGGTCAAGATGAGGAGGAACAGCCCGCGAATCAGGCTGGAGAGAGAATGCTTCGCTGCTGAAGCTGATCCCACGAGGAAGTATGAAATCGAAGAAAAAGAAGATGACAATGTAGAATTCGATGTCTCCGCAGAGGAAGAAGAGGTGGAAGACGAGGATGAAGAGGATGAAGAAGAGGAGAAAGAATCATAAAGTGAAGACAAAAAGAGAGTGATAAAAAGTCTGATCTCATCTAGGAAAAGAGAAATTTACAAAAAAATATAAATAAAAAAAAAAAATTAAAATAAACTGTATGGAATACCCTACAAACACTTTCTCATATCAAATTTATTTTGGGGGAGACCCCCAGATCTCCATTTAATATCCGGGGGGAGACATCAAAACCCCCCTTTGATATTTTTATCCAGATCCAAAAATCCATTTTTTGAAAAATTTAAATTTTTCCTTTTTTTGAACCATTTTTCCATTGATTTGAATTGAAACCATTTTTCATCCATAACTAACCTAAAAATTAAAATTTCAAAAAAACAAAAAAAAAGTCCCCTCTGGGGAATGTTAGAAGCAACATCTTTGCAAAATTTGGATGCATATGGATCAAAATTTCAAAAGTTATGCTGGGTTTCACGTTTTATGGCTACGGACGGACAGACAGACAGACAGTCGGATAGACTTGTAGGGGAGGGGCAAAAATGTGATGACCTTTTTTTTCCTTTCTTTTCATTTCTTTTCTTTTCTTTTTTTTTTTTGCTCATCAATATTATTTTAGACACTCTACAGCCTTGGATATCCTATATTTATGGCCCTGAATTCCAAAAAAAACTCGTTAATGACCACCAAATTTTTAGTTCGAGACTAATTTTCTTCTCCCATAAAAAAAAAGTTCATCACTTTATTACTTTTGGCCGACCCTTGGGGGGTAGTTGCCCCCCTGCCCTCCCGCAAATTAAGCTACTGCTTTAGCTCATGAAAAAGCTAACAAGCTGGCTGTTTTTGGGAATTGGACTACTTAATTGTCTCTGGTTCTCATACAAAGACTAAAAAATAAAATTAACTTGCGTTTGAAACACACTTACTGTAAAATAGAATAATCAATGGACCGATTAGAAATAGCCTAATCAATGAATACAGTCATATCTTTGTCAGCTTTTTAGCTTTCGAATGAGTAACAGTGGCGGCTCGTGCGATTTGGCAACAGTGTTTTTATCCCATTTAAATACATGGAAAACAATCGAAACTCGAGGAGGCTGCTAGCCTCCGCTTGAATCGATTTTTTACCAAAGTTTAAGTGGGAAAAATGCATGGTTGCCAAATCTAACGGGCCGCTACTGATGAGTAATATTAAATTTTAATACGAATATTATAGATAGTTTCGTAGCTTTAAATCACTGCTTGAGATTATACACGTACTTCAAATAAGATTATTCGATCACGTGATGTGAGAATTTTGCTCCACTTTCAGTGATAGATCCACAGCGCAACTATCACCGATACTCACAAGATTGACAAGAGCTGGTATAAACTTAAGTTACCCGACATATTTCAATAGCTCTTTATGCATTGGTACTTGCTTTAAATAACGTGCGGTGATTATCAAGGAATAGGTCTGGCTTATAAATAGATTTGCACACGAGCGGATTTAAAAACTGTCACTTTCATCTCTTCACCCGCATTTAAACGGTAGTGTCAGAAGTTGGTCGAGAAGGGGGTGATAATCACGTGATATCAACATGGTATGAAATGATGTTAAATAACATTAAAATTACGTACAAAACATAACTGACAAATATTATACAGATTATCAAGCATATTATACAGTCACCAAGTGACCGAACCGTGGCTAAACCCGGTTATAACAAAAAAACGAAAAAAGAAAAAAAATTATTTAAAAATGAATAAAAAAATAAAAAATCGAAGATCAAATAAATTCTAAATGTTTTCAAATTAATAATAAATAAAACAAACAAACAAACAAACAAACAAAAAAAAAAAATAAAAAAAAAAAAATAAAATATAAGTAAAAATAAATAAAAAATAATAATAATAAATAAATAAAAAAACAAACAAACAAACAAACAAACAATAAAACAAATAATAATAATAAATAATAATAAATTAATAAATTTAATTTAAAATCTTGATTTTATTTAAATTAAATCTTCTTTAAAATTCGACTTGAGCCCGGCAAGCCGGCAGCCCTGAATTCTATATTCCAGAAGTGTGCGACTCTATGCGACAAGAGGCTCAGTTTAAGCTAATTTAACGATCCTATTTAGCGCTTAACCACCATTCTTATAAATATAGGCCAATTGAGACACTTTGTGCTAACGAATCGAGAGGAGTGAAAAGAGAAAAAAGGCTCCATTCGGGGGAAAGGACTTCTCTCTCGTCACCCAAATTTTAATTAATAACCATTTAAAAACAGACCTTTAAAACCCCCGGAGACAGTGCTCAAAAAGGGAAAAAAAAAAAGGGGGGAAAAGAGAAAACATTTAAGGACATTGATGGGCGTAGAGTCTTATTTCAGGGGATCCTAAACGTATAATTCTTGGCCCTTATTTTCAGCATCAGTTTTACGTCTAAGAATATTTATTTCAATGCAAAGTTAACCCTTTCCAATATCAGGTCCGAGTCAGTGGCGTAGCGAGCAAATTTGGAAACGTGGTATTTTGTCCATTTAAACCCATGTAAAAGGTCGAATGCAAAGGTGTTCACCGAACACTTAATATTTCGATATTTTTCATGAGTTTAAATGGACAAAATACAACGTTGCCAAATTGCACGCTACGCCACTGGTCCGAGTATATTCGTTTTCCTTGCAACAGATCTGTTTCAAAACATTTCAATTTTTTATTAACAAAAGCGACTCCACATTGTTGATATTTAAAAACCAATATTTCATATAGAGCGCCTTCAACTCAAAGTGTAGGCAAAATGAGGCACTGCAGAGTAGGCATATTTCACTACCACATTACTTGAGCGACTAAGCGGTGATTTGTCACATTTCTTTCCCTTACTTGCAAAGATTGGCTGTTGCACACTCTTTTTCTATATCAGTCACTGAGACATTTTTTTAGGTAATTTAAAAGTTTATTTGTTAAAAAAAGGTAAGTGCAAACGCATTTGTTGATTTAACTAACCAATTTGTTGATTTGACTAACCAATTTGTTGATTTTACAATCCAATTTGTCAAATCAACAACCTGCACGGAGAAAAATTTCTGATTGAAATCACGGAATGTATTAAGAAATTGGGGTAAAAATAAATTCTTTTTAAAATAATAAAAATTCTTATTGATTCAACGAAAATTATCTTTAGTCCAATTGAACTTTCTGATGATTCAGAAAAATCACAAGAAAGAATCGTTGGACCAATAAGAATTCTTATGACTTTAAAAGGAATTTCTTTTTTCCCCATTATTAATAATACGTTCCGAAATTTCAACCAGAAATGTTTCTCCGTGTGAAGTGGTAAAATTAACAATCCGATTTATTAAATCATCAATCCATATTTTTGATTTAACAAATCGGATTGTTGATTTACCGCTTCAGGTTGTTGATTTACCTTTTTAGGTTGTTGATTCAACAAATTGGATTGTGACATCTACAAAATACTTCGTTAAATCAACAAATGTGTGTGTACTCACCATTTTTAGCAAACAGACTGTTGAATTATCTCGGTTTTTTCTCACTATATGGAATTGGAAAATGTAATTTTTACACAAATAAGTGGCAGCTCTGACACATTGGGAACCACTGCCCAATCGGACGAAGAGAGCGCGGGGTATGTTATTTTTATTTCCCGATCGGAAGGGTTGTAGATGTCGACAGAACAGAGGATTCGACAGCTTGCAAAAAAAAGTTTTTCTCTGCACCCCTTATAGAAAAAAATTGTACGCTCACATAACCTCTGTATAAGCTTGGGTCCTTATTTTCATTTTCCCTTTTTTCCCCTTTTTTTCGAGTGGTTCAACGGTTAAGTAATTGAAAGCGGACGTGAAAGGCGGACTCAGAGAAACCGATTTTGAGGTCAATTAGAAGTCAGCATGACTTAACTTCAAGAGAGCGAGAAGGGGTTTTTATCGTCTCTATCGGCTCGATTGAATATCGTCTACATTGATGCCTGATAGTTCGGATCGGTGAATCGATTTTTATTGATTGCCTGATTGAGTTTAAAAAACAAAAAAAACAAAAACAAAACAAAAAAAAAAAACAAAACAAAACAAAAGAAACTCGAATCGATGCATTTTGTTTATCTGCTTTGGAACAATCTTTTTGTGATTTTGAGTAGAAAAATTGAGTCGGTGAATCGATTTTTATTGATTGCCTGATTTGGTGGGGGAAAAAAAACTTGAATCGATGCATTTTGTTCCTGAAAGATCATTTTCAAATGGAAATGTTGGCTAGAGGCCACCCACTTAAAAAAAAATGTGTGCAAAGATTACTCATGGCAACCATGATTGTTCATCTGCTTTGGAATAATTTTTTTGTGATTTTGAATCGAAAAATTTCCGGCACAGATCGACGCACAAAATCCTTAATAAACACGAAAACTTCTCGAGGAGGTCATTTTTGCTACTTATAGCGAAACGTGGAGAAATTTTTGAAGCTCCTCTCTCAATAAATGCATGGAATCATTAATGTTTTAAGGAGGATATAAAAGTGCGCCACATGAATTTTGCATTGGAAATCAGTCCGGTGCATTTTGTAGGCCTCGTGATATGACGAGCCGCTACTGCTTCGCCCCAGTAGCGGCCCGTGAGATTTGGCAACCATGCATTTTTCCCTTTTAAACTTAGGTAAAAAATCGATTCAAGCGGAGGCTGGCAGCCTCCTCGAGTTTCGATTGTTTTCCATGTATTTAAATGGGATAAAAACACTGTTGCCAAATCGCACGAGCCGCCACTGCTTCGCCCAGTAGTACGCATATGCGGTGTAGAAGGACGAAGGCTTAGACTGAAGTCACGTAACAGTCCATCTTTCCCTTTTTTTTTAAATATTTATTTTAACGGTTTAAAATAAAGGGTGAGAGAGAGAGAGAGAGAGAGAGAGAGAGAGAGAGAGAGAGAGAGAGAGAGAGAGAGAGAGAGAGAGAGAGAGAGAGAGAGAGAGAGAGAGAGAGAGAGAGAATTCCTGGAAGATTTCTTTACTATTTGGCAACGTTGAAGTGATCGTTTGGTTGCATACCATTTTCCCCCTAACAGTCACCGCACTCAAAGCTCTATTTATGAATTTCATTTCAATAATTTCAGAATCTGCACGCTTGATTAAATTACGTGTGCCTCTCCGTTTCCATCGCAACGTTGTGATGGCTTATAAACTTTATTTATTTTTTCCCCTATTTTTTTTTTTTTTTTTTTTTTTTTTATTTTAAGAGAGGTCCCAAAATGACTATCCAATAAAAATGCATGCGTTCATTTGCAGTGGCAATGGTGTAAAGTTCAATCTGACAACTGAGCTTCCTAATTTAAAAACTCATGAGAGAGATCGAACGATTCGATGTTCGGTTGACACTTTCGAGTTCGACGTGTGACACTTCTGCATAAGCTCGATTGAGATAAAAAACAAACAAAAAAAAAACAAAAGCAAAAACAAAAAACAAACACAAAAACAAAAAACAAAAAACAAAAAATGCCTCTGATACCTAAATCTTGTTAGTATACGAAGTCACAGTGCAGAGGCGGCTCGTGGAATTTGCCAACTACGTTTGGCATCCATTTGATATTATGGTAAACAATCGATTCTCCAGTGAAGCAGCGCTTCAGCAACACCAACAATCGATTGGTGTAAATGGATTCAAATTGAGAAAAAAAAGCTGTGTTGCCAAATTACACGAGGCGCTACACTCGAAGGTGAAATCTTCAAACTTGAAAGGCGCGGGCGCATTGAATCAGAAAATAGAACTATAATTTAAAGTCAATGGAACAACAATAACAATTTTTTTTTCTTCCACTTTTCCCGCGCAATTTCATTCGTTTTCACGCTCACAAGTTTTCTCATCTCATTCTATTTTATTTACCCCACCCCTTCCCTCCTAATCCCACCGTCTCCCCCTCTCCCCACTTCTCATCCCTTTATCAACGTACAAGCAAAAACACCTGCACGTGACAGCAGCCAGCTTTCTTCCTACCCCGACATCTTGAGAGACCTATCTGTGGAGAGTGATAAAGGGAGGTGCGAAGGGGGATGGGGGCGAGAGGGAGGGGTAGGGAAGAGGGGTAGGGGGAGGGGTAGGGGGGAGGGGAAAAGCGGTGAGGGTAGGAGGTTAGGAGGAAGAAGGAGGCTGAGAAATCGCGTGTTACACTAAATTACATCCTGTGAGTTCTTCTCTTCAACTTTTTAGACCCCAAAAAATTAGGTGGATTCCAACGCGAGTTAAGATGACGCACCGGAAACCGGCCTGGATAATTTTTCATCTGTCATTTCGTCCCCTCAAAATTTTAATCAAATCTTCACAGTTCACCCCTCGCTCGGTATAGTTGATACTATCTCGTTTGAAAGTCGCGGTCATTCTTGACTATATATAACTGAACTCGTAAGAATTCTGAACGTAAGAGCACGTAAGAAAAGTTTTCACCGCGCTATCCCCTGTTTCGGAAAGGACTCGTGCGATTTGATGTAACGTCGGACTGTCTTCATTTAACCTCCTTGCGCGTCCAAGGTATTTAACCAACGCTTGTGGTACCAAAACTGAGAGAGAAATCTTTTCTTTAAGGGAACACGTTTACTTGACTGTTTTCCTTGAGCGAAGTAATGAAGGTCTGTCACATGAAACAGAATCACTGTCTCAACAAGTAATCTTTTACTTGTAGCAGCAGACACTTTCCTTGGGTTAACTCTTTAAGGACCGAGTTAGTTCAAAAAGAACACTGCTCCTCTGTTTATAAAAAGAAGGTAGTTAACTATTCGTACTCAGGGGAGTTGGGATTGCCTATACGACACATTGAAGGCGCCCGACAATGGCTGATCTCGTTTGTATTTTCGTCGATAAAATCGTGTTTATCCAGAATGGGACTGAAATAATATGAAACAGACCAGACGAGAAAAACGAGTATTCTCGGGCTTGGCCCTTAAGGGGTTAAAGGTATTCACCTCTAGTCAATATTTCACTTTGCACTTTCTTTAAAAGAAACGAAATACACCTTATTGGATTAAAAAATAATTCTCTCAGTGAAGGGGAAGTGAAAAAAGGCCCCAAACGGTGGTTTTATACTATGTGAAGGCTTATGTTTTTGTTGTTGTTTGTTTTTGTTTTTGCGTAGGTGTTTGTTTTTGTTTTTGTTTATTTTTACTTTCTGTATAGTTAAAGTGATTATGTACTAGCGGGGACAAAGATACCTGGCCAGGCGTTTTGGATATGCAATACGCAATGGCCAGGCGTTTTGGATATGCAATACGCGTCGCATGCTTGATACCACCCGCCAAGCACATCTTATCTTTCGTTGTGATGAACTTGGCCGGGCTCTTCATTGTGTATTGGGCAGTGCAGAGAATGAATGAGGAATCGAGAGGAGGAGGAGGGGAGGGGGGAGGGGGGTGCACGGCGACTCGGTGCGGTGGCTGCTTACGTTGCATGAGGCTGTAAACAACTTTGCTTTTGTCAAACGAATTCTTCCAGCTTTTTCCTCTGTTTCTCTCACTATTGCCGTTTGGCTGTTCGTCCGGGCCCGGGCGCGCGGCGCGGCGCTGGCGATCATTGTCATCACAGTTGTCGTTTGAAGCGTGTTAAAGATATAACATGTCTCAAGCTCTAATTTTGATCGGCCATCGTGGGCTCCTCTTGGTTAAATATTTTCGTCATACTTGATAAAATTTTGATACCTCTTGCCTCTTGGCAGGGGCGTAGCAAGAGATTTTGATCCCCGGACCGGCCTTAAAATGTTGACACCCCCCCCCCCCCCCCCCCCAGTGGTGGCTCGTGAAATGCGATATATCGATGTCCTCTCCATTTAAAACTATAGAAAAGTATCGATTTCTCGGGGGTTCAATTGCACCCCCTGACGATCGATACTTTTCTATAGTTTTAAATAGAGTAGCCATCGATATACCGCATTTCACGAGCCGCCACTGCCCCCCCCCCTTATAATTACAAGCGAGGCATTACACAATGGTTTAACACCACCACCACCACCACCACCCCCAAACCCTCATACCATTTTCATTTCTCTTTTTCTAATGTTTTGTGTATTGACTTTACTATTTTCTCTTAAATAATTTTACAGAATAATAAATTTCTGCTGCTATTTAAGATATCGTTGTAGATTAAAGGGAAATGAGCACCTACGGACAAAATGAGCAAACAATTTAGGAGGAAAGTTACAGCCTATACTGACGAAGTGCATTAAAATACAGTCAACAAAGAGAGATAGAAACAAAGACGTGAATGAGTCAGTTTGGGAGTAAGGAACTGTAACCCCGCCTTCTCAATTTTTATATGTTTAGATTTAAAATTCCAACTTTTTCCTCTACATGTTGTCATACCAACAAATAAACTGACAGAGCTATGGAAGAGGTATATTTTTCGAGAATTTGAGACAAGAATTAGACTTTGTATCAAGGGCTTTTGCTTTGGAAACAAAATGGAGTATTCAAAATTTGGGGGGGGGGGGACATAATTTTCGGAAAACGTCGAAAAGCGGGACCAACAATATTCCTATTTTCAAGAGAAATCGGTCGTTGCAAAATCGGGGCCTAACGGCATCTTTTCTTTCTATAAAAGTATCAAATTAAAAAGTAGAGGAGGGCATCAATAAGGCTTCTATGATGTTTTTTCTTAAATTTAAAAAGAAATAGAAGAAAAGGCTTTCAACCTTCTTCTAATTTTCCTCCTCCTTTCCTCCCGTCTTTTTTCATATTTTCTTTACCTAGCCGCAGAAAATTATTCCCCCCCCCCCCCGAGACTTGATGCCCGGGGCGGGACGTCCCCCTGGCTACGCCACTGCCTGTTGGCCTTTTTTTTATTCCCTCCTTCACTGTCTCAGGAAGTTATTTTAGTGTTTGAAAATTCAGAATTATGTAATGTGCAGCAATTTCATAGTTTCAATAATCGAAGCTGTTGAAGTGAAACAAAATAATCGCTGCGTTATATCGTAAGTAGTAGCGGCTCGTGAATGACGATACATATGTATATTCTGTATATAAATCCTCCATTTAAATACATGGAAAAAAATTGTTTTTAAGCGAGGCTCAAATGAATCTCTACGTAATCGCACGATATTTTTGCATAGATTCATAAAGGATAAAAATAGCAATCAATAATTGTTCACGAGCTGCCTCTGATCGATTGGCTCCAAATTATAATATTCAAAGTCGTGGATGTATTTTTTTTTTTTTTTTTTCAGTTCTTCCGATTTATATTGAAACGGCATGATTTATACAGTAATTTAGGAAGAATATCACCAATAAATGGGAAACACGCCACCGGTAGAGAAATTAGAAAAAGAAGAAAACCCGACTGTGAGAAAGATCTTATTTCAGAGAGTTCGCCGTATACCCAGAATTGCGATATTTTTCAAGAGGGGTGGAACGCATGACGTCAAACAAGGCGGCTCTTGCACACTTTTGCTATAAGCAATTTAACATTCGATTCTGCTGTAAAAACTTCAAAAAAGAACAATGGCAGCACTAAAAACTTCCGAAATCCACTCTTAAACTCATATAAACGCTTTTATTTTGAGGGCGTAATGGTGGCCGAGGGCAGTAACAATGGGAGATTCCTATATTAATTTCGTCACTCTTTCTATGCTGACAAGGATGATTTACTGAGTAAGAATTAGTCCATAGTCATCAGAGATCCGCGAAATTTTCATTCTGAAATGCCATTAGATTAAAAGTGAGGCCGGAAACTTAAGATTTCTTTCCAGAATTTATAGAAATAAATGAGTTTCAACACAAACCACACTCGTCCGCCATGTTGGGATATAGGACCACAGCGTTGCCTATTGGTGCCGTTAAATTCCAAACTTGCTTCCATTGGCTCTTATGGGCGAGTTTCCGTTCTGATTGTATTATTCTGTGGTATATAGGTTTGAATTTTGGAAGTCCCAAAGTTGGGCAATCCTGCAGTTTGATCAAATCCGTTTGAGCGCGTACGGAGCGCTTCGGCCAATCAGGTGCATTGTTCATTTGTTCATTTTTGTCTTTCACCGTTGAGTCTCTCTTTTCGTCATCACCCTGCGAAACGGGCACCAATTTTCATGGTTAGGGTACTGCATCGGTGGCTTCCATCGTCGCCAAACACGCAGTTTGGATGTGCGAGATAGTACAATGCAAGAAAATAAAAGAACTCTGTGAGCCGAAAAGAAAGATGCATTTGGTTTTTAAGAATAGGTCTCATGATTCCGGAGGTGCGATTTTGACCCAAACACATTGTTTGAATTTGACTTCTGCTGTGACTTTCTGTTGTGAAATGACGTCCACAAAACGCAAGATTTTGCGGAATTTTACACAAGTGTTTCTCCAGAATACACCATTAGCAATGAAATAAAATAATAAAGAAAGCAAAGGAAGGAGTACACGGCTACATGAACCCTGCGTCGAGTTTGCAGTGCAGTGCAAACTTTGCACTGATCGAATTTTTTCACTTAACTTTGGGATCATTCGGCGATTTCTTCCCAGATCTCGTGAAAGCTTTCAAGAAATTACAGCCCTTTATTTTTCTTAATTTAACTGAAGTTTCATTTTTTCTTTTTATTTTTTTCGTCAAGGGTTACTATTATATCTACCATGTCATAAAAAATAGGTTAATCTTAACTTTGTAGAAATCTGAGTTCCCAGTTTTTAGAGTGTAGCTAGATAAGGGGGGCTTCACTTTAAAATTTCCTCATAAGAAGCCAAAATTGTCGACTATTTGGTCCCATTACAGTGCAATGAGTCATTAATGGAACAGTGCAGAAAAATAAACCTAATGCTTACTGTTCTGACGAAGTTTCGGCCTCGTTACTCCCGATCTACTGACCTCAGACCCCTCTCTTAAAAAATGTTTGTTGCAGGAACGATTCAGCCCATTAGGATTAATCTCCAAATTTTAATACTACGAATGAGGCAGTTGAAAGGGTTTAAAATTGTGTGTGTTTTAATGAAGAAAATTAAAGTAATTGATGAGCTGAAAACAATAGTGCCTTTGGTTTTTTCCCAAGTGTCTCGGTTTTTGGGGAAACACACGTGGAAAGTTGTAAAAAATCGTGAGCGTAGTGACGCCACTACGCGGAATTCCCATTTAAAACAATGTATTGGAGGCCAAAATCTCATCTTCGGAACAATGGGACTTAGAGAGAAAATAAAGGCATATTTGTTTTTAGCTCATCAAGTATTTTCATTTTCATTACGAAACACACAACATTTCAGACACTTGCAATTGCCCCATTGGATAGGTATAGTCTTATGAGAATTTGAATGCCATAAAATTGATTTCGCCTCATTAGTTGTTATGATGGAAGATAGTCACGTGAAGAACAAACCCTATCCATTCCAATTAAAACATCTGTCACTTATAGATGGTTCCTCTGCCAATTCATTATCAACACACAAACGAGTTGATTCTTTCAATATGCAACCAATTAAAAGTTGATATTTATTTGTTTTATTGAATGAGAAATATCGAATGGGGATTAGTTTCTTCTGAAAGCCTTAAAAATGGCATACAACTGAAATGAGAGAGGTTAAGTAAGATTGCATTTGTCCTATTATTTATTTACGGGCCGTAAATTCAATTCGTAAATTCTTTTATCGTCTCCATTTGGCGGGACAGTACGCTAAAAGGGATGTGATAAAATGACCATTTAAAGAAAATAAATGGATAAATAAGTGAATAGATAGATAAATAAATAAATAAATGGTTAGAGGTATCTAATAGAAAGATGAATAAATGAAGAAATAAAAAACCTAGACTCTGCATGCGTGTTGAAATTTTTATATCATTACATTTTCGTTCATACGTTGCGTAATTGGGAGACATAGCTCTCGATACAATAACTTTTTCTTGGAAAATTAAGAAACTATGGCTTTCTGAAGAAAAATTAGTTTCCAAAATAACAGCCTTTCTTGGGTGGGGGAGGGTTTAAAAAAAAAAAAAAAAAATCCTCTCTGAACGAATTTCTGCCCATCATGCCTTTGCCTAGCATCGTCTATTGTCCGCTTCAAAGTCATGAGTAGTGGCCTCAAATTCGCGAGCTCTGTTCTACAATTTACATGATATTTATAATTTCAATTGGATCAAGTTGTTGGTCTTTGCGAGCCTCTCTATCTTTTGCTTCGTTCGCTTTTTCTCTTTTGCTCTTAATTTTTTTGGAATTAAGTCCTTTATATGAGAACGGTAGAAATGAAATACTGGGCCCGGCTCTCTTCAGTAGCAATGTTGAACGATTCAATGTGATATTTTGTTGTTCAGTAAATGACGGCCTTGAGTGTTACGAAATCGTGGGAGATTCAGAGTGAAGAGCTTAAAAACATTTTTCATGAAAAACGTTTTTAATCTAAAAAATCTTAGCTCATAAATTTCGTGAATTACTGCATTATAGTGAAACTCTCAAGGCTCAAGAGGTCTCATATGACTGGAGTTGTTTATTGAGGGAGCCGTAAGAATCATTCAATTATTCGACAACAACTTTCTAGCAAGAAGAAAGGAAGAATAAGCCTCTTTCTCCCTTTTTAAAACCTTCTTTTTATGATAGGAAAGCAGTGCACAGAAAAAACAGAAAAAAAACACTTTGGTAGCGCTGACAAAACCTTTGGTAGAAAAATGACCTAGCAAAAGACTTTAGTTGAACCATCCAAAGGTTCTTTACGCTTAACTAAAAGATTTTGCTGGGTGAATAAAAAATTTGGTTGGCCCAACTAAAGTCTTTTGCTGAGTCATTTTTCTACCAAAGGTTTTGTTAGCGCTACCAAAGTGTTTTTTCCGTTTTTTCTGTGTGGTGGCTCGTGCAATTTGACAACAACAGATTCTCTCTGTTCAAACCTGTAAAATATTCAGTCTTCAGGAGATTCGCCGAATCCCAGAAAAATCGATACTTTCGCATAGGTTTAAATGGAACGAAAACAGAGTTGCCAAATAGAACGAACCGCCACTGGAGGAAAGCAAGCGGAAGGTCAATGTCAATTATCAAAACGAGGAGACATTAACACACTATTTAGTAATACATACCAAAAATCTGTGAACATTCGTCCTCTTCATGAGGATTGGGAGGGGGGGGGGTGTTGAGTCTTAACAAATTAAGAATAATCAGATCCACCAATAAAGTATGGCACTTCCAAATACACATGAAGATGTCAATGCTATACGATCGAAAGTAAAATTTATAATTACAGCGCATTATAAATAAGAGGCTTGAATAGAAAATACGAGCGCACAAGCAAGCATGAGGCTATGAGGCTATAAGACTGTTGCTTTGAACGTCCGAAAACCAAAACTGTCGAATTCGAAGGCAAAGAAAGGTTACCGCAGCAGTTTGACTGACTGATTTGATTTACAATCATAGCCCGACACTCACGCCAATGCCCTCCTCCCACCCCCACCACACTTGCACTGATTCCACTGATTCCGGTCTCCAGCTCATTGAGTGTGGAACACAATGAAAGGTCCAGCCTTGCTCACGTAACAACGCATTGGCAGTGTTTGACGGGTGGTATCAAGCATGCGTTGCGTATTGCATATCCAAAACGCCTGGCCATTGCGTATTGCATATCCAAAACGCCTGGCCAGGTATCTTTGTCCCCGCTAGTACATCCTTCCAAAATTTAATTTTAAAATTTAAAGTTGTTTTTTTTTTTTTTTATTGTAGGTAACTTTGGACAACTCCCTTCCCCCTCCACAGGCCCGGGCTCATGAGGGTAAAAATAACCTACTTACGGCATTTTATTGATAGCATTTTATTTGTGGTCATACTTTCCTACTTACGGGCCCATGGGCGGAGCCAGCAATTTGGCAACTGTGGATTCTATCCATTTGAATGTTTGAGAAACAATCGATTCTTGAGAAGGCCATGACCCAATTTATAATCGATTGTTTCTCATACATTCAAATGGGAAGAATCCACATTTGCCTAATTGCTGGCTCCGCCCATGCTCACGGCCGTTTATTTATAATATTTCAAGTACAGTATTTACTTACTTTACTAACGCACGAAGCTCCGCTCTGTCTCCAGTGGCGTAGCGTGCAATGTGGCAACGTTGTGCTGTGTCCATTTAAACTCATGCAAAAGATCGAATGCGAGGGTGTTCACTGAACACCCTACAGTTCGATATTTTTCATGGCTTTGAATGGACGAACTACAACGTTGCCGAATTGCACACTACGTCACTGTCTGTCTCCTGGATAGGACAGAGGAAACAAGGGCGAAACGTGATGTTTTACAACGTGGCAATGTGTTCATTTAAACCCATACAAAAGATCGAATTTGATAGTCATACTCGATTCCTAAATAGTTCGATATTTTCCGATGACCTGAATTATATTACATGCAACATTGCATGATTGCACTCGAAAGTGAAAGCAAAATTGCTTGCTAATGATGCGCGTGATGTTACATAAACTCAATTTCTGTCAGAAGATATTTGGCAACTTGAAGGAAAAACTGAAGTCACTCTTTATCAGCGGTCTACCGAGATGGTAGATGAAATAGGATACTCCAACCGAGACGTATCTCTCAAAGGGTGACGCAAGGTTCAAAGGTCAGTTGACTGGGAAGCGAAGAAAGGCACTGAGTAGTGAGTGTGCGAGAGAGAGAGAAGGAGAGAGAGAGAAAGAGAAAGAGAGAGAGAGAGAGAGAGAGAGAGAGAGAGAGAGAGAGAGAGAGAGAGAGAGAGAGAGAGAAAGGTGGGAGGAAAAACGATTCCGAAAAAAGAAAAGGCAGCTCCTTTGAAGCGCGCGCCGCGCCCCGACACATCTTGATTTCGTCATGACAGTTCAAGAACCGCAGTTTCATTGAACTCGGCGTTGCGAAGTCTTTTTTTGTTTGCGCATTTCGTCATTAACGGCACATTTTTCCACACTGAAAAAAAGCGATAGTCGTAAGACCGCATAGATTCTATAGTCATATTATACCAGAAGCGCAACAATATTTGAACGACAGAAAGTCTAGTACTGTACTTTGACCAGAAAATGCTAGTGTTAATACCAGAATATGGTCATAGAACTAGAATTTCCTCAAATGTTTTCAAGAACTATGGTACAAACACTAGAAATCTGGTAACTGTACCATCCTTTGCATACAGTGGCGTCGCGTGCCATTTGGCAACAATGCAACAGCTCCATTTAAACGCGTTAAATATATCGAATTTTCCTCGTGCACTGTGCACCCCCTGAATTCGATCTTTTACATGAGTTTAAATGAATATAATACATTGTTGCCAAACTGCACGCGACGCCACTGCTTGTATAGGCTCACAGATTGCCATGCTTCTGGTATTCTTTTATTTTTCAATGCATTTACCGATGATTCCACCGCAGTGGTGGCTCGTGCAATGTGGCAACCATGGATTCTCTTCGTTTAAAACTATGTAAAAGTATCGATATTCAGGAGGTGCAATTGCATCTCAAGATTTCGATTCTTTTGCATAGTTTTAAATGGCAAAAAAGCGTGGTTATCAAATTGTACGAGCCGCTACTGTTCCACCGGTGCACAAAATGTTATACACTGTTCAGTTCAGAGTATATCAACAAAGTATATGAATAGAGGGTTTGAGTGATGACGTCATCCGGTGATGAGCGTTTCAAACAAAGACAAATAATTGCCTCTCTCGCTCTCACGTAACCTCCATGTACTTACTGCTATCTCTTTCTCATTTCAAAAATCGTTCATGGAGTCATATTATGTGAAATTTTTTGGCTAAAATGAATTCCTCGAGGTATTTGAATGCGGTGTTGATAATAATATGTCGTAAAACAAGGGCTAATATACGAATTTGGAGATTATAGAAAGATATATGAGTATCCTTGGGGGTCACGAAAGGTTGAGTGAGATCATTTTATAATAGTAACACCACAATTTTCCTGTAAAAGAATTAGACTCTCCGTGGCTCACATATCGCTGTGCATATCTGGTAATATTTACTGGAATTTCAGATTTTTTTGTTTTTGTTTTTTTTCCAGAGTAAGTTTTAATGCACGAAAATACAAACCCTGATATTGAAGGAGTCGTCCCTAACTTTGAAACAATTTGGAAATATTTTAGGGTGCAATACAGAGATGCAGCAACAAAAGCTCCTTGAGATGACCTTGGCTTTATAAATTCCTTAAGATTTCCCTATTTACCCTGTGTATAAGGAATTAGGAAAAGAAAGAGCTCATCAACAAATGACACGTTTTGTAGGGCACTTTTCTAAGGTTGCCAACGACCAATGCAACTTATGTTAAAGTATCGTCGAGATTGCGACGACCAACCCCAAGGATCGATTATTTTCCATGATGTAAATATACATGGAGTAGACATCGTCGCAAGTCACATTTTAAGAGCTGCCATCAACGGAAATATGTGA
Source organism: Trialeurodes vaporariorum (assembly GCA_011764245.1). NCBI lineage: Eukaryota > Metazoa > Arthropoda > Insecta > Hemiptera > Aleyrodidae > Trialeurodes > Trialeurodes vaporariorum. The sequence goes on along the minus strand of VMOF01000013.1, from coordinate 20,479,099 downwards.
CATGGGATTAACATTTCAAACGATCTTCTGCGATCGGAGATTTTTCCATCTTATGAAATATTCCTCATGGATTTTTTTTTTTTTTACCCTCTCCTTTCGGCAAGCTGTACGTAGTTCCACGAAACAGCTACGCGGAAAGTCACGTGATAAATATTTTATTCATCTTGTGAGCGGTCGCAATGGTCAAAGTGATCACGACGCATTTACACTTCAAAGTCATCGCGAATTGCTCGGCTGATCCAAGACTTCATCTTGCTCTCTCTCGCTCTCCCCCCTCTCTCTCTCTCATCTCTCTCTCACTCACTCACTCTCTCTCTCTCTCTCTCTCTCTCTCTCTTTTCTCTCTCTCTCTCTCTCTCTCTCTCTCTCTCTCTCTCTCTCTCTCTCTCTCTCTCTCTCTCTCTTTCTTCCCCCCTCCCATTAGAACGTGTGTGTTAAAAAATACAGGTATATCGAAAGTCAAGTAGCCCTATCCACTTTCTTTCTCTAACACACATATTGTATTGGAAGAGAGAGAGAGAGAGAGAGAGAGGAGAGAGAGAGAGAGAGAGGGATAAATTCCTGTATCCACACATGTTGCCAACCGCAACCACGGTCAGAATCCGAAAAAAGTATACTTTATACTATCAACAACAATAGAAAGTCCCCTCAGCGAAATGTTTTTTGGGAAATATTTCAGATTATAAATAAAAAAATTGTAGTTTTTTTTCTTCTTTTTTCTTTTTTAAAAGGGCGCTATAAATAGCGTAGCACAAAACACTTAAATGCTCAAAATTTTTAAGATGGTTCACCATTGGGTGAGGAATCAAAGGGAACAAAATTATCAAAGGAGAGGACTTTTTTTTTTGCATTGATATTATACCGAATTTATTCAACAATTGTAGCGAGGTTTGTCTCGAGGTAAGTATAAAACGATAAAGTAGAGTTTGGTGTGGGGGGGGGAGTCATGGGTCGTAAACAGTGGCAGAGGAGTACCGCAAAATACAACCCCTCCCCCTTCATGGGGCACAGGATGTCGTCTTGACTCTTGAATCCCTCCAAGTTCGTGAAAGCCCCCCGGGAAACGTTTCATATACATATTCTTAACTTCACTCTGCCCCCTCCCGAATAATATTATTTACATATTGTGGTGGGAGTGTTAGTGTTTACTTCCAAATGAAAAGTGTAAACGCGTGTGTCTGCCATTAAATTAGTTCAAGAGGATGTGCGTGACAAAATATGCGTTGCTCTTAAGCAGAGACAAATAGAGACCCAGTACAAAAGTACATGCTACATGCTTCATGTGTTATATATAAAATTGAGGCAAGTCAAATGCATTCGCTTCTGTTCGGAGGTTCAACAAAACAGCAGGCAACAGTCTCTTACTGTTTTGAGTTGTGAACATTGTTGCGATGTTGTCTACCTGACATTTTGCTATTGTGTCAAAATTTCAATACATTGAGATATCATTTTGAAATAATTAATCAGGAAATGTTATTCTGAGAAGAAAACGTTAATTTAAACCAAGCTCTAACTTCAAAGGCTCTGCTTATGAAAAAGTCTAATCAGGTGAACAAGGGAAGAAGAAGAAGCGTCCCTTGGAGACGTCCTTATCAGGTCGATGGAGTTCGAAAAGGAGGCCGTTCAATTTTGAGGTTATATTTACGTGATTTCGACGGACCCCGATTATAGACCACCAAACATGAACAGAATTAACTGTCATTTCCCCCCTTTTTTGAGTGCAGACAACCCCAAGTTAGATTATGAAAAAGACTGGGAGCGAGCGAGATGGTGAACGCAGCGCGGAGCGCGCATATTCGCTCGAAGGGCATTTGATTCCCCTAACATGCCATAACCACAAAATATCCCTTTAACGAACTATTTCCCAAATAAATTATTCAGCGGTTATCCAAAACGGCGGCCGTGTGCATTCCAAAAATCGAAATGATTTTCGCGGCTTTCTGAAGCAGCATCGATCGGTTTGACGGGTGGTTATCCCAAAAGAGCGCCAATTGCGGTGCAAAATTGGAGATAACCGCCGAATAAAACCGGTATCGCCTTGTCGCCCGATGGAAAGACTCGTTAATTAGCTTCTTAATATTTAACATTAATTAAAGATGGCTTGCCGCGGAAAATCATGTAGTGTTGAAGGCCTACTTCAAACCGGCAATTGACACACTTTTCTCCGCATGTATTTCGTGTTTATAGTTTAGAAATTTTGAAAAAAATAAAAATAAAAAATAATAATAATAAATTAAAACACGAATACTTCAAGTCTGAGCAAGGATAGGACTCTTGCCGTGTGCTCCAATTATTTTACGCAAGAAAAATAAACTTTTCTCAGCTAATTCAGGTATTGTGTAATGCAGCAAGGGAAAAATTGAGTAAACCGTAAGAGAGCTTCTGTATAATAATATAATATAAGGACAGAAAATTTTCATAAATATCAAAACGGTACACTCTTCAAGCTTCGCGCCACTTACTCACTTACTCGGCGGGTTGAAAGTTTCATACTATTCTTGAGCGGATTAAAGATGGAGAGATAAAAATTCTGGAGAGGAGGGGTGAGGTGGAGTCACAGGAGGAGATCACGGCTTGTTAATGCCGGCTCGCACCGCCAAAGAAACAAATTGCTTTTTATAATAATATTTCGCACAGCTCTCGAAAGTTTTTGTAATTACCTGATGCCGCCGCGCCAGCGTCATCGTCAAGCCGAGCTGAGAGACATGGATTGCAGGCTTGTTGTCAAATTTGCCATCTCAATCAAAGGACCCTGAGCAAACCTTATGGGAACTGGATTTATACATAATTTATACATATTTAATGATAAATATATACGCAATAATATTTTATTTCTAATAGGGCACATGTTGGAGTTGCATGAGCAAGAAAAGGCTTTTGTTGCTCAAATTAAAAAATTATCTTAGCAATGTTCGGAAAAACTTCCTGGTCCACTTTGTTCTCTTTTAATGGTTAACTCGATAGCTTCTCAAGATTTTTTAACCTCTATTTGTAGCTACAATTCTTGCTTTCAATTTACATCTCTTGGAGCTGGACGTAATTTTTGCCAAATTTTTCACCAACATTTACCAACTGTTCAAGGACAAATTTATCATTTAACCCTCTAAGGGCCAGAGGGCCGATCATTTACTTCATCGTTAAACCGATCGATAAGACTGTGTATGAGTGATTCTATTGGTCGAATATTGTGAAACTTGGCTGTTGCTATGGTAACCATCGTTATAGTGTCCGTTTTTTAAAGGTCACTCATGAATGGCCTTTATAACAAGAGACTCTTACCGATGGTTACCATAGCAACAGCCAAGTTTTACAATTTTCGACCAATAGCATCACTCGTAGACAGTTTTATCGATCGATTTAACGATGAAGTAAATGATCGGCCCTCAGGTCATTTCAAAAGAACGCCACTCTTCCGTTCATAAAGGGAAGGTAGTTAACTATTCGTACTCGGGGGAGTTGAAACTGCCTATACGATACATTGAAGGCGCCCGAAGACATCACATCTTGTACATACATGTTTTCATCTACAGTAGTCGCGTTCATCCGGAATGAAGACTGAAACAATGTGAAGTAGACTAGAGAAAAAAAACGAGTATACTCGGACTTGGTCCTTAAAGGGTTAACATTGGTTCTTTCTTTCCAATGGCGCAAACTGAGAAAGAAAACTGCATACAAGTTTATTCTATGAGCGATTCCGTGAAAGTAAATTTGGTACGCAAATAGCAAAACACGTAACCACACGCGCTGAAAAAATCGAAGACGTGCAAAGCAAATTTGGATCTGATTTCTTACGGGACAATTTACGAGAGCGAGCTAGATAGATCATTTTGTTTGAATCGAGTCGTCATCACAAAACCGGTCTCTTTTGCTTGAAAAATGAAAGATCTATTGAAATTCTGATGATTTAACGAAATAATTTACGCTTTTTTGACGATTCAGAGGTGATAATTTGGCTTTAATAGCAATAATTAGTCGTCTGGCGACTCAAGGAAATGCAAACGGCTCAGTTTGTTCCTGACGCATTACCACCTGGTGATGAGCGCGCGGTTCTTAAAAAACAAAAAGGGGTGCGAACTGCAAAGTAATCTGAATCTTTTCATACCGCAAGTGACGGAGGGCGGAGAGAAAGAGAGAGAGGGGAGAAAGGGGGTTGTTAACTACCAAAGGCAGCGTTTTCACAATCTGCGAGTGAGTGAAGATGCGTGAGTTGATAATTAACTCTCTCGCTGCGCGCTAACTAACGAGTGATGGACGAGGTCTATGGGTTGGGGCGGGGGGGAAGGGTTGGGACTCGCGGTGGAGAGCCTCAAAAAAACCGCGAGAAAATTGTTGATGAAACGCCTTTCTCACCAGACGTTGTCGGATTGTGCAGAAAAGTGCTGCCTGTTTTTCATTGAAGTTAATTAAGAAAGAGAGTAGGGTTTTAAGAGAGGAGTGCAAATGCTTGAGGTGGTTTTCAAGCAAATATACGGCAGAACCCTCTGGTATAAATGGGACTCTTGCAAACTTTTGCTATGTGGGATTGAAGAGCTGATTCTTGCATAGAAACCTGTAAAAATGACAATGAGTACACTAAAAAATCACGAAATTCACTCTCAGAATCGGGCTTAATGGCGGAGAGACGCAGGTATCATGGGAGCTTCCTATCTAAATTGAGACATATCTCTGTGTTTTCGTAGAGAAAGTGGCATATTAGCGAGGAATCTCCCATGATACCTGCATCGAACCGCCATTACCATCTTGCCGTTATAGCAGTTATGTGAGTTTATTACTGAATTTTAGACTTTCTTAGTGTGCGATTTTCGAGATTTTTGTTGGTCTTTACATAAGATTGGACTAATGTTGCTTATAGCAAA
>VMOF01000013.1:20334995-20473743 GCA_011764245.1 Trialeurodes vaporariorum | reverse complement strand
AACCCCAAAAAAAAAGTTCATGACTGTATTACTTTTGGCCGACCCTTGGGGGGTAGTTGCCCCCCTGCCCTCCCGCAAATTACGCTACGGCTTTAGCTCATTAAAAAGCTAACAAGCTGGCTGTTTTTGGAAATTGGAATACTTGTCTCTGGTTCTCATACAAAGACTAAAAATAAAATTAACTTGTGTTTGAAACACACTTACTGTAAAATAGAATAATCAATGGACCGATTAGAAATAGCCTAATCAATGAAGACAGTCATACCTTTGTCAGCTGTTCAGCTTTCGAATGAGTAACAGTGGCGGCTAGTGCGATTTGGCAACAGTGTTTTTATCCCATTTAAATACATGGAAAACAATCGAAACTCGAGGAGGCTGCTAGCCTCCGCTTGAATCGATTTTTTACCAAAGTTTAAGTGGGAAAAATGCATGGTTGCCAAATCTCACGGGCCGCTACTGATGAGTAATATTAAATTTTAATACGAATATTATAGACAGTTTCGTAGCTTTAAATCACTGCTTGAGATTATACACGTACTTCAAATAAGATTATTCGATCACGTGATGCGAGAATTTTGCTCCACTTTTAGTGATAGATCCACAGCGCAACTATCACCGATACTCACAAGATTGACACGAGCTGGTATAAACTTAAGTTACCTGATATCTCAAAGCTCTTAATGCATTGGTATTTGCTTTAAATAAAGTGCGGTGATTATCTAAAAAGGTCTGTCTTATAAATAGATTTGCACACGAGCGGATTTAAAAAATGTATCTTTCATCTCTTCACCCATTTAAACGCTAGTGTCAGAAGTTGCGGTGGATAAGGGGGTAAAAATCACGTGATATCAACATGGTATGAAATTATGTTAAATAACATTTAAATTACGTATAAAACATAACTGACAAATATTATACAGATTATCAAGCATATTATACAGTCACCAAGTGACCGAACCGTGGCTAAACCCAGTTATAAGAAAGAATGAAAAAAAAAAAATACATTTTTTAAAAATAAATAAAAAAATAAAAAATCATAGATCAAATAAATCCTAAATGTTTTCAAAAAGTAATAAATAATAAACAAACAAACAAACAAACAATGAAAAAAATAATAAATAAATAAAAAATAAAATATAAGTAAAAATAAATAAAAAATAATAATAATAAATAAACAAACAAACAATAAAATAAATAATAATAATAAATAATGATAAATAAATAAATTTAATTTAAAATCTTAATTTAATTCAAATTAAATTTTCTTTAAAATTTGACTTGAGGCCTGCAAAACTGGCAGCCCTGAATTCTATTATCCAGAAGTGTGCGACACTGCGACAAGAAGCTCAGTTTAAGCTAATTTAACGATCCTATTTAACGCTTAACCACCATTCTTATAAATATAGGGCCAATTGAGACACTTTTGTGCTAACGAATCGAGAGGAGTGAAAAGAGAGAAAAGGCTCCATTCAAGGGAAGGACGTCTCTCTCGTCATCCAATTTAATTAATTAACCATTTAAAAACAGACCTTTCACCCGGAGACAGTGCTCGAAAAGGGAAAAAAAGGAAAGAGGGAAAAGCACATTTAAGGACATTGATGGGCGCCGAGTCTTATTTCAGGGGATCCTAAACGTATAATTCTTGGCCCTTATTTTCAGCATCAGTTTTACGTCCAAGAATAATTATTTCAATACGAAATTGGATTGTTGATTTACCTCCTTAGATTTTTAATTTAAAAAATGGGCTTGTGACATCTACAAAATGCTTCGTTAAATCAACAAATGCGTGAGCACTCACCATTTTTAGTAAACAGACTGTTGAATTTTCTCTGTTTTGTCTCACGGGCGCAGGACGTTTCCGCACACTCATCCAAGTTTAGTCGTTTCCGCACACTTTAGCCGGAAGACATTTCCGCACACTTTTTTAAAAAAAGTTTTTTATTGAATCACTGCTTGGCAACAATGCTGCACGGGTCCTTTGAATAACAAGGATCACACCACCGAGTTCGGCTGTCGCGACTCAAACGGTCCAGATAGGTGCAATCAAAATATGATAAGATGCGATCCTATACCTTTCTCCCTGATGAAAATGAAGGTCATGTATCGGGCCAATATCGCGTCGCGTGTCATGTCGTGTCACACTTTTAAATTTTTAGTAGTTTTAATGTTTTAGCTTTTTATTGTTTTAACTATGCTAATTATTTTATACTTTTATATCCTTGTCGATTATGTTCCGAGTAATAGAAAGTAATCGCGGGAAAAACTTACTGCTATGCAACGGTTACAAATTTCGGAATTTTAGAGTAAGCAAGATTGCGATGACATGGAGGTGTCCATCTAATAAAAACTGCACGGCTACACTTAAATCGGATCTACAAATGACTGATCTGTTAGAAATCAATGCGGATCATCAACCAAACCATGACCCCCCCCCCCCCCCCCCCCCCCCCCCCCCCCCCCGACAGAAAGATTGAAATACAAGAGGTACGGACATCAATCAAACGCAAAGCTTGTGAAAATGTACACACACATCCACGGAAAATTATTCGAGAAGAGGTTATAAGTCAACTGAGCATTTTACTATTGTGTTGCGTTTTACACGTTATGGGGCTGCACTTTCATTACATGTATGTTATGTATGATTCAGTGTATTTTGGCAAAGCACATAAACACAATGCAGTGATGCCACGCTGCGACTCGTAAAATAACCTTTTTCTAGAATGTGTGCGGAAACGTCTTCCGGCCAAAGTGTGCGGAAATGAACTTACCTGAAAAAGTGTGCGGAAACGCAAAGAGTAAACAAGAGTCGCAATTGAATGGAAGGCCTGCGTGGTCAACGTAGATAAGGGATCAGAACGCGGGCTGGCCTCTGATTGGCTGCAACGCGTGGAGCATAAATGTCTTAGGGTATAGGGAAATTAACACGGGGTTTTCGTTCCGGGACGTTTATCTCGAAATCGATCTGTGCAAAATCGTCTTTACGCAATTTGGCGAGTCAATTTAGCAGAATTTTCCGTACAAATTGTTAGGTCATAGGTGCCACTTTATTGCAAATTCGAAAAGACTGTTTCAGTTTAAAAGTAAGCACTATAGTGAGGTACTCAAACACTGCTCGAACATACGCCAAGCATGTAAACACACTATTGTGCGTACTTTTAAACTGAAACAGTCTTTTCGAATTTGCAATAAAGTGGCACTTATGACCTATCAATTTGTTCGGAAAATTCTGCTAAATTGACTCGCACAAATTGCGTAAAGACGATTTTGCACAGGTTTCGAGATAAACGTCCCGGAACGAAAACCCCGTGTTAATTTCCCTATACCCTAAGACATTTTTGCTCCACACGTTGCTGCCAATCAGAGGCCAGCCCGCGTTCCGATCCCTTATCTACGTTGACCACGCAGGCCTTCCATTCAATTGCGACTCTTGTTTACTCTTTGCGGAAACGTCTGCCTGCCTGTCTCACTATGTGAAATTGGAAAATGTTATTTTTACTTAAATAGCGGTAGCTCTGACATATTGCGAACCACTGCCCAATCGGACGAAGAGAGCGCGGGGTATGTTATTTTTATTTTCCGATCGGAAGGGTTGTAGATGTCGACAGAACAGAGGATTCGACAGCTTGAAAAAAAAAAGTTTTTCTCTGCACCCCTTATAGAAAAAAATTGTTCGCTCACATAAGCTCTGTATAAGCTTGGGTCCTTATTTTCATTTTCCCTTTTTTCCCCTTTTTTTCGAGTGGTTCAACGATTAAGTAATTGAAAGCGGACGTGAAGAGCGGACTCAGAGAAACCGATTTTGAGGTCAATTAGAAGTCAGCATGACTTAACTTCAAGAGAGCGAGAAGGGGTTTTTATCGTCTCTATCGGCTCGATTGAATATCGTCTACATTGATGCCGGGTAGTTCGGATTGGTGAATCGATTTTTATTGATTGCCTGATTGAGTTTAAAAAAAAAAAAACAAACAAAAAACAAAAAACAAAAAAAAAACAAAAAAACAAAACAAAAGAAACTCGAATCGATGCATTTTGTTCATCTGCTTTGGAACAATCTTTTTGTGATTTTGAGTAGAGAAATTGAATCGGTGAATCGATTTTTATTGATTGCCTGATTTGGTGGGGAAAAAAGACTTGAATCGATGCATTTTGTTCCTAAAAGATCATTTTCTAATGGAAATGTTGGCTAGTGGCCACCTACTAAAAATAAATGTGTGCAAAGATTACTCATGGCAACCATGATTGTTCATCTGCTTTGGAATAATTTTTTTGTGATTTTGAATCGAAAAATTTCCGGCACAGATCGACGCACAAAATCCTTAATAAACACGAAAACTTCTCGAGGAGGTCATTTTTGCTACTTATAGCGAAACGTGGAGAAATTTTTGAAGCTCCTCTCTCAATAAATGCATGGAATCATTAATGTTTTAAGGAGGATATAAAAGTGCGCCACATGAATTTTGCATTGGAAATCAGTCGGTGCATTTTGTAGGCCTCGTGATATGACGAGCCGCTACTGCTTCGCCCCAGTAGCGGCCGTGAGATTTGGCAACCATGCATTTTTCCTTTTAAACTTAGGTAAAAAATCGATTCAAGCGGAGGCTGGCAGCCTCCTCGAGTTTCGATTGTTTTCCATGTATTTAAATGGATAAAAACACTGTTGCCAAATCGCCGAGCCGCCACTGCTTCGCCCAGTAGTACGCATATGCGGTGTAGAAGGACGAAGGCTTAGAATGAAGTCACGTAACAGTCATCTTTCCCTTTTTTTTAAATATTTATTTTAACGGTTTAAAATAAAGGGTGAGAGAGAGAGAGAGAGAGGAGAGAGAGAGAGGGAGAGAGAGAGAGAGAGAGAGAGAGAGAGGGGAGAGAAGAGAGAGAGAGAGAGAGAGAGAGAGAGGAGAAGATGAGGAGAGAGAGAGAGAGAGAGAGAATTCCTGGAAGATTTCTTTACTATTTGCAACGTTGAAGTGATCGTTTGGTTGCATACCATTTTCCCCCTAACAGTCACCGCACTCAAAGCTCTATTTATGAATTTCATTTCAATAATTCAGAATCTGCACGCTTGATTAAATTACGTGTGCCTCTCCGTTTCCATCGCAACGTTGTGATGGCTTATAAACTTTATTTTTATTTTTCCCCTATTTTTTTTTTTTTTTTTTTTTTTTTTATTTTAAGAGAGGTCCCAAAATGACTATCCAATAAAAAATGCATGCGTTCATTGCAGTGGCAATGGTGTAAAGTTCCAATCTGACAACTGAGCTTCCTAATTTAAAAACTCATGAGAGAGATCGAACGATTCGATGTTCGGTTGACACTTTCGAGTTCGACGTGTGACACTTCTGCATAAGCTCGATTGAGATAAAAACAAACAAAAAAAAAAACAAAAGCAAAAACAAAAAACAAACACAAAAACAAAAACAAAAAACAAAAAATGCCTCTGATACCTAAATCTTGTTAGTATACGAAGTCACAGTGCAGAGGCGGCTCGTGGAATTTGCCAACTACGTTTGGCATCCATTTGATATTATGGTAAACAATCGATTCTCCAGTGAAGCAGCGCTTCAGCAACACCAACAATCGATTGGTGTAAATGGATTCAAATTGAGAAAAAAAAGCTGTGTTGCCAAATTACACGAGGCGCTACACTCGAAGGTGAAATCTTCAAACTTGAAAGGCGCGGGCGCATTGAATCAGAAAATAGAACTATAATTTAAAGTCAATGGAACAACAATAACAATTTTTTTTTCTTCCACTTTTCCGCCGCAATTTCATTCGTTTTCACGCTCACAAGTTTTATCACTCATTCTATTTTATTACACCCACCCCTTCCCTCCTAACCCCCCGTCTCCCCCTCTCCCCACTTCTCATCCTTTATCAACGTACAAGCAAAACACCTGCACGTGACAGCAGCCAGCTTTCTTCCTACCCCGACATCTTGAGAGACCTATCTGTGGAGAGTGATAAAGGGAGGTGCGAAGGGGGATGGGGGCGAGAGGGAGGGGTAGTGAAGAGGGGTAGGGGGAGGGGTAGGGGGGAGGGGAAAAGCGGTGAGGGTAGGAGGTAGGAGGAAGAAGGAGGCTGAGAAATCGCGTGTTACACTAAATTACATCCTGTGAGTTCTTCTCTTCAACTTTTAGACCCCAAAAAATTAGGTGGATTCCAACGCGAGTTAATGATGACGCACCGGAAACCGGCCTGGATAATTTTTCATCTGTCATTTCGTCCCCTCAAAATTTTAATCAAATTCTTCACAGTTCACCCCTCGCTCGGTATAGTTGATACTATCTCGTTTGAAAGTCGCGGTCATTCTTGACTATATATAACTGAACTCGTAAGAATTCTGAACGTAAGAGCACGTAAGAAAGTTTTCACCGCGCTATCCCCTGTTTCGGAAAGGACTCGTGCGATTTGATGTAATGTCGGACTGTCTTCATTTAACCTCCTTGCGCGTCCAAGGTATTTACAAAACGCTTGTGGTACCAAAACTGAGAGAGAAATCTTTTCTTTAAGGGAAACACGTTTACTTGACTGTTTTCCTTGAGCGAAGTAATGAAGGTCTGTCACATGAAACAGAATCACTGTCTCAACAAGTAATCTTTTACTTGTAGCAGCAGACACTTTCCTTGGGTTAACTCTTTAAGGACCGAGAGTTCAAAGAACACTGCTCCTCTGTTTATAAAAGAAGGTAGTTAACTATTCGTACTCAGGGAGGAGTTGGGATTGCCTATACGACAATTGAAGGCGCCCGACAATGGCTGATCTCGTTTGTATTTCGTCGATAAAATCGTGTTTATCCAGAATGGGACTGAAATAATATGAAAAGACCAGACGAGAAAAACGAGTATTCTCGGGCTTGGCCCTTAAGGGGTTAAAGGTATTCACCTCTAGTCATATTTCACTTTGCACTTTCTTTAAAAGAAACGAAATACACCTTATTGGATTAAAAAATAATCTCTCAGTGAAGGGGAGTGAAAAAAGCCCAAAACGGTGGTTTTATACTATGTGAAGGCTTATGTTTTTGTTGTTGTTTGTTTTGTTTTGCGTAGGTGTTTGTTTTTGTTTTTGTTTATTTTTACTTTCTGTATAGTTAAAGTGATTATGTACATCCTTCCAAAATTTAATTTTAAAATTTAAAGTTTTTTTTTTTTTTATTGTAGGTAACTTGGACAACTCCCTTCCCCCTCCACAGGCCCGGGCTCATGAGGGTAAAAATAACCTACTTACGGCATTTTATTGATAGCATTTTATTTGTGGTCATACTTTCCTACTTACGGGCCATGGGCGGAGCCAGCAATTTGGCAACTGTGGATTCTATCCATTTGAATGTTTGAGAAACAATCGATTCTTGAGAAGGCCATGACCCAATTATAATCGATTGTTTCTCATACATTCAAATGGGAAGAATCCACATTTGCCTAATTGCTGGCTCCGCCAATGCTCACGGCCGTTTATTTATAATATTTCAAGTACAGTATTTACTTACTTTACTAACGCACGAAGCTCCGCTCTGTCTCCAGTGGCGTAGCGTGCAATGTGGCAACGTTGTGCTGTGTCCATTTAAACTCATGCAAAAGATCGAATGCGAGGGTGTTCACTGAACACCCTACAGTTCGATATTTTTCATGGCTTTGAATGGACGAACTACAACGTTGCCGAATTGCACACTACGTCACTGTCTGTCTCCTGGATAGGATAGAGGAAACAAGGGCGAAACGTGATGTTTTACAACGTGGCAATGTGTTCATTTAAACCCATACAAAAGATCGAATTTGATAGTCATACTCGATTCCTAAATAGTTCGATTTTTTCCGATGACCTAAATTTATATTACATGCAACATTGCATGATTGCACTCGAAAGTGAAAGCAAAATTGCTTGCTAATGATGCGCGTGATGTTACATAAACTCAATTTCTGTCAGAAGATATTTGGCAACTTGAAGGAAAAACTGAAGTCACTCTTTATCAGCGGTCTACCGAGATGGTAGATGAAATAGGATACTCCAACCGAGACGTATCTCTCAAAGGGTGACGCAAGGTTCAAAGGTCAGTTGACTGGGAAGCGAAGAAAGGCACTGAGTAGTGAGTGTGCGAGAGAGAGAGAAGGAGAGAGAGAGAAAGAGAAAGAGAGAGAGAGAGAGAGAGAGAGAGAGAGAGAAGAGAGAGAGAAGAGAGAGAGAGAAAGGTGGGAGGAAAAACGATTCCGAAAAAAAAAAAAGGCAGCTCCTTTGAAGCGCGCGCCGCGCCCCGACACATCTTGATTTCGTCATGACAGTTCAAGAACCACAGTTTCATTGAACTCGGCGTTGCGAAGTCTTTTTTTGTTTGCGCATTTCGTCATTAACGGCACATTTTTCCACACTGAAAAAAAGCGATAGTCGTAAGACCGCAGATTCTATAGTCATATTATACCAGAAGCGCAACAATATTTGAACGACAGAAAGTCTAGTATTGTACTTTGACCAGAAAATGCTAGTGTTAATACCAGAATATGGTCATAGAACTAGAATTTCCTCAAATGTTTTTTAAGAACTATGGTACAAACACTAGAAATCTGGTAACTGTACCATCCTTTGCATACAGTGGCGTCGCGTGCCATTTGGCAACAATGCAACAGCTCCATTTAAACGCGTTAAATATATCGAATTTTCCTCGTGCACTGTGCACCCCCTGAATTCGATCTTTTACATGAGTTTAAATGAATATAATACATTGTTGCCAAACTGCACGCGACGCCACTGCTTGTATAGGCTCACAGATTGCCATGCTTCTGGTATTCTTTTATTTTTCAATGCACTCACCGATGATTCCACCGCAGTGGTGGCTCGTGCAATGTGGCAACCATGGATTCTCTTCGTTTAAAACTATGTAAAAGTATCAATATTCAGGAGGTGCAATTGCATCTCAAGATTTCGATTCTTTTGCATAGTTTTAAATGGCAAAAAAGCGTGGTTATCAAATTGTACGAGCCGCTACTGTTCCACCGGTGCACAAAATGTTATACACTGTTCAGTTCAGAGTATATCAACAAAGTATATGAATAGAGGGTTTGAGTGATGACGTCATCCGGTGATGAGCGTTTCAAACAAAGACAAATAATTGCCTCTCTCGCTCTCACGTAACCTCCATGTACTTACTGCTATCTCTTTCTCATTTCAAAAATCGTTCATGGAGTCATATTATGTGAAATTTTTTGGCTAAAATGAATTCCTCGAGGTATTTGAATGCGGTGTTGATAATAATATGTCGTAAAACAAGGGCTAATATACGAATTTGGAGATTATAGAAAGATATATGAGTATCCTTGGGGGTCACGAAAGGTTGAGTGAGATCATTTATAATAGTAACACCACAATTTTCCTGTAAAAGAATTAGACTCTCCGTGGCTCACATATCGCTGTGCATATCTGGTAATATTTACTGGAATTTCAGATTTTTTTGTTTTTGGTTTTTTTTCCAGAGTAAGTTTTAATGCACGAAAATACAAACCCTGATATTGAAGGAGTCGTCCCTAACTTTGAAACAATTTGGAAATATTTTAGGGTGCAATACAGAGATGCAGCAACAAAAGCTCCTTGAGATGACCTTGGCTTTATAATTCCTTAAGATTTCCCTATTTACCCTGTGTATAAGGAATTAGGAAAAGAAAGAGCTCATCAACAAATGACACGTTTTGTAGGGCACTTTTCTAAGGTTGCCAACGACCAATGCAACTTATTTAAAGTATCGTCGAGATTGCGACGACCAACCCCAAGGATCGATTATTTTTCCCTGATGTAAATATACATGGAGTAGACATCGTCGCAAGTCACATTTTAAGAGCTGCCATCAACGGAAATATGTGACATGGGATTAACATTTCAAACGATCTTTTGCGATCGGAGATTTTTCCCTCTTATGAAATATTCCTCATGGATTTTTTTTTTTTTTTTTTTTTTTTTTTTACCCTCTCCTTTCGGCAAGCTGTACGTAGTTCCACGAAACAGCTACGCGGAAAGTCACGTGATAAATATTTTATTCATCTTGTGAGCGGTCGCAATGGTCAAAGTGATCACGACGCATTTACACTTCAAAGTCATCGCGAATTGCTCGGCTGATCCAAGACTTCATCTTGCTCTCTCTCGCTCTCCCCCCTCTCTCTCTCTCTCATTTTCTCTCTCACTCACTCACTCACTCTCTCTCTCTCTTCTCTCTCTCTTTTTCTCTCTCTTCTCTCTCTCTCTCTCTCTCTCTCTCTCTCTCTCTCTCTCTCTCTCTCTCTCTCCTCTTTCCCCCCTCCCCTTAGAACGTGTGTGTTAAAAAATACAGGTATATCGAAAGTCAAGTAGCCCCATCCACTTTTTTTCTCTAACACACATATTGTATTGGAGAGAGAGAGAGAGAGAGAGGGGGAGAGGGGAGAGAGAGAGAGGGATAAAATTTCCCGTATCCACACATGTTGCCAACCGCAACCACGGTCAGAATCCGAAAAAAGTATACTTTATACTATCAACAACAATAGAAAGTCCCCTCAGCGAAATGTTTTTTGGGAAATATTTCAGATTATAAATAAAAAAAATTTTAGTTTTTTTTCTTTTTTTTTTCTTTTTTAAAAGGGCGCTATAAATAGCGTAGCACAAAACATTTAAATGCTCAAAATTTTTAAGATGGTTCACCATTGGGTGAGGAATCAAAGGGAACAAAATTATCAAAGGAGAGGACTTTTTTTTTTTTCATTGATATTATACCGAATTTATTCAACAATTGTAGCGAGGTTTGTCTCGAGGTAAGTATAAAAAAGATAAAGTAGAGTTTGGTGTGGGGGGGAGTCATGGGTCGTAAACAGTGGCAGAGGAGTACCGCAAAATACAACCCCTCCCCCTTCATGGGGCACAGGATGTCGTCTTGACTCTTGAATCCCTCCAAGTTCGTGAAAGCCCCCCCGGGAAACGTTTCATATACATATTCTTAACTTCACTCTGCCTCCCTCCCGAATAATATTATTTACATATCGTGGTGGGAGTGTTAGTGTTTACTTCCAAATGAAAAGTGTAAACGCGTGTGTCTGCCATTAAATTAGTTCAAGAGGATGTGCGTGACAAAATATGCGTTGCTCTTAAGCAGAGACAAATAGAGACCCAGTACAAAAGTACATGCTACATGCTTCATGTGTTATATAAAATTGAGGCAAGTCAAATGCATTCGCTTCTGTTCGGAGGTTCAACAAAACAGCAGCCAACAGTCTCTTACTGTTTTTGAGTTGTGAACATTGTTGCAATGTTGTCTACCTGACATTTTGCTATATTGTGTCAAAATTTCAATACATTGAGATATCATTTTGAAATAATTAATCAGGAAATGTTATTCTGAGAAGAAAACGTTAATTTAAACCAAGCTCTAACTTCAAAGGCTCTGCTTATGAAAAAGTCTTATCATGTGAACAAGTGAAGAAGAAGAAGCGTCCCTTGGAGACGTCCTTATCAGGTCGATGGAGTTCGAAAAGGAGGCCGTTCAATTTTGAGGTTATATTTACGTGATTTCGACGGACCCCGATTATAGACCACCAAACATGAACAGAATTAACTGTCATTTCCCCCCTTTTTTGAGTGCAGACAACCTCAAGTTAGATTATGAAAAAGACCGGGAGCGAGCGGTTATGGTGAACGCAGCGCGGAGCGCGCGTATTCGCTCGAAGGGCATTTGATTCCCCTAACATGCCATAACCACAAAATATCCCTTTAACGAACTATTTCCCAAATAAATTATTCAGCGGTTATCCAAAACGGCGGCCGTGTGCATGTGCATTCCAAAAATCGAAATGATTTTCGCGGCTTTCTGAATCAGCATCGATCGGTTCGACGGGTGGTTATCCCAAAAGAGCGCCAATTGGTGCAAAATTGGAGATAACCGCCGAATAAAACCGGTATCGCCTTGTCGCCCGATGGAAAGACTCGTTAATTAGCTTCTTAATATTTAACATTAATTAAAGATGGCTTGTCGCGGAAAATCATCTAGTGTTGAAGGCCTACTTCAAACCGGCAATGGGGCTGTTGCACGGGTATGAACTTTCGTGTTTTTTATAAAGAAAATGGTAGTACTTGATGAGCTGAGAACAATGGTGCCTTTGGTTTTTGTCTGAATGCCTCGGTTTTGGAGATACACAGGTGTAAAGCTGTAAGAAATCGTGCGCGTAGTGACGTCACTACGCGGAACTCCCATTTAACACAATGTATTTTGGGCCAAAATCTCATCTTCGGAACAATGGAATAATTAAAACCAAAGGCATCTTTATATCTCAGTCATCAAGTACTTTCATTTAATTATAAAAACACAATATTTCAGACCCTTGCAACTGCCCCATTGACACACTTTTCTCCGCATGTAGTTCGTGTTTATAGTTTAGAAATCTTGAAAAAAAATAAAAAAATAAAAAAAAAATAATAATAAATTAAAACACGAATACTTTAAGGCTGAGCAAGGATAGGACTCTTGCCGTGGCTCCAATTATTTACGCAAAGAAATAAACTTTTCTTTCTAATAGGTATTGTGTAATGCAGCAGGGAAAATTTGAGTAACCGTATAAGAAAGCTCTCGTATAGATAAATATAAGGACAGAAAATTTCATAAATATCAAACGGTACACTCTTCAAGCTTCGCGCCACTTACTCACTTACTTGGCGGGTTGAAAGTTTCATACTATTCTTCAGCGGATTAAAGATGGAGAGATAAAAATTCTGGAAGGGAAGGGTGAGGGGGAGTCACAGGAGGAGATCACGGCTTGTTAATGCCGGCTCGCACCCCAAAGAAACAAATTGCTTTTTATAATAATGTTTCGCACAGCTCTCGAAAGTTTTTGTAATTACCTGATGCCGCCGCGCCAGCGTCATCGTCAAGCCGAGCTGAGAGACAGGATTGCAGGCTTGTTGTCAAATTTGCCATCTCAATCAAAGGACCCCGAGCAAACCTTATGGGAACTGGATTTATATAAATACGCAATAATATTTTATTTCTAAAAGGGCACATCTTGGAGTTGGATGAGCAAGAAAAGGCTTTTGTTGCTCAAACTAAAAAATATCCTAGCAATGCACGGAAAAAAAAGATTAGTGAAAATAACTATATGGATACCTGATTTTGGCACCTGCTAGATGTTATGGTAAACTTGACCAGAAGTATGGTAAATTTACCGATACTTTGAGTAAATTACCTGCAATCAGGAAACATCACCTGTCCTAGTCAAAACATAGTATACTTCGGTTAACATTACCATAATATTAGCGGGGCCCAAAATCAGGTATCCGTATGGTTATTTTCACCGTAGTTTTTTTCCGTGTGTTTGGAAAAACTTCCTGGTCCACTTTGTTCTCTTTTAATGGTTAACTCGATAGCTTCTCAAGAATTTTTAACCTCTATTTGCAGCTACAATTCTTGCTTTCAATTTACATCTTTTGGAGCTGGACGAATTCTGCCAAAATTTTTTATCAAAATTACCAACTGTTCAAGGACAAAGTTATCATTTAACCCTCTAAGGGCCAGGTCATTTCAAAATAACGCCACTCTTCCGTTTATAAAGTGAAGGTAGTTAACTGTTCGTACTCGAGGGAGTTGAAATTGCCTATACGATACATTGAAGGCGCCCGAAGACATCTCATCTTGTACAAGCTCAGCCATTAGTCCGGCGCGGCGTCGACGATTCGACGCAACCCGCAGTACACGTAGCCCGAACCTCGTTCGGTCTTGCGAGAACAAAATAAAAGAAAAGTCGTGCAAAGCAAATTTGGATCTGATTTCTAACGGGAAAATTTACGAGAGCGAGCTAGATGGATCATTTTGTTTGAATCGAGTCATCATCACTACATCGGTCTCTTTTGCTTGAAAAATGAAAGATTTATTGGAATTCTGATGATTAAACGAAATAATTTACGCTTTTTTTGACGATTCAGAGGTGATAATTTGGCTTTAAAAGCAATAATATGTCGACTGGCGACTGAAGGAAATGCAAACGGTTCAGTTTGTTCCTGACGCATTACCACCTGGTGATGAGCGCGCGGTTCTTGAAAAACAAAAAGGGGTGCGAACTGCAAAGTAATCTGAATCTTTTCATACCGCAAGTGACGGAGGGCAGAGAGAAAGAGAGAGAGGGGAGAAAGGGGGTTGTTAACTACCAAAGGCAGCGTTTTCACAATCTGCGAGTGAGTGAAGATGCGTGAGTTGATAATTAACTCTCTCGCTGCGCGCTAACTAACGAGTGATGGACGAGGTCTATGGGCTGGGGCGGGGGGAAGGGTTTGGGACTCGCGGTGGAGAGCCTCAAAAAAACCGCGAGAAAATTGTTGTTGAAACGCCTTTCTCACCAGACGTTGTCGGATTGTGCAGAAAAGTGCTCCCTGTTTTTCATTGAAGTTAATTAACAAAGAGAGGAGGGTTTTAAGAGAGGAGTGCAAATGCTTGAGGTGGTTTTCAAGCAAATATACGGCAGAACCCTCTGGTATAAATGGGACTCTTGCAAACTTTTGCTATGTGGAATTGAAGAGCTGATTCTTGTTTAAAAACTTGCAAAAATGACGATAAGTACCCTAAAAAATCACGAAATTCACTCTCAGAATCGGGCTTAATGGCGGAGAGACGCAGGTTTCATGGGAGATTCCTATCTAAATTGAGACTTATCTCTGTGTTTTCGTGGAGAAAGTGGCATAATAGACAGGAATGTCCCATGATACTTGCATCGAACCGCCATTACCATCTTGCCGTTATAGCAGTTATGTGAGTTTATTACTGAATATTAGACTTTCTTGGTGTGATTTTCTAGATTTTTGCTGGTCTTTACATAAGATTGGACTAATTAGTTGCTTATAGCAAAAAACCAACATAAAGATTAACATTTTATGTTGTAATTACATCTGTCAATTAAAAAAGATTATGAGTGAGCTTGCTATGGATATGTATTTAGTATGTACATGCGTATCTGATCGTGCCATTTGCATTGGAGCCAATTCAGAGCAGCAAACAAGATAATAATGAAACACAAATAGATCCGGCGGGAACCGGAAACCCACACACACTCACACATCCATGTCCCATCTAAAACCTCCGTGACCCCCCTCAGCCTGGGACGTACCCGCTAAAAACTGTAAATCAAGAAACTTGAGCAACAGCAGTTCGAATCACCGAATGTTGCCTTGTATTAGCGCACTGTGGTATAAGATCGGAAAAATGTGGCAAAAAACTAGTGAAAAAAAGTTAATCTAAAATCTTCATTTTCGACCTTTGAAACGGAATTTGAAACTTTTCAGTGCACTTCTCGGTTTAAATGGAGCTCTTGCACGGTTTTGCTGTAGGCAAACGGAGTATCAATTCCAATGTAAAATGCTGCGAAAATAACGATGAGACCGTTAAAAAAAGTCTAAAACTCACTCCTCGCAGAGGAAACTCAACTTGAAATTTCGGGTGACCACCCTTGCATGTATGCACCAACCTTAAATTCGGACCCCAAACAAAAGAACAGGACATGAAATTAAAAGCAGTCTTCTTCGTTTACTACGCAACGTAGAACTTTTCTGTACAGTTACCAACGTTGCTCCTAGTGACAAAACGTGTATATAATAGACCTTTAATTCCTCCAATTTTATTTTTCGAAAGCAAATTCATTAATCTCATCGTTCAAATTTGTAGGTAATGTTCTTTTGTTTGCGGTCCGAATCCGAGGTTGGTGCATACATGTAAGGGTGGTTACCCGAAATTTCAAGTTAAGTTTTCTCTGCGAGAAGTGAGTTTTGGACTTTTTCAATGGTCTCATCATTATTTTCGCAGCATTTTACATTGGAATTAATACTCCCTTTGCCTACAGCAAAACTGTGCAAGACCTCCATTACTTGTTTGAAGTGTTCTCACCTATAAAAATTGTTCTTGATCGTTTAAACGTGATAATTTGATGAGAAATTTAGTTTTTGATTTTTGTCACTTTTCTAAAGATCTCAGACCATTGTGGAGCGTTGCGATTGGTGGGGGATGGGGGCAAAAGAGAAATGTAGGGGGCGGTTAACGTTTTGCAGAGAAGTTATCGTGCAAAAAAGGGAGTTTTGGGAGGTACACGTCACAGGGAGCAAGAGAAAGAACTTACGGAAATAAAATGATGGTATAGAGTTCTGATATCACAGAGTATACGAAAGTTGAGACAAGATTAGTCATGTGCTCTGCACTGCTATGCTGTTGGATGTGAAATTGCCCGACAGACAACAACAGATACCATACACTCTACCGTTATATCTTACTCATGATAAATTTAAGATCGAGAAGCTATACTCCTTTCTTTTTTTAGGGACGAAACGATTCAACATCAAACGGCTTTCTGCGTTGACTGTTGAGGAAAGATGGTGATGTCACAGTGGCGGCTCGTGCAATATGGCAACAACGCAATCCCTCCATTTAAACCTATGTTAAACAATCGATCTTCAGTAGGTGCAATTTCACCCCCAAGATATCGATACTTTTGCATTGGTTTAAATGGAAAATTAGCATGGTTGCCAAATTGCACGAGCCGCCGCTGTGATGTCATTACTCATTAGTCCATCGGAACTAGAGCTCATGTTTATTGACCCTTTGTTGCCCTGAGGTATTTTTCAGTTTTGTCAGGTTTTGGGACTGCTATGGGTGATCTAGTCGCGGATTTATCATGTAAATTGATTTGTATATAGATTTTTTGCATTTTCCATTAAAAATAGCGTGTAAAATTTGTGGTACTTGCGAGTACCGTCGGTCAACAAAGGGTTAAAGAGTCTCGCCATAAGTATAGTTTAGCGTCTGATTGGCTGCTGATTTTAGTCCGTCACGAATCTCAAGGAGGTAGTATCTGAGCTTTTCCTCCATAAAGAACCTCATTTAACGCCTCATACGAGGATGCGTATTTGCAAATTAAAATGTATGGGCTTTTAAAACTTGCACCTGGTTTAAAAACGTCTATCTATAACTGTTCAAAACTTTCGTTCATAACTTTTTTGTAGTTTTTGATTTTGATAAACTTGATATCAAACGCCTCCTCATTTCCATTAGCGCACCGTGTATATGGACCAGAGGCGTAGCATACAATTTGGCAACGTTGCAGTTCGTCCGTTTAAAGCCATGTAAAAGGTCGAATGCGAAGGTGTTCACTGAACACTCTAAAGCTCGATCTTTTTCATGGATTTAACCGGATGAACTGCGACGTTGCCAAATTGCATGCAACGCCACTGATATGGACGAAGGACGCCTCCTGGGCCGCTTCTTCTTCTTCAGCTGTTCACGTGTCCAGCCTCTTTCATATGCAGTGTACAGGGACTAAATATACGCTCCCTAGCTCATACACTTATTCTGTTATTTTATTGAATTCTCAAAAATGAAATTGAGAACTGGGAATCCATGAAAACGTCTTGGAGAGGGGGGGGGGGGTGGTGAGTCAAATCAGCCGGTGTAGGGAGAGGATGAACAGTTTTTAAATCAATATAAATAACTTGAAATCAATGCAGCAAAGTGTCGCAACGGAGCATCCATTCTTTCTTTTACACCCTGTGATTGCATCAATAAAAGTGTTGAGATTCTTGGAAAAATGTTGGGGCGGGCTTCCGCTAGGGACGTTATTGAGTAAGTAGGAGGAGGTGGTTGAGAAAATACGGGGGTGCGCCGGGTTGAGGGGGGGGGGCTAAGGCGAGTAGTCGTTGGAAATCCACAGAAAACCTGACTCCTTCGTTGCAAAAAAAAAAAAAAAAAGTAACGCTGCAAGAGTAAAGTTGGAAGTATAACTTTCAAGGCGCACCGACTCGGAGACGCGACTTTACGCGCAACCGCACTTTGGTATGAAACCAGAAGAAAAGTGGCCAAAAATCACTGAAAAAAAATCATTAAAAATCATCGTTTTTTACTTACCAAGGTTCATTTAAAACTTTCCAGTGACATTTCTAAGCTTATAATTACTTTAAAAAAAGTGTTATCTCTTAGATTAAAATTTAGTCCTGAACGTTTATAAATACGATAAATTTATGATAAATTTCCTGTTCTGATTTTTAGCCACTTGTTTGACGATCTCAGACCACAGTGCGCTTTTCGGGCGTACTAACGACGGAAGCTTACGAAAGCTCCTCCTCCCAGAAGCTTATTTGTTCGCTTCCGCAAATGACGTCACGCACAAAAATAAGCACAAAAGTAAATTGAAAAACTGCGAGAGAAAGTAAGATAAAAATTGAATGAAAAGCTTTTTTGGGGGGAGGGCAAACTTACGACGCAAAACTCTTGGGACTTTCGGAGAGAGAGAGAGAGAAAGAGAGCGAGAGAGAGAGAGAGAGAGAGAGAGAGAGAGAGAGAGAGAGAGAGAGAGAGAGAGATAACATGGAAATTAATTTGACGCTGCGTACGGAGAACCCGCGAGGACTTTGATTCGTTTACTTCCTGGGCGAGGGCGAAAGCGATGGCGTCGAAGGAGGAAACTTTCAATGTCAATTTTTGTCCGTAAAATACACAAAGTCCGCAGTTACGTCCACTTTGCAACTGTTTACTGTGTAGAGAATGAACTCGGAGAAAAAATGAAGGAAAAGTTGAAAAGGATACAAAGTTGCTCGAGGATTTTTAGACAAACGTAAAGACGGGGGACGAGGCTTGCAATGGATTCGGAGCATGGGTGGATACAGGAATTTGTTTTTCTTCCTCGCACTGAGAAAATTTTTTGCTGCAGTAACCGGACGTCTTGTTAATACTTACTTAACCGGAATCCCTCTTATTTTAACAAGAAATTCCCGTTATTCCAACGGGAAATTCCTGTTGCTACAATAGGAATTCCGGTCAAGTAAGGAGTTCATGTTGAAATAACCTGTTAACCTAATGGGCCAAGCACGAGTATACTCGTTTTTCTTCTCTAGTCCATTACACATTGATTCAGTCCTCAGTCCGAATAAACGCTAATGTAGATGAAAAGAGAGGGACAGAGTGAGAAGGAAAGAAAGACATATAAAACTGAAAAAGAAAAAGGGGGAGGAAAAAAAAAATCACAAGTCCAAACGGCGGAGCAGTAAAGCGCGCGGCACTGCAAGATAAAGTCTCGTCGGGAGCCTTCAATCCGTCGTATAGGCAATTCCAACTCCACCGAGCACGAACAGTTAACTACCTCTCCTGCATAAACGGAGGAATGGTGTTTTCTTGAACTAACCTGGTCATTAAATGGTTAAGTAAGTTCTAAACATACGTCCGGTTGATTTAACAAGACACTTTTTCTCAGTGCTCTCTCTCTCTCTCTCTCTCTCTCTCTCTCTCTCTATCTCTATCTCTATCTCTATCTCTCTCTATCTATCTCCCCCCCCCCCTCTCTCTCTCTCTCTCTCTCTCTCTCTCTCTCTCTCTATCTCTCTCTCTATCTCTATCTCTCTCTTTATCTCTCTCCGGCAGTTCGAACACATGTATTAGGAAAGGATAGTATAGAGAGGGTCGTCACGAGAATTTAGCCCACATCTCTTTCCGTCATGCAATTACTCATTCATTTTATTTCAAACTCTGATTTCGGGAATCATTTCAGTTCGCAGAAGGGCTTCATTGCAGATCCCAAATTTTCAAATGCCCCACTGAATTTCTAATGCCGTGAATGCTTTTCAACTGTTTGTACAGAGCACGCCATTCGGTGAGTGATATAGGATGTCCCATCTATTCTGTGCCAGTTATGTATTCTTTCTAAAACCTTTGAGAGTCCAAGAGAGCGTCTAAATCGAACCTTTATAGGCCAAAGGTTTTGCGTTAAACTTTAATTGTTTTGAAATTTAATTTCGGGAGTTATTGATAATTAAGTCCTGGCATAGCCGACCTTACCCGACCACTTTTCGTGAGTTTTAGACTTTACGATTGTAGATAAAAAAACGCGAGAAAAATACATTTATAAAGCATTGAAAAGTCTCAAAGTCCACTCATAAATTCACCGATAAATGCGTTTATCGAAATTCAAATATGGCCGTCGAATGAGCAGATTCCAATGATCAAGTCCCGTTTTTCTATATAGTAAAAAACCTTTTTCGCAGCATAGAAAGTAGTGATTAGATGGGACTCCTCCCCCCCCCCCCAGTGGCGAGGCGTGAAATTTTGCAGCAATGTATTTTCTCCATTTAAATTCACAAAAAAGTTAAACTTCAACTTTTCATGTGTTTAAATGGGGAAAATGAACGTTGCCAAATTGCACGCCTCGCCACTATGGCTCCCCCGTTATAACCACCACTCATTCTACCACCATCTTGAAATTTCGTTAAACGCGTTTATCACGTTTGCGAGTGAATTTCGAGACTTTTCGATGCTTTCAATGTGATTTTCATGCAACTTAACAATGAAATTGACATTCCATATAATGTTATGCTAAAATTTTGAGACAGACCTGTTCTGGGACAGAGTTCCTTGATGGAAGTATTGCATCGGAAGAACCAACACGAGCTTAACGAGTGCTGATTGGTGCAAAGAGTAAACAAGAGTCGCAATGGAGCTGTTGCAAACTTTTGCTACAGGCTTATTAATAGTTGATAATGGGCTATTACCCTGTAAAAATAACGATTAGCGCAATAAAAAATCACGAAATCCACTCCTAAACTCACAAAATGCTTTTAAATGCGAGACCGTAATGGCGGTCGCGGGCCGCGGTTTTCTTATGGCAATTGTATGCTTCTTCTTCTTCTTGTGTGGTGTTGCGAGAACACCTCGTGTAGATGGCGCTGATTGAAGATAGGGAACCCCAATGAAAACCGCGGCCCGCGACCGCCATTACGGTCTCGCGTTTAAAAGCATTTTGTGAGTTTAGGAGTGGATTTCGTGATTTTTTAGTGCGCTAATCGTTATTTTTACAGGGTATTACCCCGTAATCAACTATTAATAAGCCTGTAGCAAAAGTTTGCAACAGCTCCATTGCATTGTAAGCCAGCGTGGTCAATGCTGATGAGAGTCGGCTTCTGATTGGCTGGAAATGGAGGGAAATCGTGGTGTCAAACTGTTTTAGGCCTCATGGAAATTAAAACGGGGTTTTCGTTCCGGGACGTATATCTCGAAACCTGTGCAAAATTGTTTCCAAACAATTAATACGAGTCGATTTAGCAGAATTTTCCAAACAAATTGATACGTCACAAGTAACAGTATTTTGCAAATTCGAGAAGATTGTCTTAGTTGAAAAGTAAACGTAATAGTGAGTTACTCAAACACACGCAAAGCATGTAAACACACTATTGTGCGTTTCTTTCAACAGAGACAGTCTTTTCAATAAAGTGGCACTTATGACCTATCAATATGTTGAGAAAATTCTGCTAAATCGACTCGTATTAATTGTTTACAGGCAATTTTGCACTTGTTTCGAGATGAACGTCCCGGAACGAAAACCCCGAGTTAATTTCCATAAGGCCTCAAAACAGTTTGGCACCACGATTACAGCCAATCACAGGCCAGCCCGCGTTTCCGATCTCTTATTTGCGTTGAACACGCAGGAATTCCATTCAATTGCGACTCTTGTTTACTCTTTGGATTGGTGATTGGCTTTGGCTCTCACGGAGTCGAGCAGGAATCGAAGACATCGAATGCTCTACACGAAAGGAGTCTATTCGTAGAGGAACGTGTGGGAACGGACCGGAACGCCCGCAAATCCGCATGTCCACCACTGGTCCACTGTCGAACTTAACCTTGCAATTCGTTCAGATGATCGATTAGATTGACTCCTGTCAAAATGCATAAAGCGTCGTGTTGGAACTCCCTATACAATCTTTCCATCAAGGGACTCTATTCTGGAACACCCTGTATACATATCGTTTGATGAGAGTGTCGTCCGTGTTGAACACATTCTCGCTACTCCTTTGTCGTTTGGCAAAGGAGAGGGTAAAAAAAAAGAAGAAGAAGAAGGAAAAGAGGTGGAACGGTGCCAGAAAAGAAAATGCGACAGACGTCAAAACACGCGAAATATCGCGGATGCAGACGACTCGCCCGGCCATAACGTGAACACTGAACAGCCGTTGCGATGCGTTGGGGCCGCTGCGGCGCGGGTTGCAGGGGTATCGCGGCGCGCCTTGCCTTGCCTTCATCGCTGCTGCAAACGGTACGAGCGCGAGCGTCGAGCGATCGCGTTTAAAGTTAATCAAAAGTTATCTTCCGTAGCATCCTTCTATAGTCCTATCCTATGCCCTGTGCCCGCTCTCTAAGCTAAAGCCTAGGGATAACTTTCAAAATGATACTTACTCCACGAAATTCGCAAGCAAAATGGCGATTTTGAGATTAGATTTTTATATACGAGGTCCTTTCCCTTAATTTTATTGATACTCCATGGAGATTTTCTTCTGCATAGGTGGTTTCAGGGCGAAGTCAACGGTTAGCCAACACAACAATGCGCTCATCGATCGCAATCGGTTGTGACAAAACTCGCATAGCGTTCCAAACTATCTCACTCACTCTCCCGTGACACCCATGTACATCCATCTCTTTTTAGTTCAAAATTCGTATTGGGGCCTAGTTTAACGACATATTATTTTAAAATCGCATTGAAATGTCTCAAAGAATTCATTTCTGCCAAAACATTTCACAAAATATGTCTCTATTTACGAGTTTTGAAATCAGAGTGGGATAGTAGTACATGGGGGTTAGTGAGAGCGAGAGAGACAGTTTTTATTCTTTGTTTGGAACGCTCATCAGTGGATGACGTCATCACCAAGTCAGCACTAAAACCGTCTGTTATTAATCGGAAAGCAAAATTTTGACTAAGGGCGATTTTAGTGCGAAGTCAACGGTTAGCCAACAATCAGATGGCTTAGCGTCCAATTTTGCAACGTTGCAGATCGTCTTTTTATCCCCATGAAAAAGATCGAAGTATTGGGTGTTCGGTGAACACCTTCGAATTCGACCTTTTACATGGGTTTAAATGGACACATTTTACAACGTTGCCACATTGCACGCTAAGCCATTGCCATCAATGAACTCATCAGTCGCAATCAGCTGTTAAAAAACTCGCGTTGAGTTCTAAACCATTTCTCTCAATCTTACATGACCCTCATTCATATCCATCTCTTGCTTGTGCGTCAAAATTTGTATACAGATCCTTGGTTAGGTCAAAAATTTCGTTATTGATCCAAATTGTCAAAATCTTATTGGTCGTAAAAATATCTCTGTTTACGATTTCAGACTTGAGAGTGAGATAGGAGCACAACATGTGAGAGAGATAGTTTGGAACAACCAACTATCTTCCTCGCCGAATGACGTCAATGGCGGATCCAGCAATCTGGCAACACTGTATTATTTTTCCCATTTGCTTGCATGAGAAATACTTGATAGTTACGAGGCTATATTCCCTTCGAGAATCGATGTTTATCATACATTCAAATGGGAAGAATCCACAATTGTCAAATTTCTGGATCCGCCTATAGATAATGTCATCACTAAAACCATTGATAGGGCGTTTTCGAGATGGGATCTCTGCGCAACATGCATCATTTGCAAATAACTGCAAATTAACGAAAGTCCCTGACGTCAAATTTTTCAAAATATTTTGTCCATTGTCCATGATCGTTAAAGGTTTGCAAACTGCCAAATTATGATGATAGAAGGTCAATCAATCAACCGATATTGGAGATTTTTTTGGGAACCTAATTTGATCGTCAGATAAGACTCCAAGTCGTATTTCCACCAAAAACTACGTGTTAATATACAGATAGACGTTACAAGACAAGACATTTGGTCAATTGAGCAACGCCAAATGTGATACATATCTGAAGCTATCAAGAGGATTACAATAGTTAACGAATCTTTAATATTTGAGTCAAGCTATAGTTTATAACTCAATGACGCGGTAGGTAACTATTCGTTCACGGCAGAGGTGGATTTGCCTACATTACAAATTGAAGAAGCGAGCGTCTCATTAAATCGATTTATCATTGTGGAAACTGAATGAACAAAACACTCAACGACTAAAATACTCCCATGATACCTGCGTTGAAGCGCCAATACGATCTTGCCGTTATATTACTGAATTTTATACTTTCTCAGTGTGATTTTCGTGATTTTCGCTGGTTTTTACAAAAGATTGGACTACTTATTTGCTTATAGCAAAAGTTTGCAAGAGCCCCATTGGCCTCAATCGTAAACAAACGCTCCCTAAATCGGTGCTAAACCCCATTGTTGCAAAAGGTCGCAACAGATCACTTGAAGAAAACAAGAATATAAGTTTTGAATAGTTATCGAACAACCATTTTCAAAACCATGCAATTTTTCGCTTCAAGCAAAAACAGATTTAGAGAATAACAGTTCCGTGCAATAATTTTCGAGGATACTGTTCAGAACTTCATCTCATTTTGAGCCCGGTAGCGACATTCATTATCGTCAATCGGTTATTGATTTCATAAAAAAGTAAAAGATTTGATCGCTATGATATAAAGAGGAGAAAGAGAAAATAGCTGTTAGAAGACATCGAAAGGAAGGAATTCGAGCCGGTAACGGAAAAGAAAACCTCCCGGGCGGTATTTTTCGGATCCAATTTCATTCAAATGAAGCAAATTGTTCGGCATTTTATTCGTAACTGGCAAAGTACGGAGGATAGAGTATCAAAAGACAGTCACAGCCGCCCCACAATGGACTGAAACTTGGATTTTTTGGACATGGTTTTTTTTTCTTTTGAAAATATTTTAGAGTTTATATTTTCTTGCCTTATTATTAGGTACATAATATATTTTATAATTGACTTGTTTTTTGCTCTGAAATGAAGTGACATGGATTTTTTGGACATGAAAAGTTGTTTATTATTTTTTTAAAAATATTTACAGAATGGGGATGTTGAACACTTTGGCTACAAGCGATTTAATAGTCGATTCAGGTGTAAAAAACTCCACAAATAACAATGGCAGCACCTAAAACTTCCGAAATCCACTCCTAAACTCGATAAACGCTTTTATTTACGCCAGGGTAATGGTGGCTGAGGGTAGTGACAATGGGATATTCCCATGTAACAATACCGTAACTCCATCAAGAAGTGACCAATAAGAGGCGACTTTCATTTGACACCGGTGTCACTAGGTGTTCATCGGATGTGGATTATCACTCTGATGACTAATAATTATACTCTATGAATCATCCTTGTCAGCATAAAAAGAGTGTCGAAATTAAGATAGGAATCTTCTATTGTTACTGCCCTCGGCCACCATTATGCTCGCGCAAATAAAAGTGTTTATTGAGTTTAAGAGTGGATTTTGGAAGTTTTTAGTGCTGCTATTGATGTTTTTCGATGTTTTTACACCGGAATCGACTGTTAAATCGCTTATATAGCAAAAGTGTTTAACAGCCCCATTGACATATTTTTCTTGTAAAAGCAATGTGATTTGTCCGACTATTAGCTCTAAAATAAATTAACATGGATGTTTTTCGGACATGAAAAGTTGCCGATTATTCTTTTAATAAACATTTACAGAATTTATATATTCTCTTGCAAAATTTATGTGATTTTTCTTACTTTTAGCTCTAAAATAAATTAAAATGGATATTTTTCGGAAAAGAAAAGTTGTTGTTTATTTGTTTTAAAACCATTTCAGAGATGAGATTCTCTTGCAAAAACTAGGTTCTTTGACTTTTTAACTATAGAATGAATTGACATGGATTTGTTTTCGAAAATGAAAAGTGTTCGTTTTCATTCTTTTAAAACACTTCAGAGCTAGTTGACATTCCCTGGCATAATAACTGTAATATTTGACTTATTCTTAGCGCTGAAATGATAATTAACATAAATTTTTTCGGACATGGAAACTTATTGTTGTTTCTTTCTTGTAAAACACTTCAGAGTTGACATTCCTTGGCATAATAACTGTGCTATTTGTCTTATTTTTAGCACTGAAATGATAATTAACATAAATTTTATCGGACATGGAAACTTATTGTTTTTTTCTTCTTTTAAAAAACTTCAGAGTTGAAATTCTCTAGCAAAAAATGTTTCATTCGTTTTATTTTTAGTTCCAAAATTAATTATTCCACACATTTGGTGTTCATTTATCTTGATTTTTTTTGTGACATTATGTCCAAGAAGTTAGATTTTTTAATCCACTGTGCGTCCGTCTGCTCCGTATACAACTGACTGAAAATGATCCAAGGTGGCAGTTGGGGGTTGAGTAAGAAGGGTGGGGAGAGGTAGAGTTGAAAGAGGGGGGGGGGAGCATAACCTCCCGTCACACACCGGGTCGAAGTATGGCTTTTTTCGGACATAAAAAGTAGTCATTTAATTGCTTCACAAAAATTCGTCAGCGTTAAAACTTTCTCCCAAAAACCACCATAATTTACTCATTTTAAGTTCTGAAAATATTTATTTCTCTCTTTTTTCTACTTTTGTTATTTATTGCTCTTATTCTCAATTTTATTTATGCACTTATGTCCATGAAAGTCCATGTTTTCATTCTCTGTGCGTCAGGAGAAACCACTTACCGACTGGAACTTTTCTTAGCCATTTCTTCGTCGGATAATCTTTTCGATTTTGCGAGAGTCACGGTTGTACGCAAGGAACCAGAGGGAGGGGGTGGACGCGGGAGAAGAGAGGGGGAGAAGATGGTGGGAGATTTGGAGTGTCGATTGAGGAACGGTAAACGTTCCGCGGTGTTGAAAAATGTATTTATTTATTCTGTCTCTATACATACGAGTTACATACATGATTTCGATTTTTGTTCCGTTTCATATGAATTTACGGAGGAGGAATAAGGATCATTGCGGCGGATCCAGCAACCTAACAACTGCACATTCTTCCCATTTAAATGAATAATTGACAATCGATTCTTGAAGAGGCTATAGTCCCATGAATAATCGATTGTTTTTCATGTAATGGCATGGGAATAATTCAATGTTGTCAGATTGCTGGATCCAGTGTTGCCACATTGGGGTGAAAAAGCCGTACGTTTTGCATTGATTTAAATGGGGACGATACGGCTTTTTACCCTCGACCTGGCAACACTGGCTGGATCTGCCAATGAGCGAGGGATCTTGTAAAACAAGCCCTAGTAGAAATAATTTCAAGCCCTTAAAAATCATGTTCCAATTACTCTCAAAACCCTCAAGAATCTTGACAGTTTTGAGGGTGATTGGAACATGATTTCTGAGGGCTTGAAGTTTATTTCTACAAGAAAGGTGATTTTTGACAGAGATTTATCATCACCTGTGTTATTCAAATTGTGTTTTTAATAATAATGGTTGGTTTAATGTATGTGTGCATTGATCTCTGTAAATTACTATGAGCTGAGCCTTTAGTCTGTTCGTTCGAACTTGAGTCCTATGAGCGGGCGATGAATGAATTTCGGAAAATAGAGAATGACAACACTTCAATAGGTTGTAAAAAAATGTTTACTTTCATCCGAAAAACTTAAGTTTTATGAATAAGACAAATGGAATTTTTGGAAAAATCTAGAAACTTAGATTGGTGTGACAGAAACCAGAGACTTGTCTTCCTCCCTCTCTCTGTGCCCATTTGAAAGCGCGCGTTCGAGAAGAACAGAGATAGGGCCCAATATCACGCGATGATGACTATATCTGTGTCAGGTTCTAGCGAATGCGTTTAAGTGCGAGAAAAAAAAGATACAGCACATTGTTTTTTTCTCCTGATTTGATGACAATATCTGACGACGTTGCATCGAATGAACGACAATCGTTCGAAGAAAAATGGGGTTGGGGGCTGGTTTTGGTTTCAAGGAATAGGTGGGGTAGATGGCGAAAGGGGGATAGGGGGTGTAAAGATAAAATCGAATTCCGATGCTTGCTACTTATATTAAACATCTATACACTGTTAGCTCGAGAGTCATCTTCAGCCACCCTTGCCCTGCCCTTGCAACCCCCCCTCTTTTGCATCATCACCCCCAATCACCCCTCCATCACCTCTCTCTCCCCCTTCTTACACCTCGCGATCACCGATGCGAAAACGAGTCGAAAAAGCTGGCGGCTCAAAGTTGCGCACCGTGTGGGGGGTTCGGGGGAGGGAGTGGTGGGAGGGGGTGGTGGGAGGTTGAGGGGGTGGTTGTCGCGTTCGCTGAAGGGGGCTCGGTTGTGCGAACAGGAAAATGAGGGGGTTGAGGCATGAGGGTGGGAGCTAGAAATTGTTAAAATAGAAAATTAGCTTTCTAAGTGGGATTCACCGAGATCCTTATTTTATTTTCACGCTTTTTTTTTTTTTTTTTTTTTTTTTTGGCCGGATTGCAGTGTTGCCAAATATAATAGGAAAAACTTAGACTGAAATGTTGTTCAAGGAATGTGTATTGTGTATTTCTCTCTCTTTGGTCGTTTGAACATACGCGGTTAGAAAAAAAAAAACTGATCGATGGGCTAAAGTCACGAGATAAATCCTTTTCTATGAGCCCTATTCAACCAGATGTGTTGTAAAAGGAGAACACATGGGTGAGAGCAGTCAGTATGATAGCCCCTCTCAGTGGCGACCCGTGCAATGTGGCAACAACGTATTCTCTCCATTCAAATCCAGGCAAAAAATCGAAAAATTGAATTCAGGAGGTGCACTTGCACCCCCAAGATATCGATGTTTTTTATAGGTTTAAATGGCAAATAAGTATGGTCGCCAAATGGGGCAGTTGCAGTTGCAGTTTTTTTTTTTTTTTTTTTCAGAGAAAATTGAAGGACTTGATGAGCTGAGAACAATGGTGCCTTTGGTTTTTCCTAAAAGTCTTGGTTTTGGAGGGACACACTTGTATACAGGGAGTCGAACCGAACCGAACCGTGAACCGAAAACCGAACCGAACCGCTGAAAAATGTTGAACCGAACCGAACCGTGAACCTTAATTTTAAAAATGGCTTGAACCCGAACCGAACCTGAACCGAAAATTTAGACAGTGTGAACCTACGAAAAAACCGGTTCACAAACGGTTCAAAAGTTGAACAGTTTAAATGGCCGAGAAGCAACGAAAGAAGCCTTAGTCCTAAATTGTCTTTGTAGGATTTTGTGGCGAAAAAGAATCTTTCAAAGAATCATTCTCTAATACTTTAGAATAGTCGGCAGCTGTTTCCAACGCAAAGAAGAAGTAGCATGTATATTCTATATTGTTGAATGGATAATTTTTCCGAGAAAAAGTCAGTGCGGGAGATTCAATATTTTAGTAACAAAATTCAAAAATGGCCCATCCCAATTTTTACTTTTTTGAAAATAGGTACTTGGTATCAAGTGATATGAGCAAGTGCAAACTGTGAGGAGAACATTTAAGAGGAACTCACGCTGAAAATATAACGAGCTAGCCAATTTTTTTCCATCAGGATGGCTACACTGACTTAGCTAAAAAAGGCGGAGAAAAGAAATTCGTCGTGATTAATAAATTTGAAGACGAAACAGAAAATTTGTCATTTCATTCCTCTGAAACGGCTCATGAACCTAAAATTTGGCCGAACCGCCATTGAACCGGTTCAAAAACCTAAATTGTTGCCGAACCGAACCGAACCCGAACCAAAATTCCGCGCGAACCCGACCCGAACCGCGAACCGAAATTCTGAAAACTGCCTGAACCCGAACCGAACCTGAACCCTTTTTTTGGCCGGTTCGACTCCCTGCTTGTATAGTTGTAGAAAATTGTGAGCGTAGTGACGTCACTACGCGGAATTCCCATTTAAAACAAATGTATTTTGGGCCAAAATCTTATCTTCGAAACAATGCGGGATTTGATTAGAAACCAAAGGCATCTTTGTTCTTAACTCATCAAGGACTTACATTTTCTTTATAAAAACACAACATTTCAGACCCTTGCAACTGCCCCATTGCACAATGCACAAGCATCCAATGGCAACTCCATACTTCATTTTTAACTCATTTGTTTCAAATGGACAAAGAGACAGAGAAAAAATTCCTCATTACATCTCTGATTCATATCTACGAGTTTGTATTTCCCTCTATTTTATCTCTCTTATCCCATCCATATACAGATTTGTTGAAAAAAATACAGTGATATGGTGGAAAATCACTTAATAAACCCACTGTGCATCCTTCCTCACCACATCCATTTTAAACAGGTAAAGATAGAGACAATCTCATTACATATTTCTCATTTGACTCAAAGTAAATAACAAACTGCACGGATTTTAAACCAACAGGTGGCAACACTGCCGTAAGGACGATGCAACAACCGTCGAAAACATTGACGATTGAGAGTGATTCGTTAGAAAAAAAAAACAGAATCGTTCTTTAAGTCGTGTGAACTGTTCAAAAGAACGACGACCCAAACGGACGTATTGTTGAATGAAAAATATTGTTTTAAAAAGACCTAGCCGGTGTGTGCTTTTATCAACCAGCTATAGCAACAGAGAGGATTTGTGGGACGTTATGTTCAGGCAGCAGAAAGGCAGCCATGATCAAAATCTCTTATGGATGTTTATCTCACAGGCTCGGTGTTTGTTTGCCTAACTTTTTTTAACCTTTAAATTAAAAAAAAAAAAAAAAAAATTGAGTCAAAAACGTTTGAAATTGGTTATAAACGAATAAGTGTTTTAGAGTGGCTATCTGGACACAGAAATCGATACGACTGTTTTTTTTCTGGAAGGATTTGCACGATAAAGAAACTGACTCATAGCAAAAATATGCAAGCTTTTCTCACCTGAATAGTTGTATTAGAATTCTCTGTCCAGATAACCACTCTAAAACACGTACACGTTCGTTTGAAATCACTTTCCTTTGGATAAGTTACAATTTTCAATTTAAGGTTAAAACTCGGTGTTAAATCCAGTTCGGTGCTATAACTCGAACAAACTTCAGAGCGAAGAGAGGTCAGGATGATTGAGTGTCATGGTGGTGATACGCCCATAAGAGACAGCGAGTAAGACAAGGAAAAAACATTAGAACACCTTTCGATAAAACTGTGATTGTAAATTCACTTGTGATCTTTCAGGAATCATGTTGGAGTGAAAAGATACCTTAATGTACGTGGAATCTAATGGTGCAATAAAATTTGAAAAAAAAACTGCGGTTGTTAACTAGCATGAATTTGCATTCGAAAATTTAGATCTAATTTTTTATAAGTAAAAAATTACAACAAAGCACTTATCGGTCACAAATATCAGCTACGACAATACTCGTTTAGCGTTCCAAACTAATCTCACTCACTCTCGTGAATCAAATACATATCCGTCTCTTTTTAGTGTCGTATTTTGCATACAGGGTCTTCTTTCACGACATTTTAAAATCAAAATAGCATTATGAAATAACTGAACGAATTCATTTTTGCCAAAAATTATTATTTATTATTTAAATAAATTCAAAAATAATGGTTCTGTTTACGATTATAGTTGTGAGAGTTAGATAACAGGACATGGAGGTTATGTGACGTCATTGCTGAACCGTATAAACCTTGGGATCACACTGTTCGGAAGAGATAAAAGAAGATGTTCTTACCTTTTAAATATTAGGTTTAGTGGTTCATTGAAAAACAATAACACTCAAATTTGGATTTGAATACAGATTATCAATAAGATTCTGAACATACCTGAAACACACAAAATCAAACGTGAAGGTTATTTTAAGGGAGATTTCATGTTTTTGCATGCTTTATTTAATTTAGAATAGCTCATTCCAAAATAATAGCACGTATTTAACTTAAATATATCACTTGGAAGGGGGGAGGGGGTTAGGAGAAAATTCTGAGACGTCGCAATGCCTAGTTGCAGATTTTGATGCTAATGCAATAAGGTTTTTTTGTACTGAGAAAAAAAGTCAAGATTTTCGCCTTCAAAAGAGCCTGTATGCAATGTCAGCTACGGTAATGCACGAATAGTTGCTCAGAATAAGAGACAGTTGGAAGAACCAGTATCAGGACCAGTAAAATCATTCCAGACAAACCAACCTGTCGAAAATGTGAATCAAAATTGATAGGCAAGGCTATAGTATAGCTTCTCCGACTGTCGTATATTCGAGACTTTTTTTTTCATAAGAAACTCTGATTTAAATGGATACTCGTTGCCAGAGATTTATTTTTATTTTATTTATTCGTTATTAGTATATGTATACTATATTGTATACCAGCTTTACAGCTCAGTACAGGTCAAATATAGGTATTACATAATTAAGAATTAAGTATTGCAGTATTTAGAACAGTAGGTAAATAGAAAATATAATAACTAATTACTATACAGAGGAGTAAAAAGACTTGTCCATCACTTCAATGGTTTCAGGTACTCATTTAGATTGTACGAAAAGAACCAAATAACTTTATCAGAATGAACATTATAAAGAACGGAATCATTTGAATCGAATCTTTTAGCAGAGCTGTTCTCTGAATCGCGAAGGGCGAGATTGGGGGAAAGGAAGGGAGCAGAAAGCCCCCTTCACTTCCACTTCGTTGAGCTTAAGAGCGGGGGTGGGTGATGCAAGGCGTTCTGAAGGGATGTAAGGGTGGGGTGGGGGGGGGGGGGGGGTTGAAACTTACCCCACTCCGTCACATTAGTATTTATTTATTTTGTCCCCCCTCGCTTCTCTCCCCCTCCCCCTCCCCACACACGACGACCCCGTGGGCCCTATTGTTTTTTGTGTTTTGTGTGAGGGTATTTTTCCGCGTTATTCTCTGTATTTGTATTGTTTCCGTTTTATTTTGTTTTGTTCTTATTTTATTTTGTTTTTTTGTTTTTTGTTTTTTTTTTTTACGCGATGCCGCTACGAGGCATTTCATTTTCTCTCTGTCTTTTAAAAACCTATTATTTCGGCGTGAAGGGAGGAGGGGGGGTGGGGGGGGGTTCGTGAGACTGTGGGAAGGGCGATAAGGGGGGATAAGGGGGGAGGGGGAGAAAATGCCGGGATAAAAGCACGAAATTGGAGTCTTTTCGTTGACACGCTGGTAATTTTACATTGAGACCCGGCTTATAGTCGGAAGAGCACAGAGACAGATCTTTGTTGAAGGATTTTCCTTTTCCCTCTATCTCTATCCCTCTCTGGCCTTCATTGAAACACGTATGTTAAACAAGGATGAACAAGAGAGATAAAACCACTTTCTCTCCATCCTTTTTCTACAAGTCCATTTAAATGGGAACTGAGAGAGATGGAAGATAGCCTGTCCATCCATGTGCCGCTGCCTTATTACGGTTATTTTTAACCGTAGGATGAGGATAAAGTGCAACTTTATCACGAGGATTGGGCTGAGTTATTAGAATACGCCTGTCCTTTTGGCTTGATGGGAGAAAGTTAAGGGGTGTGGAGTGTAGAATTATCTTGAAATGAATAATAATGAAAACTGAAAATCAACGTGTAATTTTATAAATGAGGCTTAGAAGTTGGAAAGTAAGGTTGAGGCATATTTAAAAGATTTTTGAGACTATCACTGATTTAAAAAGTATTTTTATTTTATTTAATTTTTTATTTATTTTTTCTTAGTAAGTATGTACTTATAGCTTATTGACTAACCGCAACCAACCCCATTCAATTCATTCATTCAACAAAAAACTAATTCAATAGAAGCGTCACTATCGCTGATGTTTCCGTCGGTACATTGACCTTAAATGATCCAGAAAAGATTATGTTTGGAAGGCTGTCTCAAATTCTGTAACCTTTTCATTCAACAACAACATCACTCACCACCGAACATCAGTACTGCGATTGGCTTATGTCGAACCTTTGCGGGCAGGCTTATTTTTGAGTTAGGTCCATCAAAAGGAGTTTTCAAGGTATAGCAGTGACACATATTTTAAGAGGTAGTTGATATAAATTTATGCTCTCAAAGTCCACCATGATACATAATAAGTACTCCCAAAAGCCCGGATAATGATGGTGAGGTCGATTTCCAACTCGTTGCCCCACTCAACAATCTTATTTTAAATCTTCGCGGGCCGGCTTATTTGATCAAGGTTAAGAAACTGGGATAGAAAGAAATTCCTTTTAAAATAATAAGAATTCTTATTGATTCGTCGAGAATTATCATTGGTCCAATTGAACGATCTGCTGAGTCAGAAGAATCACGAGAAAGAATCATTGGATCAATAAGAATTCTCATTATTTTAAAAGGAATTTCTTTTTACCCCATTATTAACAATACGTTCCGCAATTTCAACCAGAAACTTTTCTTCATGTACAGAGCTTTATGGCAGCCTTTCTACTAAGAA
This sequence comes from Trialeurodes vaporariorum, assembly GCA_011764245.1. Classification (NCBI taxonomy): domain Eukaryota; kingdom Metazoa; phylum Arthropoda; class Insecta; order Hemiptera; family Aleyrodidae; genus Trialeurodes; species Trialeurodes vaporariorum. The sequence goes on along the minus strand of VMOF01000013.1, from coordinate 20,439,722 downwards.
GTAATCTTTACTGTATGCTAGAAGTCATCGAACTATAATAAATATGACTTGTTTATGAAAACAGCGAATGCAGTACAGACAGACCGATAAATCAATGTCGAAAGGAAAGACTGTAAAAGAGGAAAAAGGTGGAGAGAGAGAGAGAGAGAGAGAGAGAGAGAGAGAGAGAGAGAGAGAGAGAGAGAGAGAGAGAGAGAGAGAGAGAGAAAGAGAGAGAGAGAGAGAGAGAGAGAGAGAGAGAGAGAGAGAGAGAGAGAGAGACAGGCAGACAGACAGAGAGACAGAGAGACAGAGAGAGAGAGAGAGAGAGAGAGAGAGAGAGAGAGAGTAAAAGATCCGAGGGTTGATAATTATTTTTTATCGTTGATGACCGCATCCGGACATTGGTCGTTATTCGCCGGATCTCACCACTCACCGGATCATCAACGTTCCCGGACCTTATAGATCCGAAGCAATCAACGCAGATATTACTTTTTATCATCCCTTATTACCGTTGTTGTCGTGGACAAGGAAGTTTGAATCATAACCGTTTTTTTTTCTTTCTTCATCACCATCTCTGCATCATACACAGTGTTGTCAGAACCACGACTGCGAGTAAAAGTTATACCATTTCAACAGAGCTGCCGTTTTGCGTATAATGGGTCTGTTGCAAACTTTTGCTACAGCGATGTAGAGTGTTAAATCTTAAGTAAAATCACGTGAATCCTATTGGTGCCTGGTGGTATCAGAAAGTCATACAATGCAGTATTAAACTCACAAGAGGCGTTTAACTGAAACCCAAGACGACTGCGGTAAAATATCGAGCAACCTGTGTGCACGCGTCGGGAACATCCATGATGGTCAACGTCGACAACCTCACAGCATCGGAGGTTATGAGTTTGTTTGCGTTGTGATTGGTTGTGAACGATGTTGTGAGGTTGGCCTTCTTGGATGTTCATGGTGCTTGCATACAGGTTGCTCAATATTTTACCGCCATCTTGGATTTCTGTTAAATGCCTCTTGTGAGTTTGTGATTGCATTTTATGACTTTCTGCTGCCACCAATTGCCTTTTCACGCGATTTTACATGAGTTTGATCACTCTATAGCGCTGTAGCAAAAGTTTGCAACAGATCCAATGAGGACATTTTTCAATTTACCGATGATTCCACCGGTTGAGAAAAGATTACACAGTTCAGTAGGTATAGAGGGTTTTAGTAATGGCGACTGCCGGTGATGAGCGTTCCAAACAAAGCCGGTTTGTCTCTCTCGCTCTCACGTGACCCCTATGTACTGCCATCTCACTCTAATTTCAAAAACCGTATATAGAGACTTGTTTTGTGAAATTTTATGGCAGAAATGAATTTATCGAGGCATTTTAATGCGATTTTGATAATAATATGTCGTAAATCAAGGCCCTGTAAACGAATGTTAATACTAGAAAGAGATGGATATACATGGGGGTCACGGGAGAGTGAGTGAGATAGTTTGGAACGCTACGCGAGTTTTATCACAACCGATTGCGACCGATGAGTGCTTTGTTGTGGTTGTTGGCTAACCGTTGACTTCGCACTAAAACCGTCTATAGTGTATGACTGTACGACATAAAATTTACTCTGATTTATAATCGATTCTCAATCTTTGCATTTGTACCAAAACACAACGATGGCCCCTCAGAATGTACAGACAAAAGTGCAAAAACGCATCCAATGGTGGTGCCCATGGTTTCACTCGTCTTAACTCTCTACATAAGGGGAATCTATGCATAAATGTACTTACGTATAATGTAAGCTAAGCATTGCAAATACGCTAATAAAAATGGTTACAACAAGGCACAAGGCAACAATGATAATGCGGCGAGTCGTTAAATGATGGGCGCAGGGCCGAAACTCGTCCAGAATTGCAAATTGCACTACTCTATGAGTCTCAGACAACCGACTGACCCCCTCTCCCTCTCCCCTCCCTTATTCCCCCAACTCCCGACACTCATCACTTGCATCCAAGAAATTCTCATCCTCAGTTTGTTGGCCTCCAGCTTAAAAACGTTCGTTCCCTATAACCACCCGATTCTATCCAAGCAGTGTTGCCAGATCGAGGGTAGAAAGCCGTATCGTCCCCCCAGGGCTGCCGTTTTACGTAGAATCAATGCTATTTTTTAATTCACCGATGATTCCACCGGTTGAGAAAAGATTACACAGTTCAGTTCAGTGCATGACTATGATAAACTTAAATACTCGCATCTGTAATCTTTTCTCAACCGGTGGAGTCGTCGATGACTTTAAAAAAACTTGCGGTTATTTTAATTAATCAACGAAGTTTCCACCGATTAAGGTAATATTACAGATCAGAGTATTTACGTGCATTCCAGTCATACACTGAACTGAACTGTGTAATCTTTTCTCAATCGGTGGAATCATCGGTGACTAGAAAAATAGCATTGATTCTACGCAAAACGGCAGCCCTGCGCTGCGTCCCCCAGTTAAATCGATGTAAAACATACGGCTTTCTCAGCCTAATCTGGCAATACTGTATCCAACCCTCATTTGCGCACAGTGAACCAACGTAATTCGTTTTTTTTATTCACCGGCGCGGAAAAGACTCCCATATATGCCCATTGGGTCGTTAACGACTCACTTAAAATTGTTTTTTTGGACCAAACTACAGTAAATTTAGGTCAATTTTACTAAAAAATCAATGTTGTGATCTTTCAGCGCCTACAATGTGGCTGGACCAAAAAATTTCACAATTTCTAAATTTAAAATTTTTTTAACTCTAAGATGGTGTTTTTGTACCGTGTTTTTTGAGAAAAACACCAAGAAACACTCAAAATGTTCAAATAAAGTTGGGCATATATGGGATATGGACAACCGCGTGGTGTGCGATTTGGCAACTGTGCGGTTCATCCATTTGAACCCATGAAAAAGATCGAACTTTTGGGTGTTCGGTGAGCACCTTCCCATTCGACCTTTTAAACACGGGTTTAAATGGACACAGTACAAAGTTGCCAAATTAAGGCACGCTACGCCACTCACTATGCGGATATAACATTATTTTTTTTGTTACCAAATACTACAATATTATTTCGTGAAAACAAGACATATCTTTACAAATGCCAGAAACAACTTTTATAAAACAGTTCAATGTCATAAAGACATTTTGCTACCTCTTGTGCTTTTAGCAAATTGAAAATTTGAAAATTGAAAATCAGGAAGAATTCCTCGATACATCTTTGATTCGCATCTATGAGTTTGTACTTCGAATTTCGATCCCTCTATTTTATCTCTCTTATATCCCATCCATATCCAGATTTTTTGAGAAAAGACAGTAATATGGTGGAAAATCACTTAATAAACCCTCCATGGGCGGATCCAGCAATTTGGAAACTGTGGATTCTATCCATTTGAATGTATGAGAAACAATCGATTCTTGAGGTGGCCATGGCCCAATTTCTAATCGACTATTTCTCATACATTCAAATGGGAAGAATCCACAGTTGTCGGATTGCTTGCTCCGCCCATGGCGGTCGAGGATTGGAAGAGTGAATATTTCTTTAAGTAAAGTATTCTACCAGAATACTTTATTTTGAAAAATCATCGTACCTATATACTTGTAACCACTTGTTAATACTGCCAACTAATCTGAAATCCAACAAATCCAACTAAACTGTTCTCCTTTCACATAACATTTTCTTTCCCGTGCGCACGAACGGACCAAAAACATAATGACAAAGCGTCCCGATCACGCAAGGTCGCACGTGTGTCCCTCGGGTCACGACACGTAGAGTCCAAGCGGGAAAGACGCAAAACTTATTAACGAAACATTGGGTCTGCTCTTCATTGGAATTCTCAATACTATTCCAATGCTCGTTCTTAGTAAGGAGCACACCGAATGTTTTACGGGCGCTTCTTCAATTTATACCGCGTGCCGTGCTTCAATCGTCCCCCGAAAAGAAAACGAGGGATTAAATGGGACAATTCCGAGGCATTACGAGCCCTGTGTCTCTCTGGACACAAAATAGAGGAATCGCTTGAATCCTCGTTTTGGGAAAGCATTTTAAACGCGAGCCGTTTGTTTTTATTGAATGAATCAGAGGATTATACTCAGTGGGCGGCGTAATGTTCCGATCTGGCAACGGCGTATTTTGTCGGTTTAAAGCCATTGAAAATATCGAACATGACATTGGATGTGCTGAGAACACTGAACCTCGCTTTTCTCTCTTTATGCCTTCATAGAGTCTGTTTCAGAAGTAATAACATGCGTACCGAAATTGAATTTTAGAACTTGGGCTGTTCCGGCAGCATGATGGAGCTTATTTACAACTGGGCCCTTTTTCTGGAAACGACTTCAATATGGGGCGATGAGGCTCACGCTAACTTTCGCTACGCAGCAAAATAGTTTATTCTTGCGTAAAAACTAGCAAAAATCAAGATTAGCACATTTAAACATTACAAAATACACTCAAGGACTCGCAAAATGACTTTGAAAGTTTCATATGAGGCTTTTATCTGCGTGTTTTTGTAGAGAAAGACAAATGAGATGGAAATCTACTATGATACCAGCATCAGTGCCGTAGCGTGCTTTTTGGCAACATATTGAGCTGTGTTCCTTTAAACCCAAGTAAAAGGTCGAATGCGAAGGTGTTCACCGAACACTCAATACTTCGATATTTTTCATGGGTTTAAATGGACGAACTGCAACGTTGCCTAGTTGCACGCTACGCCACTGACCTGCATAGCTTCACCATTTCTGCGCTTAAATTACTCTCAAGCGGAAAAATGGATGAAAGAAACAGTCGTTTGCGTGTGTAAATGCCAGCGGTTTCTTCTGCACGTTGTCCATTGAGTCGGTAAGTTTGAAAAAAAGGGGGGTGGTGATTGGTGAAGAGATTGGTGAAGAGATTGCGGACACCGGTGCCAAAAACATGAGCTCGCTGAGGGATCGTAAAATATCAATCTTTCCTCGTTACAAAATGATGGATGGGCCACCGCACCCCACAAATCGAGGACTGAAAAAAAAGGGGGTGGACTTTCTATCGATCAGTCATCGGCATCGTTCATTGTTCATCGTTCCAATTGAGAATCAACCGGATGCAAACGGTGCATAATTCAAGCGTTACATTCATCAAATTTGTGGGTTGAAGGGACGGGATATCCGGTCCGGAGCTAGCAGTTTTTAAACTTTTTTCATTCACGAATTATGAAAGCTCATTAAAATGAATCGTGAATTGAGTCGCACCCTCTGTCAAAATAAATTAATACATGAATAGATGCTTCAGCCCATTTTCCAGTGGCGAGGCGTGCGATTAGGCAACGTTTCTTTTTCCCATTTAAACACGTTAGAAAGGTCGAAATGCCTGGTCATCGCCGATGACCGAAGCGTTCGACTTTTTTAGTCAGTTTAGATGGGGGAAAAACATTGTTGTCAAATTTCACACCTCGCCACTGTCATTTTGAGCGTTGCACTATAGTCTGACATAAAACAAATAAGCAGCACAAATTTAACGAAAAAAAGTAATCAAAATTCATAGTTTTTTATCTTTTAACCTTCATATTACTGAAGGGAGAGGAGTGGGGGGGGGGGGGGGGTCCACGCGGACAGCAGGCCTGATTTTTGTGATTAAAGAGTGTATTTCACACTATGGTTTTCTTATGCTTTCAGGTTAATGTCAATCGCAATGGTGGTTTATGGATTTATAATTTTTTGACAGAAAATAGGTTTCTGCAGGTCAATAATTTCGTAAATAAATTACCTATATCGGCGGATCCTGCCCATGTTCCTTGTTGAGCCTGTCTCGCGAGACGTGTGACCGCTTCGACGTACAGTCTAGAAGCTGCCGCGGCACCTGTTAACATAAAAATCACAGCATCATGAATGTTAATAATAAAACAAATTGCGGATAATTTATGACTGGAGTTTAAAATCTCTAACTATTAAATTACAGTCACATTTAAACTTTACACACACTTAGCAGAATTTGATGCGTAGACATTGGACTCATATCTTATAAAATTTTATAATTTTTTTGATTTTACTGATTTTACAAAACTAAATTGTTTTTTTAGTCATTTCATTTTTTCCCGTGATACAATTAGAAAAAAGGATAGGGGGAGGATTTTTTTTAAATCATTTTGTCCGTCTTTGTCTAACACGCTTGTTTTAATGGATAATGTAGAGGGATACAGATAGAAAATTTCTCGTTGCGATAATGTTTTTTTAGGTTTATTTGCTCACTCCCATTCTAAATCAAAATAAATAAGGAAATACTTTTTATCTTGTGAATACATTTTTCAGACGATAGTTTATAAAAGCTGGTATATATGTAAATATACCTATATGTATAGGCACAGAACAAAAGAAATGAAAAAGGAAATTTTTCAAGAATAGTTATACAGATAACGTTTTTATATATTCCGATGAAATATTTAAATAGAGCATACTCCAGCCGTTTACCTTATACCTGCGTAAGAGATTAAACGTATCACACACTTTATGTTATAAACGCCTATTCCCCCTACCTCTTTTTTTTCTCCGTCTTTGTGAGAAAAAGAATGTGAAAGTATGACACACGCGAGGGATAAATTCTAAACTGAAATGACTCTGTGATGGTGCATAGATGCCGCGTGAGTGGTGAATTGTTTTCATGACTAACCTTCTGTTCAAAAAAACGCCCCTCTTCCGCTTATAGGGAAGGCAGTTAACTATTCGTACTCGAGGAAGTTGAAATTGCATATATGACGATTTGAAGGCGCTCAAATAAACCTTATTTTGTGTTTATTGATAATAATGGCGTTCATCAAGAATAAAGACTAAAACGATGTGAAATAGACTACAGGATAAAAACGAGTAAACTCGGGCTTGGCCCATAAAAGGGTTAAAATAAAGCCCTTTGGATTTTTTATTTTATTAATGTCAAAATCGTTAGGGGTTTTTCCCCATATTTTTTTTACAAAACGTTCAAGTCTTGTTAAAAAATGTGTTTAAAATTCAATCTAATTTAATCTAGTGTGTGGTTCATGAAATTTTTCAATATTCCGATGGTCTCACCGGTAGACCGAAAGATCCCATAGTTCAGTTCAATGAAAGACTGTATAGTGCTCGAACATACTCTAATCTGTAATTTTTTCTCAGCCGGTTGAGTCTGTCTTCGTTATACTGACTTTATAAGAAATCAAGGAATATATTTTGATAAATTAATGGTGATTCCACTGGTTGAGGAAAGATTGCAGATCATACACTGAACTGAACTGAGTAATATTTCGATCAACCAGTGAAATCATCGGTGAATTTAAAAAACAAATGCCTTTAATTAAATAAAATGACAGATCTTGTGTTGGGCGCTAGTATCGGGAGATTCCCATCTGGTTTTCTTCCCCCCACTGTTTCTATACTTGGACGAAAGATTTACAGAGTAACTAGTCATCAAAATTGTGATTAGCAGCCAATTGATGGTACAGTGACACTTGGTAACAATAGTGCCAAACGAAAGGAGTCTCTTATTGGCCACTCTTTGATGGGAGATGAGAATACCACAAAGTGCCCGACCGACTCCGCCATTTTACGATTACAAATTTATAACATTTTTATTTTATTATTATTTTTTTTGTTTGTTTTATTTTGTTTAGCAGTGGATTTAGTATATTTTTAACGTTACCATCGTTATCTTTAGAAAATGTCAAAAACTGAACGTACCCCTAAATTGCCTGTAGCAAAAATGTACAACAGCCTTATTCCTTTTAAGATTCGCAAAATATCAGTCCTGGGTTAAAAACACTTCGAATGAAAGCCCTCAGATCGAAATATCTTTAGATCCATTCATTCCATCCCAATTTCGCAACCCAGCAGCTCCTCCGCAAACTAAGTCCCATAATCGATTAAAGTCGAGCCTTTACTTTTGTGTGTATGAAGTAAGAAGCTCGGTCTTGCTTCTTGAGGCCTCGAGGAGAGATAATAATACTAAAAGGAGGTTTAATAGATATTAACTATCGCCTTTTCTTATCGCCGGCAAAGGAGTACGTGGCTCGTTGCTCCCACAGGCCAAGCGAGCAGGATATCCCGAGGGAAATAATGTTGCAATTGTCGCCTTGAGCAGCCGTGAGCGCGCAGGTAATTCATTGTACGCGCCCTTCAAGCGGTTTTGCGTCGGCTTTAGAGCACTGGCGTGGTATGGTGTGGCACAGTGCTTCTATTCCCTGTATATTTAATGACATTTTTCAATTCACTGATGATTATGATTCCACCGGTTGATCACAGGATTGTGAGCTCCAGTTAAGTGTACGACTGTAATGCATGGAGATGCCACGATCTGTAATCGTTTTTCTACCAGTGCAGTCTCATTTGTAACTGACTTAAAAAAAAAAAAAAAAAAAAAAAAAAAAAAAAAAAAAAAAAAAAAATCGAATATTTTGGTAATTTTCTGAGCTAATTTCACCAATGGGTCTGTTGCAAACTCTTGCTACAACAATTAAGAGTGTATAATCTATTGTAAAATCGCCTGAAAAGTCCAATGGTGGCATCAGAAAACCATGAAAAGCAATAATAAACTCACAAGAGGCGTTTAATGAAATTCAAGATAGCGGCAAAATATCGAGCAATCTGTATGCATGCACCACAAATATTTAAGGATAGCCAACCTCACAATATCCATCACAACCAATCACAACGTAAACAAACACATAACCTCAACCTCCAGTGAGGTTGTCAAAGTTGGCAATCCTTGGATGATCACGGTGCATACATTCAGATTCCTCGATATTTTGCCGCCATCTTGGATTTCAATAAACGCCTCTTGTGAGTTTAATATTGTATTTCATGACTTTATGATGCCACCAATGGACTTTTCAGGCGATTTTACATTGGATTAAACACTTAATGTCGCTGTAGCAAAAGTTTGCAACAGACTCATTGTTCAATACAGTTTAGATTTCCTCTTATAAAATAGAGAAAGAGCTAGGTATGTACCAGTGGCGTAGCGTGCAATTTGGCAACGTTGTACTGTGTCCATTTAAACCCATGTAAAAGGCCGAATGCAAAGGTGTTCATCGAACACCCAGTAGTTCGATTTTTTTCATGGATTCAAATGAACGAACTGCAGCGTTGCCAAATGGCACGCTACGCCTCTGGTATAGGTATACTTTAAACCTTCACGCTAAACCGCGCTGATATTAAATATCTGATTTTGTTGCTTCATACAGGAATTTCTTCAATTGGTCATACCTCAATACATCTGTGCATATTTAATGTCATTTTTCAATTTATTAATGATTTCACCGGTTGATATAAAGGTTAGAAACTTCAGTTAATTGCAGTGGCGGCTCGTGCAATCTGGCAACCGTGCACTTTTGCCATTTAAACGTATGCAAAAAGATCGACACTAGGTGAGGCGCTACGCCTCACTAACTAATCGATTATTTTACACAGTTTTAAATGGAGGAAATCCATTGTTGCCACATTGCACGAGCCGCCGCTGGTTAATTGTACGATTGCAATGCACGAAGATGCCACGATCTATACAAGGTTTCTCAATCCATGAAATCACCGTTAAATTAACGAAGTATCCAAAAAAAAAAAAAAAAAAAAACAAACAAAAAAACAAAGTCAGTAATGGAGAAGGAAATGGTTGAGAAAAGATAACAGCTCAAAGCATTTTAGAAGAAAAACTGTAGAAAGAGCTGCCATTCCATTTTCTGTATATTTGATGGATTTTTCCAAAAACTGTTCAAAAGATTACGTACCTACGTATCTCAGTTCTACGTGTGTATGCTTTTAATGCACAAGAATGATCTCTGATCTGTAATATTTCCTGAACCGGAGCCGTCACTGAGTTTAAAAGAAATTTCCAATCATTTTGATAATTTCAGAGGGAGATTCCATCGATTGAAGAAAGATTACATGTTCGAGAATTACAGTACATTACAGTCAAAAAGTGAACTGAATAGTGTAAGCTTTTTGTCAATCGGTGGAGTAAACTTTCAAAATATTTGAAATTATTTTTCTTAAGTCGGAGTTGATCAGTAATGGCGTCGCGTGCCATCTGGCAACGATACAACTGCTCCATTTAAGCTCATTAAATACATCGCATTTTCCTTGTGCACTGTGAACCCCCTGAATTCGATCTTTTACATGAGTTTAAATGGATAGAATATATTGTTGCCAAATTGCACGCGACGCCACTGGAGTTGATTCTACTAAATGAGACAAATATTATAGATGCGAACGTTTTCGTGCATTACAATCATAACTTGAGCTGAACTAAGTAATCTGGTGATCGCCATTGAATTAAAAGGGTAGAGGGTTTAGTATGATATGAGTATTGATTATTGTATAATTATACGATCTGAACTGTAAGTCTTACTCAAGTTTCATTAATTTTTCAATTTGAATCGTAAATTTTACCATCTAAATCATTGTGACTCTTGCAATTACTCTCTAGCTATCACGCAACGACAGCAATTCAAATAACAAAAGTCAAAATGTTTTAAATCGTAGAAATTACGATTCAAATTTAAAAAATTACAATACAAATTGAGAAATTAATCAAACTCAAAGCTAAATTTACAGTCCAAATCGTAAAATTAGCCATAAGTTTAGGAGGTTTATTAACCCTTGTGAGCCTAAGGGGGGTACATTTGTACCCCAGGCCAGTTTTTTTGACGCCATTTTGTCAAAACTGCTCAAAATTTTTTGGGACTTCATGACATTTTAAGTTAGGATACTTAGAACACGTCCACCAAATTTCATTAATTTTTATGAATTTTTGTCGATATTATAGAAATTTAAAGTGTTGGGGTACAAATATACCCCCCCCCCCCTTCGTCCTGCCAGTTTTAAGTTTGGAACCATCTATTACAGTGAATTTTACGGAAATTTTATGTAGATTAATAATATTAAGTCAGATCATTGAAAAAAAATTGGAAATTTGTCAAAAATGGAAAAATAAGATGGTACCTCATTTCATTTTTTCCATTTTTTTCATTTTGACATTTTTTTTAAAAGTAGGTGTAAATTTGGCAACATAGCAAAAATTTACTCAAATTTCACATAAATTACTCTCTTAGGGTACTAAGTACATAATCCATCCATTAAAGTTTCAAAATTATTGATACTGACTGTGCTGCATGAAAATATCCTTGGGGTACAAAAATACCCCCCCCCCCCCCCTTAGTCCTTTGTGTTACCGAAATACCTTAGGCTCACAAGGGTTAATCGGGCCTATAATAGCATATATTTAGTTTGATTACAGCTCACAATGTAAAACGAAGAACCAAAAAGACGTGCTTCTACAATCTACAGGCACGCCAAAAAATAACAACATCTTAACCCTTTCCAGCAAGGTGGTACAGCATATGTACCATTTTCTGTAACATGGGTTTCAATGGAATTTAAATAGACATTTTAGAAAAACTTGTGTGACCCATCGAAAGTCTTAGAAAACTGTCCTCGTTTGAACGGTCTAAATTATCTTAAAAAAAAGTCAAATTCCAAAATGCGTGCTGGAAAGGATTTAAACGCCGAAACTACCAACCCTTGAACCATCTGCACTTTTTTCAGCGAGTGACTTTTAACGTTCATACGCACATTACACATACCCTCTATCCCTCACATCCTTCGGAACAAGGATTGATCAAACTCAACAGGGGGGCCTTTCACTCTTCAGTGTTGTAATATGCACTCAATCGGGTCTAATCGCATATAGTCCGATTACAGCTTACCATGAGAGTATACGCAGGATAAATTTCAAGGAGGCGCGAGAGAGGAGGTAGAAAATAGGGGAGGATCCTGATTGAGCAATATTCACAGCGAGGTGAATCGGAACAGCCTTACCCCTCCCCTCGCCCCCCCCCCCCCCTCATTGGAGCAATAGCGGCGGATGCGCCATCTGATAGCTTAATTTTGTCGCATTAACCACGCCGATGCCCGATAAGAGCCCACCATTGAGTGGGTGGTCGGGCGCTGGGCAGTGGGCAGCATGAGAGCCGGATTGTGGCGAACGACTCACAATGGGTCTAAAAATAGATTTCTCTGGATAATTAAAAGTGCGTATATGTGATTCTAGAGTTCTTTTATCAGAGCAGTCGTTTTGCGTAGACTCAAATAAGTATGTCGTAGGCACGAATTTGATAGATTTCTCTGGATAATAAAAGTGCGTATATGTGATTCTAGAGTTCTTTTATCAGAGCTGTCGTTTTGCGTGGACTGAAATAAGTAGGATATGTCGTAGGCACGAATTTGGGTTTACCGGCCACAATTTGGATCAGTTTTTTGCACAGGGCACAATCAGATTGTGTCAGCAACAAACTTTGATTGTGTTCCATGCAAAAAACTGATACAAATTGTGGCCGGTAAACCCAAATTCGTGCCTACTACACATTCTACTTATTTCAGTGGACGCAAAACGACAGCGAAAAAGATCGAACAGCCTGATCATTGGCGATGATTGAAGCGTTCGACTTTTTCAGTGAGTCCAAATGGAGACTGGACACCGTTACCAAATGGCGTGAGTGCTCTTAGGTTTCTGTAAAACGGAATTCGGAAGATTCGTTTTTAACGGTTTGTGCGGCGACTATAAGCCGAAAGTGTTAAACTTATACAGCGAAGTTGCCAGATAAACTCACGTAAGTAGAGCCGCTTAAAACAGTCATTAAAAGCCTCAAAAGCATCAACCAAAAAAGGGTTCAAAAAACAAAAAAAAAAGGAAAAAGAAACGATGAAAGAGTGAAGAGTTAGATACGCGGAACTTCAGAAACGACTATATCCGAGACCGTCAAATGATGTTATACCTTAGCCGGGGTTCGAACGCGGTACCTCTGAGTATCCCTTTTATTATCGTTTTCAGCTACACTTTTTCGATCGACGACTGTGCAACAGGGCGGTTTAGTTGCGTGAACGTGCAAGGAGGAGGGGCTTAATTGATTGCTCGATTGTCACGGTTCGGCGCTTTTTAAGGGCTGAAATTTTCAACGGACAACTTAACAATTTCGGCTCAAATTTCACCGACCGGATAATCGCACGCGATAGCCGAGAAGAGCCCCCCACCCCTACGCACCTATACTATCAATACAGATCCCCGACTTCGGAACCTTGAACCACTACCGGGATCAGAGTTGCCGATTTTCGTAGATTTAATGACATTGTTAAATTCACCGATGATTCCACCGGTTGAGAAAAGATTACATTATCCAATTCAGTGCATGACTGTAATGTTACGAAAATACTCTGATCTGTAATCTTTTCTCAATCGGTGGAAACGCCGTTATAATTAATTAAAATATACCGCGGTTGAGAAAGGATAAAGACGCTAGTATTTTCGTGCATTTAACAGTCAAATACTGAACTAAACTGTGTAATCTTTTCTCAAACGGTGGAATCTTCGATGAATTTCAAAATGTCTTTAAATCTACGCAAATCGGCAGCTCTGACCGGGATTTAAAACGCATCGATGGAAGAGGGTGGGGAATAGAGGGGGTGAGAGGGGGTTTGAGGGGGGGGGGTTGAAGTTAAATATCGTTCATAGCGAAGCAGGGTCGAATTTCCTCGCTGTAAATAATTCAATCTTTAGCCACCATTTGAGCTTGGGAAGGGGCGGAGGGCAAGCAGGATCTAAAAACTGGTTAAATTTTTAAATGGGTCCGTTGCAAACTTTCGCCGGTGGCGGCTCGTGCTATTTGGCAACAATGTATTCGCTCCATTTGAATCTATGTTTAACAATCGATTGCTGGTGAAGCGCTCCTTCACTTTCGAATCGATTGTTTTACATGCAATCAAATGGAGGGATGACATTGTTGCCAATAATCGCACGAGCCGCCCCTGACTTTCGCTGCAGCGTTATGAAGAGTTGATTCTGATGTAAAATCGCAATAAAAATCACATGAAAAGCATGATGAAGTCTCAAAATCCCTAAATCCCTTCGTAAACACACAAAAGGCGCCAAAAGAAAAGCCTCGGTCAAAGGTCGAATGGACGGATCAATCCTGCATGCATACATCTAGAGCAGTAAAGATGGCTGACGACACCATTCGGCAAAGTAGGTATTTACCCGGCGCGGCGTTACCTTTCCAGAATTCGGTCAAATCGACACTAAACGTGATAAATTCACTATATTCGACAATGAGCCTTGGAGAATCGTTTGTATATGATTCTACTCAAGGATAAATGAATATGAGCAGTAAATAACAAGAATACTTACAGGCGTCGCATGCAGTTTGGCAACACAGCAGGCTATCCATTTAAACTAATATAAAAGGTCGAATTCAGGGGGTGCACGGTGCACAAGGAAAATTCGATATATTTAATGAGTTTAAATGAATGAGTGGCACTGTTGCCAGATGGCACGCGACGCCACTGCTTACAATGAGCTGATGAATACTATATTGACTTTAAGTATAGAAAACGATTTATACTAGAAATTAAGAATGAACAATGGACTATTGTGGTAAACTAAGGGACTGGTACAGGAGAGCGTGGTAAAAAAAAAAAAAAAAAAAAAAAAAAAAAAAAAAAAAAAAACAGAAAACTCAACTCAAGAGAGACTCACACACGGAACATATATATGTCTCTTTCTCTCTACTACGTATTCGTATAGCGTATAGCTCAGCTGAGCATATCGTCAATGTTGGCCTCACCAGGGCTCTTGCAAACTTTTGCAACAGGGGATTGAAAGTTCGATTCTTGCATATAAAAACCTGTAGCGGTGAGCACACTAAAAAATCACGAAATTCGCTCTCAGAATCGGGCTTAATGGCGGAGGGACGCAGGTATCATGGGAGATTCCTATCTAAATTGATACACATCTATGCGTGTTTCCGTAGAGAAAGTGACAATTTAGACAGGAATCTCCCATGATTTACCTGTGTTAAAACGCCGTTACGATCTTGCCCTTATAGCAGTTTTGTAGGTTTATTGCTGAGTGTTAGACTTTATGAGTGTGATTTTCCTGATTTCCGCCGGTTTTTAAAATCAGATTGGACTAGTTATTTGCTCCCAGCAAAAGTTTGCAAGAGCCCTATTTAATCTTTTGGTCCACCCCGGCGGAATTATCGGATGAATTGAACAATTCCTTTAAATCTACACAAAGCAGTTCTAATAACAGCCAGTGAGGTCTATATCTATATAGAGGAGACGTTCGTTGCTATGAAAAGTAAGCCGTAAGACGTAAATTATGAGATTTTTATTCCAGCGTCTTGCAAAAAACACGTTCCAACAATTTTCTTTTATTCATACTTTCAGCTCCACCATTTCTATTTTACATTAAAAATATTTCCGCGATTATGAAAAATAAAAAAAAAAATACAAAAAGACATCCACTCAATCCACTATCGTTCCTTGTCTCAATTTTCTTCACGACTTGCTATTTCCTATTTCTCGCCTCTTTTTTTTTCCATGTCTCGCATCCCAACAGAGAAACGAAAAACTGAGCGGGCTGACGGTTCAACCCTTCATGCCCCGCCCTTAAGAAAGACGTCAGCTGGAGAACGGAGGTTCACAGAACATCGAGTACGCTCTTAAATAAAACTCACCTAATATCCTACCGTTCTTATTTTTTCATGACGAGCATATCCCACATTAGAAAGGTCATTTTACCAGAGACCGCGAGTCCGCGACCGGAGGCCTTAAATATCATCCCCATTCTCTTTATCTTGCTAGGTGCATTGCATTGCACATTCCGTAACAAGCCGAATGTTAAGCGAATGAAAATCTTCAAGGAGGAGAGGCGACTAGACTGCGAGAGAGAGAGAGAGAGAGAGAGAGAGAGAGAGAGAGAGAGAGAGAGAGAGAGAGAGAGAGGGAGACAGAGAGAGAGAAAGAGGGAGAACGAGAGAGAGAGAAAGAGGGAGAACGAGAGAGAGAGAAAGAGGGAGAACGAGAGAGAGAGAGAAAGAGAGAGAGAGTAGAAAGAGAGAGAAGAGAGAGAGAGAGAGAGAGAGAGAGAGAGAGAGAGAAAGAAAGAGGGAGAGAGAAAGAAAGAGGGAGAACGAGAGAGAGAGAGAGAGAGAAAGAGAGAGAGAAAGAGAAAGAGGGAGAACGAGAGAGAGAGAAAGAGGGAGAACGAGAGAGAGAGAGAGAGAGAGAAAGAGAGAGAAAGAGAGAGAGAGAGAGAAAGAAAGAGGGAGAGAGAGAAAGAAAGAGGGAGAACGAGAGAGAGAGAGAGAGAGAGAAAGAGAGAGAGTGAGAGAGAGATAGAGAGAGAGATAGAGAGAGAGAGAGAGAGAGAGAGAGATAGATAGAGAGAGAAATAGAGACATTGCGCTGGCAATCAGGAGGTTTGGAAGGTCGGAAGGGGGTATTTTCGAGAGGGGGAGGGGGTATTATGGGGAGGGGACGATGTTATTGCGGAAGAAAATATTCTCTCGCTGATACGGAGGTGCCCGTACGCCACAACCGTCGCGGGACTCCCCCCCCCCTTCTGGCGTGAGTGAAGCGTAGAGGCTCGACTGGCTAGTCAACTATATTCCTCCCCCCCCCTTCCCCCTCCTACTTTAACACGACCATCCCGCACTTTAAGCTAACTCATATTCATCCCTCTAGTCTGCTGTAGTTTTCTTCTTTACCTACTGCTTGTACTGCCTATTGCCTACCCACTTCCTTCCTGCTCCTGAATACAAATCGGGCCCGGACTTTGTTATTTAAGTGAACATTTACAGACAATCCGCGATGCGTCTCATCCAAAGGTTGCCTATAGAGGCGCCGGCTCGCAAATTGCGATGTATCGATCCATATCCCATGAATGCGGATGAAAGTGATCAATTTTACGAGAAGATTCGATTGTTTTTTCCCGAATAATCGATCTATTTGTATACGTTAGATAGTAAAGAATGGGTCTGTTATGCAATCTTTTGCTACAGCGCAGCGCTATAGAGTGATCAATCTCATGTAAAATCGCGTAAAAAATCCATTGGTGGTATCATGAAAGTCATAAAATGCAGTATTAAACTCACAAGAGGCGTTCAACTGAAACCCACGATGGCGGTGAAATATCGAGCAACGTACCTGTATGCAAGCACCATGAACAATGAACATCCAAGGTGGCCAACCTCACAACACCGATCACAACCAATCACAACGCAAACAAACTCATAACCTCCGATGCTGTGAGTTTGTTAACGTTAGCCATCATGGATGTTCACGGTGCTTGCACACAGGTTGCTCGATATTTCACCGCCATCTTGGATTTCATTAAACGCCTCTTGTGAGTTTAATACCTCATTTTATGACTTTCTGATACCACCAATGAACTTTTTACGCGATTTTACATGAGATTGGTCACTCTATAGCGCTGCAGCAAAAGTTTGCAACAGACCCATTATGATTGATACGAACTACTATTTCTCGCTAAATTGTTGGTCATATGAGGTTTCATTCCATCGTGTGACGTACACATGTTGCAGCAAAAAGTATACAATCGGGAAATGAATTTTATTGATCAAATGTACCATACTCGTGGTTGATCATAGCACTGACTACAAGGTATGTAAACGAAAAGGCAGTGAGAAGAGCATATTATTCATAGACTATTCGAAGCCATTGTTTGTTCGATGAAACCTTATACAGCGTAGGCACACACAGAGTCCCCATATACAATGAGAGTTGCGCCATTGCTGAATCCATTTCTGATTGGTTCTCAGATTTAGGCTTTCAAGAAAGCTCTGAAAGCTCCAAGAGGCAAATGCAAATGGCGAAGGGTTTGTTTACTTTTCGCGAACTCGTTTTCATAATTACACATTCGAAGTAACAGTCACCGCGGTAATTTTTGTTAAGTTTTCCTCTGCTTCACTGAAAAAATAAAAATGTTGATTTAGCATTTAAAATGCAGAGAAAGTGTCCGACATGTACTAAATGCTGATTTTACATTATGAAAATGCTAATTCAATATTATAAAATGTTAAATCAGCATTTTCAAACGTTCAATCAGCATTTTCAAATGTTAGATCAGCATTTTTAAATGTTAAATCAGCATTTTCATAATGTGAAATCAGCATTTAGTACAAGTCGAAATTTTTTTCTACATCTTATATGCTAAATCAGCATTTTTGTTTTTTCAGTGTTGAATGTTATTCTGGAGAACATTTTCTCTTCCAATGTGGAGAATCAGGACCTAACCTATTAGAGATAGCGAAATAGCGGCAACAGCGCAGAGGCAAATGGCCATCCGCCATGCATATGCATTTTGCCTCTCGGGGGCTCCATAGGTCCGCTTCTTCTTCTTCATTTTGAAGGCATTGGCACAACTCTCATATAGTATGTAGGGACTCTAGGCTTACAAGCACGCAAACACAGCCTGACAAATTGCATACCACAGAAATGCAGATCTGTCAACATCGGCCGCGGCTTTGCATTGCGTGTTGCATGTGCAAATCGTGGCCGGCGCAAGGAACAAATCCGCCTTTTCCCTTTCCCGCCAACCGTTCCGCATCACCTTCAACCTTTCTTTTACCCTCCAATTCTCACTCCCCCCCCCCTGACCCCACTATTCGAAACATCATGCTCAACGCTTCGCATTATAGAAAGAAAAGCTTCGCTTCTTTTCTCCTCTTTTAATAAAATATATTTATGTATATCTCTTTCACTCTCTTCCGCGCCGCTAAAAATTGACTCGTAAGAATATTGTGTTTTCTTTTTTCTCCCCCTATATCTATCATGCTTCCTCCATCCCCCACCCCCGTTCCCCGTATTAAACTGCCCGTCCCCTACGTGTATAATAATAGTACTTCGCCCTTCCTGTATACCACCACACTTGTTTCCGCCAGTTGCGTATCAAAGATTACAGTTTGCCCCGTAAGCAGTGGCAGCGCGTGCAATCTAGCAGGGCTGCCGTTTTGCATATACTCAATGCTATTTTTCAATTCATCGATGATTCCACCGGTTGAGAAAAGATTACACAGTTCAGTTCAGTGCATGGCTGTTATAAGGTAAAATACTCGCGTCTGTAATCTTTCCTCAACCGGTGGAGTCGTCGATGACTTTAAAAAAACTTGCGGATATTTTAATTTATCAACGGAGTCTCCACCGATTAAGGAAAGATTACAGATCAGTGTATTTTCGTGCATTACAGTCGTGATCTGAATTGAACTGTGTAATCTTTTCTCAACCGGTGGAATCATCGGTTAATAGAAAAATAGCATTGATTATATACGCAAAACGGCAGGCCTGCAATCTAGTAACGTTGCATTTCGTCCATCAAAACCTATGTAAAATATCGATTTGGATTGCACAATGCACTCCCAATATTTCGGAAACTTAAAACTACACGGAAAAAAAACTGGTAGAATTTACCAACTTGCATAGCTGATTGATCGGCATCCACCACAAAGTAAGGTAAATTTCACCATAGTATGCATAAATGCAACGAACCTCGTGGGAATCAACCTGTAGATATATTTTTCCACAATCCAGTGAAATTTACCAGGCTTTCTGGTAGACTCCAAAATCAGCTATGCGTAGAAGGTGAAATCTACCGGGTTTTTCTTTCCTTGTACGTTAAGTAATCGATTCTTGTAAATGCAGTATACCCTTCTCAGTAGCGGCGCGTGCAATCTGGCAACAACGTATTCTCTTCATTTAAACCTGTGTAAAACAATCGATCTTCAGGAGGTGCAATGCTCTCCCAAGATATCGATACTTTTGCATAGGTTTGAATGGGAAATAAATTAGCATGGTTGCCAAATTGCACGAGCCGCGACTGACCATTTGCCTAGAATCATTTTTTTTTTGTTTACGAGAGATCAAACTACGCAAAGAGCACAGTTACACAGAAAAAAAAAGCACGTGCTCCAGACACGATCTATATACACACTAATACGGAACGTGCTCAGAGCAAAAACTTTTCAGATTCTGGACACGCACGGAAAAAAAAGATTAGTGAAAATAACCGTACGGATACCTGATTTTGGCACCGGCTAGATGTTATGGTAAACTTGATCAGAAGTATGGTACATTTACCGATACATTGAGTAAATTCGACAAGCAATCAGGTAACATCACCTAGTATCTAGTCAAGACATAGTATACTTCAGGTTAACATTACCATAACATCTAGCAGGTGCCAAAATCAGGTATCCGTATGGTTATTTTCACCGTAGTTTTTTTCCGTGCGACGGGATGCGTTTCAGACGCAAACTCAACCTAAATAGATTGCGCTCAGAACTCGTTCCCGTACTGGTGTGTACGTTCGTCGTTCGTGTCTAGAACACGGAAAGTTCGTGTCTGGAGCACGACCATTTTTTTCTGTGTAACAAACTGCAAGAGCTGTAAATGCTTCAGGGCAGGAAAATAATCTTATTAGTCGTGGATTCTCGCAGGCACAAAAAAGCCGAAAAGCTATTTATTTTCTACCGGACTTGAGTTGATAAACTTCCGCGCTCGCACTGATTACGGCTTGGATCCTCGAGGGGTGGGGACTGGGGAGGATGTGGGAGTGGCGGGAGAGTAGGGGGGGGGTGTCAAGGTTAACGGAAGAGTAATTGGGTTTGGCGCTAGAGTCGGGCAAGGAAAGGCAGAGTGCGATAATAATACGGGATGCAAGAAATCGCGATGGAGTTGCGTTGTCAAATTGCTGTGTGTGAACAAAATTCGCATGTTTAGTTGAATAGGTCAGTTGCAAAGGTCTGAAATGGGGCAGTTGCAAGGGTCTGAAATGTAGTGTTTTTTACAGAGAAAATTATAGTGATTGATGAGCTGAGAACAATGGTGCCTTTAGTTTTTTCCTAAGTGTCCCAGTTTTGGAGATACACATGTGTAAAGTTGCAAAAAATCGTATGCGTAGTGACGTCACTACGCGGAATTCCCATTTAAAACAATGTATTTAGGGCCAAAATCTAATTTTCAGAACGCTGGGACTTAATTAGAAACCAAAGGCATCTTTGATCTCCCCAGAATACTGTGGGGAGATGTGGGGCTTAGCTCATCAAGTATATGTATGTACTTTCATTTTCTCTATAAAAAACACAACATATCAGACCCTTGAATAACTGTCCCATTGTGTGTGTTTTTTTATAAAGAAAATGATAGTCCTTGATAAGCTCAGAACAATCATACACCTTTGGTTTCTTTATAAGTGTCGTGATGGTTTTTGGACAAACACACTTGTGAAGTTGTAAAAAATCGTGTGCGTATTGACATCACTGCTCGAATTTCCCATTTAAAACACTGTAATTTAGGCCAAAATCTCATCTTCGGAACAATCAGACTTATAATTAGAAACCAGAAGCATCTTGTTTTTAAGCTCATCTTGTATACTTTAATTTTGTTTTAAAAAAAAAAAAAACACAAAATTCCAGATCCTTGCAACTGTATGTACCATTCAGGAGTTGTAATGTGACTTTCTTTTCGTTCACTGTTCTACAAACTACGATTTACTATAGAAGGCCCTTTTTTATTGAAATGTGATGCACGTTTTTCGAGCATATCGACTTATGCATGTGCATGTGTAGGAAATAATCAATTCGCCGAATGGGGTTCAATCGAACTACCGAAAAATCGATACTTTTCCTCAAGTTCAAATGGAGGAGAGACGATTGTCGATTTTTCTAGAGGGAACAAATGAGTGCGTCTCTCTCTCTCACTCTCTCTCTCTCTCTCTCTCTCTCTCTCTCTCTCTCTCTCTCTCTCTCTCTCTCTCTCTCTCTCTCTCTCTCTTTCCTCTTTCTCTCTTTGCACCCCTTCTCTTTCTTCAAAGAGAGGGACAAACTGTTTAAATTAGACACGGACCACAAACGAAGTTACGATTAAGTGAGCGAGAGAAAGTAGATTTTAGACAGCGAGAAAGAGATAGATAAAGAGGAAACCGAAATGCAGTAGACAAAAGGAGTGCGGCTTTTCCTCCTTCTCCACCGCTACTTTCACCCCCTTGAGACCTGGCCGGTGTGCAGTTGACTTGAACTTTGGATCTCGGATGTCTTTGACCACCGATCCACGCATCAAAGTGGGGAACGAGAACAGAAACGTTTGAAATCGGAACGAAAGCAAGTTTGCCTTTTCTCTGTAGATAGTCTCTTAATTTTGCTCTGGAAAGCGTCGGAAACTCAAATACATTCAACTTTTTGTTACAAAAAAAATGGTTTTATAAAATCTTTTTTTTTTTTTTTTTTTTTTTTTTTTTTTTTGCATCGTAATGATATAATCCGATTTGCATCGGACATGACTTTCCTAAAGTTATTTATACAGACTGCAGTGTAACAGACAACAATCTAAATGATTCATGTGTAGATGGCGTCCAGAATAAACAATACATTTTCGATGCAAAAAATGTGTAGGCAAAAACGCTTCTTTGTACTAAGATCCGGAAGGCAACAATACCTTGATTAGTTGATTAAGTTGATCGTTCATTGAATCAATCGTTAGTTTTAAAAATTCAAATTCAATAGCTGTTGGTTTAAGAGAAGGTGATTTTAGATTATGACTTTATGAAAGAGGGATAGTTGGGGACGCTCAATACGCGAGTTTCTTCACAACCGATTGCAACCGATGAGTGCATTGTTCGCTAACCGTTGACTTCTGTGATACCGCACTAAAACCGTAAATAATGTGTTCGGCTTTCCCCTTACATGTAATATTCAAGCAAAGCCTATTGGTTGAGAGTTGAGAGTTGAGAGCTTTTGTGAAAAATAAATCCATTCTTGCTCACTTGGTGCTAGAAATAAAATATACATTCAAATGTCAAGTTGTGAAGATTTTCAGAGACAAAAGAAAGTCGGCTCAAGTGACTCCTATGGGCACCTTCCAACAGCGCTGCCGACATAGGCAGTGAAACACGCCTACTTCTTATTTGAATACAATGTAAACTAGGTGAATTCTTTTTTTTTCCAGAAACCGACAACGTTGCGATTCTAGTTTACTCATTGTTCCAAGTGACTAGCTCGATTCCCGGCTCTATCATCTCAGCATTTCCCTCGAGTGACGTTTCACCGAGCTTTTTTGTCCAAGAATAAAAAGCTCTAAGTTTTTTTGTTTTTTATTTTTTTTTTTTTTTTTTTTTGGGGGAGAATCATTTTTCCCCCGCTTGAAATCGCCCTTGCGTTTTCCACACTTCACATCAATTCGTGAAAAAAGCTGAAATTGATCCTCCAAAAATGTTATCCCTGGATTCTTCATGCGAGATGTTGCCAGATGCGGACTGTAAAGGAAAATAATTCCTTAATTCGAAAAATATTATCGGAAGCGCACGTTCCAATATTAATTGACTCACAAACTCGATAAATGAGTTCAACCAAAAATCAAAAGGTGGCGGTTGAATGAGTGGGTGAGAATGCGGGAGTCCCATCTAATATTGCAACTTTCTATGCCAAAAAAAACTGTAATCTTTTCTCAATTGGTGGATACGCCGTTAATTTATCAATATATCCGCAAGACTTTTTAAAGTCATGGATCAACCAAAAATCCAAGGTGGCGGTTGAATGAGCCGGTGAGAATGCGGGAGTCCCATCTAATATAGCAACTTTCTATGCCAAAAAAAACTGTAATCTTTTCTCAATTGGTGGATACGCCGTTAATTTATCAATATATCCGCAAGACTTTTTAAAGTCATGGATCAACCAAAAATCCAAGGTGGCGGTTGAATGAGCCGGTGAGAATGCGGGAGTCCCATCTAATATAGCAACTTTCTATGCCAAAAAAAAACTGTAATCTTTTCTCAATTCGTGGATACGCCGTTAATTTATCAATAAATCCGCAAGATTTTTTAAAGTCATCGATGACTCCACCGGTTGAGAAAAGATTACAGATGAGAGTATTTTTGTGTATATTACAGTCATACGCTGAACTAAACTGTGTAATCTTTCCTCAACCGGTGGAATCATCAGTGAAGTGAAAAATGTCATTAACTAATAAATATACTCAAAACGACACCTGGTTGATACAGGAATTTTTCTTTCTCTCTCTCTCTCTCTCTCTCTCTCTCTCTCCTCTCTCTCTCTCTCTCTCTGTCTTTCTCTCTCTGTCTCTCTCTCTCTCTCTTTCTCTCTGTCTCTCTCTCTCTGTCTCTGTCTCTCTCTCTCTCTCTCTCTCTCTCTCTCTCTCTCTCTCTTTTCTCTTCTCGTCTCTGTCTCTGTCTCTCTCTCTTCTCTCTCTCCTCTCTCTCTCTCTCTCTCTCTCTCTCTCTCTCTCTCTCTCTCTCTCTCTCTCTCTCTCTCTCTCTCTCTCTCTCTCTCTCTCTCTCTCTCTCTCTCTCTCTCTCTCTCTCTCTCTCTCTCTCTCTCTCTCTCTCTCTCTTACCTCCGTTTGAACTCAAGTGTTATAGAAAGGGATATTACAGAGGGGACCATCACGTGTCTTTTGCATGTATCTCCGTCCTTTCCTACCACACGCATTCAAATTGGAGGAGAGTGAGAGAGAGGACGGAATGTGATAGGGATGGAGAAGATTGATGCGACGAATAACGCCCGAATAAATTCAAACCCAATACGTTTCCGAGGGACGGAGCCGAGGGTCGTACGTCAATCAGAGCTCACGCCGAATAAAAAAGAATACGGAACGCCAAGGAACGACCATTAAAACCGTCAAAGGGATTTATTTTCATTGGCCTTCCGAACAAACTGACTCTACACCGATCGTCTGCGTCGTTTTGTTTTCACAAGCTTTTCTTTTGTTTTTGTGTTTTTTTTTTTTCGTTGTTTATTTTTCTAAACAAATCGAATGCGATATCCTTGCTTTGTCAGTGAAAAGGGTGGCCAGTTTTCAGGGCTCAATAAATATACGGTATACAAACGGGCTTTAGGTCGTACCTAAAAATGGCGATTTTACCCTCACATTTTTTTAACGGCACATCAGAATGTTGGGCGCGCTCCCAACTTTACGTTACTTGGGACGGGTCTAGAGCCTCTCCAGCCCACCCTAAGTGCTATTTTGAGGTTAGTTTTGTGGTTTCGGCATTTTCAAACGGTCCAGTGCGGCCCGTTGGCTGGTGACCGGTGCTTGTTGAAGTACTTAGGGCGGACTTCGGGCCGAGGACCTTGTGTACTGTGCATTTATTGGGCCCGGAAAATATTCAAGGGAACTTGTGTTTCATGCAAAGCTGCCGTTTTGCGTATAACTAATGACACTGTCCATATAGCCGATGGTTTCAGCTGACCAATGAGAAATTATATGCGTGCAAACTATGCAATTGGATGTTCTACCTCTAAAAAAAATATAAAAAAAATATTAAAAAAAAAAATATAAAAAAAAAAAATATTTCACTGAAAAAAAAAAACGAAAAAAATATTTCAAAAAAAATATTTGAAATAAATATTTGAAAAAAATATTTCATTAAACATCTTAACCGTTTTCATTCATCCTCAAATAAACTAGGTTATGCCGTCAAACTGAACACCGGTTGAGAAAAGATTACATAGTTCAGTTGAATGTATAACGGTAACGCGCGGAAATACTCTGATCTGTAATGTTTTCTCCACTGGTGGAGCCGCGATGACTTTCAAAAACTTGCGGGTATTTTAATAATTTAACGGCAATTGCACCGATTAAGAAAAGATTACAGATCAGAGTAATTTCGTGCAGGACAGACAAACACTAAACTGAACTGTGTAATCTTTTCTCAACCGGTGGAATCATCGGTGAATTGAAAAAAAACCACTGATTTTACGCTAAATGGCAGCTCTGGGATAGAATTAAAATCGGAAGAAAAGAGAAGCCGCGGGTGAAAATTATTCGGATTAAAACGTCTGTATAATTTCACCTGCTAAATAAATATATAAGCATTGTTGCCAACAATCGGTGCGATGTAGGCGTTGATGACTTTAAAAACTATCGTATATATTTTAATCAATTAACGGCGTTTCCACCGATTGTGAAAAGATTACAGATCGCAGAGTATTTTCGCGCAGTACAGTCATACACTGAACTGATCAGTGTAATCAAATTCCGCCATTACCGATCATTATACTCAGTACTACTAACTAATGAAGCATTCGGCACTCAGGCGACTGAACATTTTGGTTCCTGCAGCCGAAAACTACGGTGATTAAATTTAACCAAAGTATTTTTCTCTGTGTATAGCCGTCACTGTAACACCATCTATCCAATGAAAATCTCTGATATCTTTGCCTGAGGAAATATTTTATAACCATTCATCGAATCATTATATTAATGACGTAAAAATCCAACTAGCAAATACCCTCTCCTTTACCCGACAAATTCCGGTCATTCGTCTTGCGTTAATCATTTTAAAAAAGGACTGGTCGGAGAGAGACAAAATTTTATACGGTTCTTTGAGGAAAAGAAACTTTCTCTTCCTAATACACTCAGTCCTCTTTCCGTAGACTTCCAACTCTCATATCAACGGTAGGTAATAAGTTCGCAGAATTATTAAACATTAAACATTTGAAGATGCAGAAAAAGAGAAGGGGAGTGAGAGAGTGAGAGTGACACGATAATTCAGTGAAAAGGAGAGAGAAAGAGAGGGAAACGATATTTTTTTTTTCCTCCTTGGAAAATTTTCCTCGTCCATTTGTAGAAAGAAAAATATTCTAGCTTAGTGCGCGTAAAGGTTACTTTGGAGACTGGACTTGAGGGGGGGGGGGGTGGAGGGGCTGGAGGGGGGGCTGGAGGGGGGGGAGGTGATCACTTTGAACTTTCTTAGTTTGGCCAGAGGAAAAGTAAAAAAAAAGGGAGTCGTTGAAACTTGAAAGGAAGAGCACGGGATACTAGAGACGGTGACAGGGATGGATGGACGGTGGGGTGAGGAAGGGTCGATCTGAAATATAAAATATACTTCAGATTATAAAGCTGCGTTGCCATATTTCGCCGTCTGCACTATCAATTTCACGCAATAAACTTATCAGAGCCAACATCGTTATGTTTTGGAGGTTTTTACATCTCAATCGAAGCTTAAATATTTCAAACCTGAAAATACTTTTTGCTCAGGAACGGATTATTGGCCATCATAGATGCTCTGTGTAGTCTAGCGCACCGAGAGTTTTTTCATCGCTTTCTTTTCTCCATTAAAAAACGTATGTTAGACAAGGATGGACAAGGGGATAAAACCCCCTCTTTCTGTGCTTTTCCTACTAATACATTCAAATGAGAAATGAGAGAGATGAAAGAGATCCTGGTCGCGCCAGTGGCTCTGTGCACAATTTTCACCTATAAAAACGACATGCAAATCATAATTCCATTTTTTTTTTAAGACTCTATGTTATTCAGATGTACATTGAGATGCACGGAAAAAAAAACTACGGTGAAAATAACCATACGGATACCTGATTTTGGCACCTGCTAGATGTTATGGTAATGTTAACCAGAATTATACTATGTTTTGACTAGGTACTAGGTGATGTTACCTGATTGCATGTCGAATTTACTCAAAGTATCGGTAAATGTACCATACTTCTGGTCAAGTTTACCATAACATCTAGCAGGTGCCAAAATCAGGTATCCGTATGGTTGTTTTCACAAATCTTTTTTTTTTCCGTGTGTGCACCAGGTATGAAAGGGTTAACTCACATGAGGCAATTTGAAATACCGTCAAGTAAGTTGACAGATAGTTAACTATTCGTACGTGACTGTACCATTTTAGTCTACCCTAAAAAATGAAGGCGCATCTATAAAAAAAAGACACGATTTCTATAACTGTCGAATTGCGGGAATTTTGAAACAGCTACATTAATATAGATCAGAGGTTGTTTTGTGTAAAACAGTCATAAACTGAACTGATTTGTGTGCAATTTTTTCAATCAGTGGAATCGTTGGTAGATATAAAAAATTCCAATAAGTATTGACAAAATGGCAGATCTGATAGACGCACATAGAATGACTAACATTATTATTATGAGTTTAATAATGCGACATAAACTAAAAGTATTTTTTCAAGTGTATTATACATATATTTGTATATTTTGATAATATTTTGTATTATCTTGTTTTATGTGTTATAATACGTAAAGCTGAGGCATTCTCGTAGTGACACTCGAGCTTTGTAAGATGGTACTTCGTTTTTTATGTATATAGTGAGAGTACCTCGGAATACTGTCACGTTTTAAGAATCCACCATTCCATCCCTTTATTTTGCGTTTAGGGACTAAAGTTGTCCCGTTTCGTCTCAGAGCCCGAAACCCTTCCGATGTGTTTTCGTAGACGATGTGAAGACGGCGATCTCAACGCTCTCAACGGTACAATTCATCTTTTCTTATAATCCTGACGTTCCACATGTCCAAAGAGAGCGTGAAAAAAATAGAAATAATAGAAAAAACTTTCCTTTCAGCTCGCTGGGTAATGCTTTAAAATTTCATACCGCGAAGTTGTCTCACAGGGCAGATAGAGACGCATTGTTTACACGCAAAAGGATACTGTTGTGTCACATAGAGTCGTAGCCGTAACCAGAATATTGTCTTTCTCTCTCTCAGCCCATTTGAATGCATGTGTTAGAAAAGGATGAATATAGGGTGTTTCATGTGATTTCAGTCCTTGTTTCTGTTCTTTTCTAACACTTGCAGTCAAACGGACTAAGAGAGAGAAATGCATATTCCTAGCTACGACTATGCATAGAGCCGTACAAAGAAAGTGATCTTACGGGTCATAATTTCGAGGGCCAAATGGCGTCCCAACGAGATTACATTTTTGTAAAAGATCAAATAAGTTTGATGTTTCGATTTTCAAGTCAAAGGAACTTAGTTTTATGACGAGAAATAGTAATAATTGCTTTCAAAGTTATTTAAATACTAATTTTAATTGTTTTATGGCCGTTCAAAATGTCCGTCGGTTACGCGTCCCCCACACGAGTTTTTGTTATTTAACCTAAGTTTTTGACCATATTTTGAGGCTGAAATGAATTTTGAAGATCACGGAAATGCTCCAAAAACTCCACAGAACACGTGTAAATTACATTTTTTGACGAAATTATTTTTCTTCATGCCATAAATTGTGAAAAATAATTGTCCCCCGGTTCCAAAATGTCCGTCGGTTACGCACGGATTTTACTATTTTACATCTTAAAAGTTTATTTAAAAGGGAAACCGGATAACTTACGATTTTCTCAACCACGCTCCAACTTTCTGAACAGGAATTATCAACATCTGTGCAAATGGGTTTTATTTGGAAACGATTTTCACCAACAAATCCGATCTCGTGATTTGCCTATGGTCCAAGTCAGCGACACTTACAAATACGAAAAAGGTAGGTAATACAATAAAGTTCCGCGTTGTAATTTTTAATTCAATTCAACTACCGTAATTTGCTTTAAAAATCAACATCAGAGATTATTGTAACAAGTAATATTGTTTTTATTAAGTACTTTTGAAATAGTCGGTTACGTAACCGACAGCGTAACCGACAATCGACAAGTTGGTTTCCATTAGTTCATCATGCGTTTCCGGCTGTTTCCGCGGTATATGAGAAGAATCGAAAATTCAGCGGAACCCTTCGGTAAAAAGTCTTTTCAAGTAGTACTGAAGGTAAACAATTACTTATTGGGTTAAAATTTTGACTTGAAATTTTCACGGAGCATGCATGCGCAACTGGCCCGATTTGAAATTATGACCCTTACTCGGAAAAAAACAAAAAAATGCACTTTGGGAGCACTGACAAAACCCTTGGTAGAAAAATGACCCAGCAAAAGAACTTTACAGTTGAGCTAACCAAATTTTTGTTCACTTAGCAAAATCTCTTTAGTAAGGAGAGCTAAACCTTCGGTTAGCTCCTGATAAAGTTATTTGTTGGATCATTTTTCTTCCAAAGGCTTTTCTAGCGTTACCAAATATATTTATTTATTCAATAAATATATTTATTTCCACCTTCTTTTATTTGCAAAGGGAAGAGAAGATTATTTTCTTAAATTAGCAAACACATAAATATTTTAATCACATTGTTCATGTTCTCATTCATATTTTTTTATTGTAACTTTTTAATGTTTGTGCGATGTGCAGTGTAACATATTTATTGTTTTCTAAGGATTGTGAGACATTAGAATCAATATTCAATATACTTTAGCAAAAGTAACTGCAGTAAACTCAATAACCGATACATTCCCAACTTTATTTGAACATGTTGGGTGTTTTTTTGTTTTGTTTTTTTGTTTTGTTTTTTTTTTTTTTTCAAAAAACACCATCTAAGAGTTAAACAAATTTAAAATTTAAAAATTGTAAAATTTTCTGATCCAGCTAAATTATGGGTGCTGAAAGATCATAGCATTGATTTTTGAGTGCAATTGGCATACATTTACTGTTATTTGGTCAAAAAGAAACCATTAGAAGAAGGTCGTTAGCGAACCAATGGGCATTTATGAGTTAGTACAAAAAAAGAGAGGAGAATAAATCAAAGCTAAAAATAATTATTATATAAAATTTGATGTTTCAGGGCTAAATTGCTCCCATCATTATCATTTTGTGTGTATTTTATAGTGGCGGCTCGTGCAATGCGGCAACAACGTATACTCCTCCATTTAAATGTAGATAAAAAAATCGATCTTCAGGAGTTGCATTGCATCTCCAAACTATCGATACTTTTGCATAGGTTTAAATGGCAAATAAGCATGGTTGCCAGATTGCACGAGCCAATCTTTGGTGTTTTATTAACCTTTCAATTAGCCTATGAGTATAGACTCGCGTGGTGAGTGCACAGAGCACAGAGTAAATACATTTGTCAGCCGATTTTAAATTTATCACTTTTTGTTGAGGTTTACGAGCTGAAACTGAAAATTTGCAAGGGTGAATTGATTAGAGATGGGGACTGACATTTACGCAACCTCACGACTTGAAAAAGAGAAAAAAAAAGAACTTCAGCTATACAGGGAAACGAAAAGTAGAAAAGTATACACGTACAAATCCGCGTTTTTTTTAATGGGTAATGGATAATGCTTTTGAATCCATGCACTCTAAAAAAAAGAGGGGAACAGGAGCTGAGCCCTGATTCAAAATCAAATCAACGGCCGAGGCTTTTTGTCAACCGTCGACTGAATGAAATTGTGAGTAACGCAAGTCGAATTCAAAAGATTTCACGCGTGCCACAGGGATGGATCCCCGTCCCCCCAATCCAGGAAGAGGAAGGGGAAATCGAACGAGTGAATGCATGACACACGTGAGGTTACTCTATAGGGAAGTAGCCGGCGTTGCCAATTTTATTGCAATAAAATAAAATTCAATTTACGAATTTTCATGTTTGATGGAAGCAAAATAGTACATATACACACAAGTCACAGTTGAATGGACAGCTTGCAGGTTAACAATACCGATATCGGTAATAAACAGAACTACCGTTTTGCGAATAATTAATCGCATTTTGTTATTCACCGATGATTCCAACGATTGAGAAAAGATTACAAAAATCAGTTTTGTGTGTAACTGTAATGCAGGAAAATACTCGCATCTGTAATCTTTTATCAACCGGTGGAGTCGTCGATGACTTTAAGAAACTTGCGGATATTTTAATTAGTTAACGGCGTTTCTACCCGTTGAGAAAAAGATTACAGATGCGAGTATTTTCGTGCCTTACAGTCATACACTGAACTGAACAATGTAATCTTTTCTCAACCGGTGGAATCATCGGTGAATTGAAAAATGGCATTAATTATATGCAAAACGGCAGCTCTGATAATAAAAGACCTCTTCTGATTGGTTCATGAGTCTGTATCCAAACTTTTTCGGCTTTTTCGGAGCCCTGAATGAATCGAAACTGTTGTATTGGTTTGAATAGTAGGCTGATACGATCGATTGTTCTCGAGCTGACACTACGACTTCAAGGACCCTCGATGTTAAAAAATATCACGATTCAGTCTTGCGCGGCAATCGAGGAAGACAGTGGCGGCTCGTGAAATTTGGCAACCGTGTCCTCCTCCTATTTTACCTACGTTTAAATGGAAAACTTGCATGGTTGCCAAATATCACGAGCCGCCACAGGAGGAAGGTAATCGGGCTGTTATAAAATGGCACGGTTTTTGCCCAATTCGGTCATAGGATATAATTTTGTGGGCAGTAAATTAGAATTGATCCTAGTCTTCTTTTTGCTGAATATTAGTGGCGTAGCGTGCAATGGGGCAGTTGCAAGGGTCTGAAATTGTGTGTTTTGTATAAAGAAAATGATAGTACTTGATGAGCTGAGAACGATGGTGCCTTTGGTTTTCTTCTAAGAGTTCCGGTTTTGGAGAAACAAAGGTGTAAAGTTGTAAAAAATCGTGCGCGTAGTGACGTCACTGCGCGGAATTCCCATTTAAAACAATGTATTTTGGGCAAAAATCTCATCTCCGGAACAATGGGACTCAATTAGAAACTAAAGGCATCTTCGTTCTCAGCTCATCAAGTACTTTCATTTCCTTTATAGAAAACGCAACATTTCAGACCCTTGCAACTGCCCCATTTGGCAACGTTGCAGTTCGATCATTTAAAATCATGAAAAAGATCGAAGTATTGGGTGTTCGGTGAACACCTTCGCAGTCGACCTTTTACATGGGTTTAAATGGACATAATACAACGTTGCCAAATGCACGCTACATCACTGCTGAATATATGTTTCCTATGACGACATAAATTCATTGTATAAAAACCATACAGACTGACTCATTTCAAGCTATCAGTCGAATCTTTAGCGTTTAGTGCTGATTTCTACCACCAAAGCGATCCTTTGGTTATGTTTTGAAACTTTCACATTTG
Organism: Trialeurodes vaporariorum; assembly: GCA_011764245.1. Taxonomy (NCBI): domain Eukaryota; kingdom Metazoa; phylum Arthropoda; class Insecta; order Hemiptera; family Aleyrodidae; genus Trialeurodes; species Trialeurodes vaporariorum. Next base: position 20,407,184 of record VMOF01000013.1, on the reverse strand, counting down.
TTTCCACCATTCTGAACCGGTCAACACTGCGTATATCGGTGTACAATTCTACATCCATTACAATAAATGGGGCTATTGCACACTTTTGCTATAAGTGATTTAATAGTCAATTATTGCGTAAAAACCTCAAAAAATAACGATGGCGGCACTAAAAACTTCCAAAATCCACTCCTAAACTCTATAAACGCAGTTATTTGCGGGAGCGTAATGGTGGCCGAAGGCACTAACAATGGGAGATTCCCATCTAACAATTCTGAAACTCCATCAAGAAGTGACCAATAAGAGACTACTTTCATTTGACACCGGTATCACTTGGTGTTGCGGCACCATTCATCGGATGTGGATCATTACTCTGATGACTAATTACTCTGTGAATCATGCTTGTCAGCATAGAAAGAGTGACGAAATGAAGATAGGAATCTCCCATTGTTAGTGCCTTCGGCCACCATTACGCTCGCGCAAATAACTGCGTTTATTGAGTTTAGGAGTGGATTTTGGAAGTTTTTAGAGCCGCCATCGTTATTTTTTGAGATTTTTACGCCATAATCGACTATTAAATCGCTTATAGCAAAAGTGTGCAATAGCCCCATTTTCCAATTAAAATCAAAATAACAACAGTTGCCTTAGTTCGGACGGAAAACTCACACTTCGTCACTACTGTGTGTGGTTCCACGCACTCTTACGGAAGCTTTCGGCAACTTTTGGGAGCCGGAGAATAAAAACTGATAAGTGGGAATTGAATTTGCATAGACTTAACAGCGATGGCATGACATGACAGTGCAAGGCCGCCGCGGATACATGTGGAGGAGGCCAGGGGGGTTGAAGAGTGTGCAGAGGGTTAGAAACATATGAGAGAGTGTATGTGTGTGTGTGTGGTGTGTGAGAGAGAGAGAGGGAGAGAGAGGGAGAGCGAGAGTAAGAGTGAGAGGAAGAGTAAAGAGGGATGGAAAAGTGATGGCGAAACAGGGCAGAGGGAAGAGAGAGTTTCGGTGAATATAATCAGACGCAATGAAGTCCTATTCATTGCTACCTCTCTCGTAAATTGAGGGCTTCTGGCATGGCAGCCCCATGTCACTCTTTCTGGGGGGTTAGAAGGGGGGACGGGGTGAATGGGGGGTTACGAACTCCTTGTCACTAAACCTTACTGTGCGTGTACACTGTAGGTACACAGTACTTCGTATAGCGCTCCGTATCAGGGCTGCCGTTTTGCGTATAATCAATGCTATTTTTCAATTCACCGATGATTCCACCGGTCGAGAAAAGATTACACAGTTCAGTTCAGTGCATGACTGTAATGAACTAAAATACTCGCATCTGTAATGTTTTCTCAACCGGTGGAGTCGTCGATGACTTTAAAAAACTTGCGGATATTTTAACTAATCAACGGAGTCTCCACCGATTAAGGAAAGACTACAGATCAGAGTATTTTCGTGCATTACAGTCATGCACTGAACTGAGCTGTGTAATCTTTTCTCAACCGGTGGAATCATCGGTGAATTGAAAAATAGCTTTGATTATACGCAAAACGGCAGCCCTGCTCCGTATACCCAAATCCATGGCTCGCGACTCCCAAAGTTTTGAAAGTCTATGCCATTGCCCCCTCTTCCCCGAAAACTGTTCTCGGGAAACCTCACCCCGATAGCCAACTCAACGAAAGGTCGATACGGTGAGATTCCTGGATGTGAACCCCAAGAACCAATGCTGCCATTTTGCATTTGTCGCAGGCAAATCACAATCTGAGGCAAATCGCAAGCCGCTTATTTACAATCAGAAAAAATTTAGCTCAAGCGTAATGGGGACGTACAAAATATTGAAAGAGAAATTTGATTTAGCTCATTCTAAAGATATAATAAGCTGATGATAGTACTCTGATATCTACAGATTAAGTTTTTCTCAACTGGTTCTATTTTGATGAACTTTTAAAGCGATTGAATACAGTGTTCAAAAACAATTAATTTAAAACACCGTAGGTCATCAAGAACTAATAAAAATAAACTAAATCTGATGGAATCACCATTTTCGTAAGCTTATTAGCTTCCAAATGAGCTAAAATAGTTCTCGATACAATTATTTTGTAAGTCACCATTACACTTGATCTGAATTTTTTCTGATAGTAAATAATCGGCTTGCTGTTTGCCTAGGCAACTCGCAATTTGCCCGCGGCACATACATAATTAATGGCATTTTTCAATTTACCGATGACTCCACCGGTTGAGAAAAAATTACACAGTTTAGTTCAGTGTACGACTGGGGTACACGAAAATACTCGCATCTGTAATCTTTTCTCAATCGGTGCAATGGCCGTTAAAATATTGAAATTACCACAAGGTTTTAAAAGTCATTGACGGCTCCACCGGTTGAGAGAAGATTATGCGTTAGAGTATTTTCGTGCAAAACAGTCATACATTAAACTGTAATCTTTTCTCGTCCGGTGAAATTATAGGTGAATTGAAAAATGTCAATAACGAGGCTTCATTAATGGGCTGTTGCACACTTTTGCTGTAAGAGACTAAAGGGTCGAATTCCGTTTCGTTTCGTTCGGACGTTTTCTCTTAACCCTTCCAGAGGAATTAAGTTTCCCATTTTAAATTAAGTGGTACAAAATGTGTCTCAAATTCCCTGGAAGTCTTCAGAGAGAACGTCCAAACGAAACGAATCAGTTCAAGGAATTTAGAGTCTTCGTGGAATATATTTGAAATCGTTCACTATTCTCTGAATATAACAATCTCAACATTCCTAACATGCATGCTCCGATAAATAGTGAATAGTGATATCTATATTCCCGATCCCTCCTCGTTCATCGAAAGTCAAATGCGCTTGGTTCAGTTCAAGGGCCGACCCTTTTTAATTGAACACTCGGCGATTGTCCACCGCAACTTCCAGTCCGGTCCATGAGCGCTGTCAAAAACGAGAGAACGAAAACTGTTGGTGGCGGGTGCGGGTGTGGGTGGGGGTGAGGGTGCGGATTTGGGTGGGGGTGGGGGGTGAGGGTGGTGGTGAGGGTGGGGGTGGGGGTGGGGTGGGGGTGGGGGTGGTGGGGGGGGGTGGGGGGCGAGGGTGGGGGCATTTAAGGTGGGTTCGAGTTGAGGTAAACTGTTTATTCAAAACTAATAACCGCAAGACCGAAGGGGCGAAGGGTTTTCGTTTTCACGCGAGATCCCTACCGCTGCGCCGCGCCTCACAGTATCCTGATGGCTACCAACACAACGGGACAAAATCGAACAACGTTGTCATAACTCGGTTAAAATCCCTGTATATTTTACATTGATGGGGATATCGCAAATTTTTGCTACGTGTGTGATAGAAGAGTTATGATTCTTGCATAAAAACCTGTAAAAATGACGATGAGAACACTGAATAAACTGTAGGGAATACCCCATGGACATTTTCTCACAACAACTAACTGAGTCTGAGGGAGGGGGGCAGAACCCCATATATTTTCTGAGGGAAACCACCAGACCCTCCTTTAAAACTCTGAAGGATCTCCCCTGACCTGGACTCCCCTTTAATATTCTCGGGGAGACCCCAGACCCCCCTTTACCATCTGGAGGAGGCGGGAGGCCCCCATGACACCCTCTTGAGGGGTAATTTTACAGTAGGCTGGTTGCAGAATTTTTTTCGCAAATTTTCATCAAAATTCAAACTGCTACATTTTAAATTTTCCAATTTTTCCCTATGTTTACCCATTTGACACACTTTCCCATTGATTTTAATGAAAACATTTTACTCTCCGTAACTTGCTTGAAATTTAAAGTTTCAAAAACCAAAAGTAGGAATCTCAAAGGAATTTTAAGAACAACTTCTGTGCAAAATTTGGATTTATATGGAGCATTGGTTGAAAAGTTATGCTGGAATACAGATAGAAGGCATCTGCGCCATCACCAATACTTTTTCAATTTCTGACTTTGTTAGTTAATTATTGGGAGAAAGTAAAAATTACGAAATTCACTATGAGAATCGGGCTTAGTAGCGGAGAGACGCTGGTAAATTCTATCTAAATCAAGACATATCTCTGTGCTCCCATAGAAAAAAATGACATAATAGAGAGACATCTCTCATGATATCTGCGTTGAACCGCCATTACTATCTTACCATTATAGCAGTTTTGTGAGTTCATTACTGAATTTTAAACTTTATCAATGTGATTTTCCTGATTTTCACTAATTTTTTTACGTCGGATTGGACTATTTATTTGCTCACACCTAAAGATAGATTTTATTAAGAACTATGATCGGCCCGCAAGGCGTTTTCTAGAGGTCAAGATGATAGGTTCACTGTCTAAAATCTTCGTATAGCTGGCAACAAATGCAACCGAGAAGGGGAAGGTCAAGGCTCACCGAACCTACCTCAACATAACTTCCACCCCTCATTGTATTGGGCGAGTATCAGGACTCGAAAGTGACAGTCGCACAGTCGCAAAACTTTCACAATCTAATGATGTCTTTATACTTTTGAAGGGGACCTCGAAAAAGTTTAGTCTTCGCTTTCGGGCGATAAAAGCTAGCTTAACATCAAACGTCACCCAGCAACGAACCGTCGCGTCAGCGGCAGATATTACCTATATAAAACAAAAAGGTATTTGTTGTTGTTTTTTTAATGCAAGTATACTATAATACACATAAAATGCCGCTTTTCGTTTCTAGAATCAATTTTCAATATTTCATTTTTGGGTACTTCTGCACTGAAAAAAATGAAATTACTAAAAGAGCAATTAAGTTTTGTAAAATCAGTAAAAAAAGCACATGCTAATTTTACTTGTTAATTTCGGTGAATCCTACTAAACTTATGGCTAATTTTACGATTTGAATTGTAAATTTTGCTTTTGTTTTAGTAATTTTTCTATTTGGATAGCAAATTTTTCAATCTAACTAGTACATTTTACAATCCAAATCATTGTGTCTTTTGCATATTACATGGCTGTCTTGGCGTGACAGCTATACAACTTGCAAAAATTACAATGCTTTGAATTGTTAAATTTACAATCCGATTGGTAAAATTTATGATCCAAATTGTAAAATTAATCAAAATTAAGCAAAATTTACGATCCAAAACGTAAAATTAGCTATGTGTTTAGTAAATTTCACTAAAAATGGCTGGTAAAATTAGCCTTTGCTTCATTATACTGATTTCACAAATCTATTTTTTTCAGTGTGCCTTAGTTTTAAAGCTATATACGGAATATTTTGCAGAAATACACAAAGCATGATTATCTATTACCTGATTTTCCGTTTCCTGAAATACGAATCGACCGCGGTGGTGGCTCGAGAAATGGGGCCACAGCGAATTTTTTCCATTTTTACCTCGTAAATTAATCGATTTTTAGAGGATTCATCGAATCCCTGAGAAATCGACTTTTTTGTTCAGGTTTATAAGGCAAAAACATGGTTGCCAAACTGACCGATCCGCCACTTATCGACAGGTGTCGTTTCGGAGGCAGAAATCGGCACTAAACACAAAAAAGTATGTTTGTAAATATGTTGGATTGCAGTAAGCCTTCCCAGCAGGAGCAACTCGTGTAATATGGAGATAATAGGTTCGTTATATATAACTAACCTAAAGATAAAATAATCGATTCTTTGGTGAGGCACTGTGCCTCTCCTAGAGTCCCTGTATATCAAAGAGTCTCGCCATACGGGGTATAGATTCTGATTGGCTGCTAAATTTTAGGCTTTCGCACGGAGCTCAAGGAGGCGTTCTGTGTTATTCTCCATAAGAGAACCGTAAAAACACCCCTACGAGGAGACGTACACGCCTTCTCGGTGAACCGAACCAATCAGAGTGGACGCCTCCTTCGATTTCTTCTTCACGTGTCGAGACTCTTTTGATATACAGGGACTGTAGCCTCTCCTAGCAACCAAGATTTTTGTTGTCAGTTTAAAAGTCAAAAACGCGCGGATGCCAGATTGCACGAGCAACAACGGCGCTCTCTTGCGGGGGATTCTGCCCCAAAACTTTTCCCGCTACCAAATCGCCCCAAGGTAGAGGGGCGCAGACAGGAGTTCTTCGAATAAAACTCACCCGGAATCATTCTTCGGTGGGGAAAAAAAAAAAAAAAAAAAAAAAAAAAACAACAACAACAACAACAACAACAACCAATGCTCTGAAAGGAAGGGGTGTCGTTTCAACCCCACCACCCTCCACCCCACCCCCACCCATATCAGTTGCGCAATTGTTTGAATCGCAAACTTAAACACCGTATAGATAACAAGGAGTCAATGGAACGTAGTCAACAAGACAACTTACAGCCCGAAACCAGGCTATAACTAGATACATATTATAGACGCCACGAGTTAAGGGCAGCGTTGCCCATTTTCACAGAATCATCCAATTTTACCCATTTGACTTAATGTAAAAGGCGGTAATAAATCACACATACAAATCTGTCAACAATGGTTTATTACAGACGCCACGGGTCATAGGTACACTCTTGCCATTTCTCGAATAATTATCGCCAATTTTACCCATTTGACTTTCATGTAAAATGTTGTACTTTATATACAGGCAAATCTGCAACATAGGTTTATATTATACACGCCACGGTTTAAGGCAGTGGCGGCTCGGGAAATGCGATGTATCAATGTCCACTCTATTTAAAGCCATAGAAAAGTATCGACTTCTCAGGGGTTCAATTGCACCCTCTGACAATCGATACTTTTCTATAGTTTTAAATAGAGTGGACATCATATATCGCATTTTACGATCTACCACTGGGTTTAGGGCTCTGTTGCCATATCTCCGATAATTATCGCCGATTTTACCCATTTGACTTGATGTCAAAGTCAGTAATTTATGTGGAAATCTTGCAACATCGTTTAGGGGTTGTAGAAATCATGAGATGAACAAAAACCGAAACGACTAGACTAGACTAGAGAGACTTCGCCGATATCAACCACTATCTGATATCGAGTCTGGACGAACCGAACGGCAGACGATAATTTATTCCTCCAATCCTTTTCGCGATGCTACAAACTTATACACGCGGAGTAATAGTTTGGATAAGGCGCGTCGAGTGCAGAGAAAGGAGACGGTGGAGGGGGAGGGGGGAGAAAGTTTGATAATCAAGGGGAGGAAATTCGCGGGGAGGTGGAGAGAGGCATTGAACATGGAAAGGAAGCTGCGAGAAGAGAACAGCTATGAATCGTTGGAGGGTTATGGGAGCGAGTAGGGGGGGGGGGGGGGGGTCGAATGTTTAGATGCGATTTCGTCTCGGCTAGTTAATGGTACGATGCATCGGGGGAGCGCGCAGTGGCCGGTTTTGGAATTATTTTGAAAAAAAAAAAAAAAAAAAAAAAAAAAAAAAAAAAAAAACTTTCGAGAAACGAAAATCAGTTCGCACAGAAAATAGGCAGCACACTGAGAGAAATCTCTTCTTTAAACACAAGAAAACACGTTTTTACATGTGACAGTTGTCCTTGATGCGCGCGAAGTTTAGTTCTGATTACATGAAGGAGAATCACTGTCAAGAACATGGAATCTTTTACTTGTAGCAGCAGACATGCTCCTCGGGTTATAGGAATTACCCCTTAGTCAATATTTCACTCTGCAGTTTCTTTAACACAGACGAAATACACCTTGGATTAAAAAAAGAATTCTCTCAGTGTATATTAAGGGGGGGGGGGGGAAACAGGCATTTCTACGGTAAAATGTATTTTCGCTGACACCGACAATATACGCGGTTCTATAGGGCGAAGTCAACGGTTGAGCCAGTACACGTCTCTAAACATACCAAGCTTCTTTTGAGGTTAGGGTCGTCTTGGTATACTTACGCTTATGGATAATGAGATATTGGTGTAATGCAAACAGTGACGTCGCGAGCAATTTGGCAACAATGTATTCTATCCATTTAAACTCATGTAAAGTATCGAATTCAGGGGGTGCACAGTGCACAAGGAAAATTCGATATATTAAATGAGTTTAAATGGAGGAGTTGCATCGTTGCCAGATGACACGCGACGCCACTGAATGCAAAATCGTTATTTATCCTCTCAAACAGGTTTTCAACTCTTTTACTGCTTTGGGAAAGTAACTAAGCCCTAAACTTTCATTACTGATGTACTTTTCCAATTTCGGTTGAACTTCAAAAAACCACCCAAATCATCGACAACGCCATAAGCATTCCATAAGCTTACATGTACCAAGACGAAACCTAACCCCACTTTTTCAAGAGAAGCCGCCCGGTATGTATAGGGACGGTATTGGTTGAGCGCATAGCACACGATCAAATAAGTAATCGATGAGCCGAAATTCACCGCATCGTTGTATGTTCATAGTTGATGTTCTGTTCGCCAAACAACTGTGCAGTTTGACGACTCCTCGTTTAACGGACAGTCATTTGACGATGGATGATGTGTCATCTGTTCACTGATTCCAGTAAACAAAGCCAATAAAACCAGTTTTTAAGATGTTTTGGTCAAGTTTACGTTTGAATTTTGGAAGTGTGTCAGGTTTGAAATCCTGCAGTTTAATCAAACCCGTTTCAACGTATACGAAAGACACTAGCCAACAACCCATCGAGACAAAATGAGAAAAATCGAGAAGCATTCCACACAGTGGCGTCGCATGCCATCTGGCAACAATGTGACTCCTCTGCATTTAAACTCCTTAAATATATCGAATTTTCCTTGTGCACAGTGCATCCCCTGAATTCGACCTTTTACATGAGTTTAAATGGGTAGAATGCAGTGTTGCCAAATTGCACGCGACGCCACTGATTTCACACCATCTCTAGCTCTTATACTCCCGTGACTCTCGTGCACAGTTGTCTCTTTCTAGCACTGGCGCAACCAGGATCTCTTACATCTCTCTCATTTCCCATTTGAATGTATAAGTAGGAAAAGGACAGAAAGAGGGGGTTTTATTCCGTTGTCCACCCTTGTCTAACTGCTAACATACGTTTTTTAATGGAGAAAAGAGAGAGATGAAGAAACTCTCGGTGCGCTACTGCTTTCTAGTGATCGAAATTTGTGTGCAATGCCTTCTTTCATGACATTTACTGTCAAAATCGCAATGAAAATGACTTAACAAATTCTTTAAACCACACTAATTTCACACAAAAATGTCTCTGTAAGAATAATTTTAGAGATGAAAGAGAGACTTCAGTAATCAGTATTTTGGGGTAACGTGAGAGTGAAAAGGGTGATTTGGAACGATCAACGAACCTAATAAATAAATTAATATTAATAAAATTATATTATTATTAATAAAATTATATTATTATATTATAATAATATTAATAAATTAAAATTAATATTAATAAATAAATAATAAATAAATAAACTTTTTCACCAGGTGACTTAAATTAAGCTACTTAACCACTAAAATCTCCGTCTATCATCATAGAAATTACATTATTAAAACGTTTAGAGCTACCAAACTAATTAATTTTTTTTTTTTTAATTCAGCAAGTTCAACAAAAGAGAATCGTAAAAATGATACATCAAGTCACACTGATTTTAAGGAGTTGAAAAGTTATTCTTCCATGACCGAATGACTGTGGTCATTCACCTTGCTTTATGACTCTTAAAATTTCAAAAAAACTCATTTAGTTCACAGTTTTTTATACACTGTTTATTACTGAAAGAAACGTCTTACAGAAATATTCATTAAAAACCATAACATCCTAGCGTAGCTATGGCTACTGCTAGAGGAAAGTTTTCATTTTTTGGGGGTTTTTAAATAAGGGGGAAATTAATTGGCAATCAGATGTTAAATATTAAATGTCATTTGGCATCAGCCTTTTTTTAGGCATTCTAAAATTAGTAAATTATTTTTTTTGAAGGTTTGAGGGTTCCTTTATTAAGGGTTGTTTTGAAAATGGTTGAAAAAGTGAAATAATTCAGGGTGTTTTGGCTTAATTTAGTAGCTTTCCCTTAAAATATATCTTACTCCCACTGAGCGCCACTCGTCAGACTGTTCTACTCGATGTAAAGTGCATAGGTTGAGGGTTTGTGTTTGGAGGGGGGGGGGGGGGGGGGGGGGCTGTACTCAATACTCGAAGGATACGCGACGTTGGCACTTCGATAAATAACGAGGGTTATAATAAACGTAGGATATTATTTCCATTGGCGAGGATTCAGGATACTGAAACTGAATATTAGATACTTTATACGGAGTATATGGATACGTCGACTGGACTGGGGTGGGTGGAGAATATTGGATGTTCGACACATCACACAACCGAAGTTCTCTTTTAACTTGTTCGGCGGGAAGTGGCACGGTGGATCGAAGGCACTGGTTGTTAAGGCGGGAAGTTTGAATGCATGCTCTCGCACGAGGTCATGCTTTGATCACACATGTTGTGCTTGCATTGCTGTTTATTGTTTCTTAGGTGGTGGTGGTGGGGGAGGGGGATGATAAATAAATGTGGGTCTTAAACCTTATAAAATCAGTATTTGACCCATGTTTGTAACCGAGGGGGAGGGGGAGTGGGAGGGGGAAAGGGGGACTGGTTCTGTTCTTTAGGACGAGACGAGACGAGACGATGATAGAGGGAATCAATCGTTCCCATTGGTTTATACGGAGCTGCGTCACGCAGTGTTGCCAGATTGAGGGTAAAAAACCGTATCGTCCCCATTAAAATCAAATGTAAAACGTACGGCTTTTTCAGCCCAAACTGGCAACACTGGCACATAGTTTGAACGAAAAAAAAAACATAAAAACATAGAACACTCGGCTTCATGTTTTCTTTTAGTGTTCAGCAACAATTCGTTTTTTTGTATTTTGAAACAGAAACTGAACTACTACAACAACTACGAGTATTTGAAAAGGTAAAAACCAAAGATATTTTATACAAAACTATCGTTCTATTACGACATGCTTTACCAATACATGAATTGTATATATTGGAGCTTCTCTGCTTGTTTCATTTTAAACTTTAAATTATACTAACTGTAAAAATAATTAACTTTCTATAAGAAAAGTGGGGAAATGAGGTTACAAGAATTTTAAATATATAGAACGAAACAGCAATCAATAACGTACAAAATGAACACAATACGCTACAGAGCCTCCTCATTTGAATCCGTTTGCTAAGCGAGAGCATAGGCGGAGCCAGCAATTCGACAACGCTGCATTCTTTCCATTTGAATCCGAATCCGAGAAACAATCGATTAGAAATGGGGCCACGACTTCCTCAAGAATCGATTGTTTCTCATACATTCAAATGGATAGAGTTCACAGTTGTCAAATTGCTGGCTCCGCCCATGAGCGAGAGACACTATATATAGTAGCTCGTTAATAATCGCTTACAGCAATACAGCATTTCTCCCATTTGAACCTATACAAAAATATAGATTCCGCGTGGGTTTCATTAAAATCCCTGACGATCGATTCTTTTCCAACGGTTTGTATAGAACAGGCATCGGTGAGTCGCATTTTGCAAGCTGCCGTTGGCAAGAGAAGGATAGAAAGAAAACGTAAGATGTGGGTGTGACAATGAAACATACAGGATACATGAATTTGTCTTTCTCTCTCTCCGGCCATTTGAACACATGTATTAGAAAAGGATAGCAGAGAGGGCATCACGTGATTTTGGACCCTATCTTCGTCCTTTTCTAAAGAACGCCATAATTTGAGGAGGGAGAAAGACAGACGAATTCCCGTCATGCTAAGCAAAAAAAAATTAAAACAATTTCAACTTATCCATACGCCAGCGTATAAGAACGGTGCCAAAGCACACTCTCTAAGATTCATTTAAGAATTTCTTGTTAAAACAACTCACCTGCAACAATCGAACAAAACACATAGACTGTATTAGTAAAAAGCGGGAAATTTAAATGAACAAATTAGACACAGAGTTTCAACAGAAGAGGAGCTTTTAAACAAACCACAACCAATGAGATTGATATCAATGAACTCACAGCGTGACGTAGATTCAGAGCGAGATTTAATCAAATTTTTGAAATGTTTAAGATATTTACAGGCGAAACTTTTCCAGATTTCAATCCGATGAATGGAACTTTTAGTCGCTTCAGGGGAATGGCGTGTTTTTTGGCATTTTAATTTAATTATCTCATGAATTACGAATAGGTACGAGCAGTGGCGAAGCGTGGAATTTGGCAACAAAGTATTTTCTCCATTTAAATACACCAAAAAAGTCGAACGCTCCAGTCATCGGCGATGAGCAGGCATTTCGACCTTTCTAATGTGTTTTAATAGGGAAAAGAAACGTTGCCAAATCACACGCCTCGTCACTGGGTACGAGTAAGTTCCGTCGTTCCAACGTTGCAAAATTTTACGAGGAGCTGATCGATCAATCGATAGTTATGTCTTCGATCAGTCAGTCAAAATGCCTTCGACCCAGCGATCGAAATGCCGTTGATGAATCGTACCCATTAGGAATTGCACAGAATTTTGAACCGATCATTGATAAAATAGGAATCTTCACAATTCCTTGAATCGCAAGAGTGTACGTTTCATCGTCACAAAATTTTGCGAAAAGCTGATGTAATAAAAACAATAAAATCACTCACCCCTCCTCTAAGCTCCTTGTTATTTCCGGAAATTTTCCCCTCATAAACTCTCAAGCTTTTCGCACTTTTATTTCCCCGTAAAAATCTCGAGAACAGAAGAGACAGAGGCGAAAGTTTGACGGCACTGAAATGCCTCATAACTTACTTGGATGGTCATAAATCTCGTTTGATTTTAAAGCTTTCCGGATAACTTTTGTCGCTCGCAACTCGGACTCAGCGAGCTTTTCTTCACCGTGAACATTGTAAAAGATAATCGATTTTATGCCCGGAGAAAAAAAAGAAAATAATACACCTAAGCTCCAGGAAAATTACGCCGTATAGTCGTTAAATAAAAAAAAAAAAAAAGAAGATCTCGCTTCCGGGATATAATCCTTACTTTAGAGCTTTTTCTGTTTAACGTGCCTCTTGCGAATAATTCTGAGAATGTCTCCGATGGTATAAGGCTCATAAAACATGACGTGTGCTTGTTTCAACGAACAATCTGTGCGATGAAATAAGGGGTTTTTGCGTAAGAGCAGACCTGATATCGTTAAGGTCTTTTTTCCGGAAATCGCTTGATGAATACTCTTATTCACTCATACAATATCACGTCTAGCATCCCATTCAGGGGTACCAATAATTTTGTGCTTGTTTTTGTCCACGATTTTAAATTTTCCTTAGAGTCTCTTTCTTAACAACTGCTATCATCATCAAAGAGGATTTTTCCCTCCTGTTGAAATATGTCAAGACTTTAATGAAATATACGTTCTAAATCTACGTAACGCTGTGAGGTCATGATCAATATGGAGCTGTTGCAATCTTTTGCTACAGGCTAATTAATAGTTGATAATTGGGTATAACCACTCTATCGTGTACAGAAGGTTGAATTCGATGGTTATCCCCGATTCTTTTTAGTTCGATAATTTTCATGGGTTTAAATCAGTAGTGTAGCGTGCACTTTACTGTCAACATTGCAGTTTTTCCATTCTAACCCATGAAAGAGATCGAACTATTGGTTGTTCGGTGAACACCTTCGCATTCTACCTATTACGTGGGTTTATATGGATACAATTCAATGTTGCCAAATTACACGCTACGCCATGCGCGACTAGTTTGAATGGTCCAAATGCAACCTTGCCAGATAGGCACGCTTCACCAATGGTTGATGATTCGCGCCATAGTCCAAGGAATACGTATTCCTATACCTAACCTAGTATACCTAGCAGTGATGTAGCGTGCAATTTGACAACATTGCATTGTGCCCATTTAAACCCATGTAAACGGTCGAATGCGAAGGTGTTCACCGAACATCCAGTAGTTCGATCTTTTTCATGTGTTTAAATGGACGAACTGTAATGTTGCCAGATTGCACGCTTCGCCACTGATATACCTAGAGACCTGCAAAGATCTATCTCGATTCTCAAGAAAACGTTAACGTATATTGGGGAAGTCAAGACGAATAATGAATAGACGATCGTCTGAGGGAAGTGTTAATGGGAGAGAAGCGTAGGGCTGGCCGGGCGGGGTAGCGCGGTAGTCGGTGGAGTGTAAAGGGTTCTCTACGTTGCATCATTTTGATGAAGTTAATAAACGGTCGTTTTGACGGGAGCTCGAAGCTGGAAAGATAAAAGTAAAACAAAAGTCTAACAAATATTTGATTGCCTCCGAGGGGGATGTTTTAATTACGACCGAGTAAGGCATGAACGGCGAGAAAGAACGGCGAAGGTATTCGTCGTTGCCAGATTTAAAAAATAAAAAAGAAAAAGTGGAAAAAAATAAAACATAAATAAGAAAAAGTAAACAAATTATTAAATAAGAAATAAAACTAAAGAATGAAAACACTAAAATTAATATTTACATGTTCCAATACACATCGTTAAAAAGCTTAAAGGTGCAACTCAGAGACAGATACGTTTAATTCGTTAAATTCGTTTAATAATGTCTTGCTGTCTTGTGTAGCTAAGGTTGTTTGAATTGGAGGTGATTTCCTGAGTTAATAAAGATTTTAATTTGCACATCGCCATTTTTGCCGAATTTCAAATTGCTATCAATGTGTCATATTGCTATAGCAAAAGTACGCACGGCGTACTGACTATGACTCTCAAAAGAAAGCGTTTCAAGGCGAAATTCTTGTTCTTAATTTTTTCAGTTGTTATCAATAACATTGAGGATTTCTCATATCACACGTTAACCATTCAAAAACCAGGTTAGTTTAAGAGAACACCAATAGGGAAGGTAGTTAACTGTTCGTACTTGATGGAGTTGGAATTGCCTACACGATGAATTGAAGGCGTCACTTATCTATTGTCATGCGCGATGTTTTCATCTAGATTTGCGTTTAACTGAATTGAAGACTGAATCAATGTGAAATAGACTAAAGGAGAAAAACGAGAGTACTCGGGTTTGACCCATAAGGGATTAAATGGGACCTCCCGCTTAGTCCTGAAACACTTGAAAGCCTCAAAATTCTTTCACTGCCTAGATTTAAAACATTAACAATTTCGACCAGGGTACTTTTTTTTACGTCAAAGTACAATCGAGAACAAAACGAATGTCAGACGTCTCCTTGAAGTAGGCCACCCGCAATATACATGTCTCAAGCATAAAATGTATTCAAGCATTAAAGGTGGCCTACCTTAAGGAGTCGTCCGAAACTCTTTTCATCCCCGCTTGTGCATTATGGCACAGCGGTGATGTTAAAACTGAAAATGAGCTCTAAAATCGAGAAAATAGGATGCTGATTGGATTTTGTGAAAAGAGGTTAGGTGGAGTGGGTGAGGGTTGGGGGGGGGGGTTATTTTGAGAGGTAGGCAGGACGTTTAATTGCATTTGGACCTGCTGTTATACTTCGTCACCTATGCGTCGCGCCCCCACTCAAGCGGACTCGAGTCTCGAGAAGACGCCGAAAATCGGTCGTTTTGGTGGCTTTCAAAGTCATTTATAATTTTTCGGCATGTCTTTAGAAATTATATTTAAGATTTAGTTAATATCGTGTAATAACGGTCGATTTTACTCAGAGCGGAGTTTATCAACGCACTATACAAGAGTAAACGCCACGGCGCGGCGCACACTGGAGCGAGTCAATGAGTGGAGTTGGACACGAAATATATGAGACAAAAAAATGCAAAGGAGGGGTTGCGATAAGGGCCGTTTCCGGCCCCCACCAATTTGACATTTTCATGTCCCAATACGTGTTTTAGAGGTAAAAACAAGTCAAAAAACCTTTATTAACATAACCTCTAAAATGCATCCCTGTTGAGCTACAGCCTCTCAAAGTTGACATTTTTAAGCTGAATTTTACCGCGACATGAGTGACTATATCATATAGGATTTGAAAAGTATCGACAATATATCCACCTAGAACTTGTTTGTAAGTCTTTAGTGAGTCATTAACCTCGGTTAGGGCCTAGATTTGACCACTTTTCCCGAGTTTTCACCTGAAAATATCGAATTTTTCCCAAAAAACTTGTAAAAATTAAGCTTTTTGCCAGCGGTAATTCGTGAATTTGACATCGATCCCAACGAGCATCAAAAAAAATATTTAAGTATGTTATGTAGTAGTATATTAGGTAAAACATATCGAAAAATTGAAGTTGCGCTCGCTTGCGCTCGTGGTTAAAAGTCAACTTTACCGTAAGTAGGTCTAGCGATGCGATTCAAACCATACGACCATTATACGGATGTGTGCGGCCGTGCGTGATTAAATATGCAACCATCGATATTCTTCGATAGTTTTAGTTAGATTTGCTGCCGGGAATCATTTTAGAACATTCCTGAACCGAGGGGGGGGGGAGTGGTTAAAAAAAAAAAAAAAAGTTACTCGTGCAATTATGTTTGATTGTTTGAGATGATGGTTTGGGGGGGGGGGCTGGACCTTGTCGACAGCCGCATGCTTAAGCTGTCACAACGGCTTCTAAATCTGGCAACACTGAATTATCTCAATGATGAACCTGTCAAACTTCATTTTCGATGAGTGCAGTACGCACAATTCTTACATAATAAGTCTCATATACAATATGTCTCGTATAACAAAAATAAAATAAAAAAAAAACTCACGAGCGTACACAGTCCGCCCATAACAATACTGTCACTCGCAAAACCGTGTTTTTTGAGGAAACAAATAAGCAAAAGTGTATCTAGGTATTTTATGTAAATTCAACTTAAAACAACACCGTTATACAATCACCGGTCAATTACTCACGATTCGAGGGAAGGAACACGGGATACTGAATTAGCACTGTAGCACTTTCTTCGATCTGACCCAAAGAGGAGAAAGGTGTAAATAAATGCTTTCTTTTATATCAATCAGATTAGCACACAATGAAGATAGTGCGATTTATACCACGGATGAGACTTAAGAATGGTGCGCACTGCACTCATAGAAAATGAAGTTCGACAGGTTCATCATTGAGATAATTCAGTGTTGCCAGATTTAGAAGCCGTTGTGACAGCTTAAGCATGCGGCTGTCGACAAGGTCCAGCCCCCCCCCCCCCCAAACCATCATCTCAAACAATCAAACATAATTGCACGAGTAACTTTTTTTTTTTTTAACCACTCCCCCCCCCCTCGGTTCAGGAATGTTCTAAAATGATTCCCGGCAGCAAATCTAACTAAAACTATCGAAGAATATCGATGGTTGCATATTTAATCACGCACGGCCGCACACATCCGTATAATGGTCGTATGGTTTGAATCGCATCGCTAGACCTACTTACGGTAAAGTTGACTTTTAACCACGAGCGCAAGCGAGCGCAACTTCAATTTTTCGATATGTTTTACCTAATATACTACTACATAACATACTTAAATATTTTTTTTGATGCTCGTTGGGATCGATGTCAAATTCACGAATTACCGCTGGCAAAAAGCTTAATTTTTACAAGTTTTTTGGGAAAAATTCGATATTTTCAGGTGAAAACTCGGGAAAAGTGGTCAAATCTAGGCCCTAACCGAGGTTAATGACTCACTAAAGACTTACAAACAAGTTCTAGGTGGATATATTGTCGATACTTTTCAAATCCTATATGATATAGTCACTCATGTCGCGGTAAAATTCAGCTTAAAAATGTCAACTTTGAGAGGCTGTAGCTCAACAGGGATGCATTTTAGAGGTTATGTTAATAAAGGTTTTTTGACTTGTTTTTACCTCTAAAACACGTATTGGGACATGAAAATGTCAAATTGGTGGGGGCCGGAAACGGCCCTTATCGCAACCCCTCCTTTGAATGTTTTTACTCTCAGAAAACAAACTATAAAGAGTGATTCTTGTAAGACATTTAACAATAAAACCGACTAGAAGCTTGTGGCCGCTTCGCGGCCGTTTGAATTTTTATGAGTCAGGGGAAGCGAAAAAAAAAGAAAAGATCGTGTGAAAGTGGATCAAAATTGAGAAATGTACTTGAACCTTTATAAGTTCCTCACTTGTATTTACATGGAATAAAATGAAAAAAAAAATGGATAATCCTGAAACCCTGAAGATAACCCTTTTGTTTAAATGTTAATAAAAAGAAAAAGAAAAAGAAAAAAAACGCTAAAAAAAGTATTAAATATACTTATCATCGACATAAATAGTACAGACCGACCTACCACACAAAATCACTTACAGCTGCGATAGGGTATCAATACAAACATGTCATCCATTAACCAAGGGAAAAAAGATTACCTTAAAAATTCAAAGATCATGCCTACATATCCAGTTAACGGAATCACCATTCTACGTTTATTGTGGCGATGCATCCAAAAAGTATTTAATCATTTGTCGACGCAAAACATTTTTAGCGTCGCTAGGCAACCGACCAGGGCTTAAAAATAAATATGTTACCTCTCTCTCGCACACATTATACGGAGTTGTAGGGACTGTCTCCCTCCCACTCATCATGCCAATAGGATTCGCAGTTTTTGGTATTTTCAAGGGCAAAAATGGCTCCGATCAGCGCCGCTGGTATTTTTCCCGCCATCCTTGGACCGAGCCGCATCGATCGAAACCGCACCCATCTCGAACGGCCCACAGGATCGACGGGAATTTTGAAGCAACGTAAACGGCTTCCGAATTACATACAATTTCTTCAGCATTTCCATGGACCGACCTACCGCACAAAATCAAAATCATCATAGCTCAGAGTGTCGACAGACGCATGTCAACCAATGATCAAGGGGGAAAAGAAATAACGTTAAAAATGAAGATCATGCCTACAGATCTACAGTCCACGGAATCACCTCTCTACGTATATACTGTGTCGATGCACCCAAAAAGCAAAATATCAGCTGTCGACGTAAAAAAAATTTAGCGTCGCCAGGCGACCAACCAGGGCTTAAAAACAAATATTATACCTCTCTCTCGCACACATTGCGGGGATACAGCGACTGCCTCCCTCCCACTCATTACGCCTATGATATTCATAGTTTTTGGCATTTTCGAGGCCGAAGATGGCTCTGAACAGCATCGCTGGTATTTTTCCCACCATCCTTGTACTGAGCCGCATCGATCGATACCGCAACCGCCCCGAACGGTCCAAAGAATCGACGGGAATTTCCATTAAGCTTGGAAATTATACAGGGTGTCCCAAAATTGATAGTAAATATTTTTACCACGTATTTTTGGGGCCAAAATAAGACTTTTTTTTCCTATGAACACGTGTCCGAAAATGCCCCCCTCGGAGCTAAAGCCCCCCAAAGTTCTAAAAAAAAAATCGGTTTTTCTTCGATTCTAGCAACGGATCTCCGTAAAAATGGATGAAAATTGATTTCCATGGGTAATTTTAGGCGTTCTTTCCGATTCCGGGGTCGAAAATTTCCGAAAGGGTCAAGAAAGGGGGGTTTGAGGGGGTTCAAATTTTAAATTGAATAATTTTTTAGTGCTCCGTAAGAAAATGAGAAAAATAACAAAAGAATCTAATGAAACAAAACAAAAGAAACATTTTTGATCTCTTGTGTTTTTTTCATAAGACACACGGAAAATGAGTAAAATCGATTTTTCGCCGGGAGCGCACAGCCCGATAGCGCTGTTTCAGTGCCGCGTTGCGTCGAGTCGATCGCTGAGTCAGTTGAGTGCACAGAGCAGCACTATCGGGCTGTGCGCTCCCGGCGAAAAATCGATTTTACTCGTTTCCTGTGTGTCTTATGAGAAAAACACAAGAGATCAAAAATGTTCCTTTAGTTTTGTTCCATCAGATTCTCTTGCTACTTTTCTCATTTTCCTACGGAGCACTAACAAATTATTCAATTTAAAATTTGAACCCCCCTCAAACCCCCCTTTCTTGACCCTTTCGGAAATTTTCGACCCCGGAATCGGAAAGAACGCCTAAAATTACCCATGGAAATCAATTTTCATCCATTTTTACGGAGATCCGTTGCTAGAATCGAAGAAAAACCGATTTTTTTTTTAGAACTTTGGGGGGCTTTAGCTCCGAGGGGGGCATTTTCGGACACGTGTTCATAGGAAAAAAAAGTCTTATTTTGGCCCCAAAAATACGTGGTAAAAATATTAACTATCAATTTTGGGACACCCTGTATATATTGATAAAACCACTTACAAACCTCTACATTGCGTATACATATTAACAAAGATACGCGCATTTAAATTCGCCACGCCGCGCCATGTCCAGCAATGGCGGAGCGTGCGATTTGGCAAAGTTCCTTTTCCCCCATTAAAACACATTAGAAAGGTCGAAATGCCTGGTCATCGCCGATGACTGGAGCGTTCGACTTTTTTGGTGAACTTAAGTGGAGAAAATACATTGTTGCAAAATTTCACGCTTCGCCACTGAATTGTCCAACCTTATCCATTTATTCCTCTCCACTGTGTGGCGTGCCATTTTCTTCTTCTTCGAAACGAGCGGTAAAGAGGAGAGGAGGAGTAGACATCGATAAAGACAGGACAGGGCTGTGCTCGAAAATGTACCAACATTGACAACTACTCCAAGGTAGAATTTATAGTTTCGAAGATTGATAATGATTTGAAGTCGGAAATTGAATGAATCCTAAATATGGTTTTTGAGCCACTGACGTTGCAGGGAACTGTACCGTAAAAGCAGATTGAAAGAATGGATATGTATTTAAAAAAAAAAAAAAAAAAAAAAAAAAAAAAAAAAAAAAACAAGTTGGAACTTGCAACACTGGAACAGTGTTAGCAAAGAGAGCATGAGTGTCGGCCGTAAATCATTGTAAGTGTGGAGTTTCATATTGATAGTACAAAACTGCGACAAAGTCAATCGCAACGCTGCATTTGTGTTTGTATAACAGTGATCGCTGTAAAAATAACTTGATAGGTCAAAGTGGGAATGAAAATTTACTTATAGCGTGTTGAAACAGTTGTTCACGAGGCGAGGTGAATACTGTGGTTTTGAAAATCGATTTCGATAGTGATAGTTCCTTTAAAATCGGATGACGCAATACCAATCCTAGCAAGCCGCAAAGTCTAGTTTAGTTATTTGGGACTTTTTTAGATTTCTCTCGCCTGAACCAAAGTCATCAGGAAGGAAATTCTTAATACCAATCCTAGCAAGCCGGAAAGTCTAGTCTAGTTATTTGGGACTTCTATAGAATTTTCCTCGCTTGAACCAAAGTCATCACGATGGAAATTCTTCGTCTTTATGGTTTCAGCTCTTTTTGTCTCAGATTAAAAAATGAATGTTAATATTGATCAAATGTCATCCGACACTCATCAAGGCCCTTAAGGAACGTAATATGAACTTGAAAAAAGCTCATTCGATTTTTAAGGGAGCTTAAACGGTCCATGAGAGACGAAATTCGCGGATACAGAGTATCCACAGCTTATTTCAATGTTCGATCTGACAAGACCGTGCGCCTTTGAAAAATCGATATCTCGATAGTGAATCGATGTATTGCAATTCCGTTTGCACCGGTCGAAAGCGCTTGCTTGTGACTGACAACCTCGAAAATTTCAGATCCATCCGAGTTTATTTAATGACCTTACAGGACCTCTCGCGGCCGCAGTTAGACATTTCTTGTCAGAGTTACGCTGAAACGGGGAGTAGTTCCCCCCCTAAGATGATATTTTTTGGCTCGAAACTGCATTGGGCCCTCTCGGGACATCATTGGGACCCGAAAAAAGCGGAACCGATATAATACGGCACACGACTGGTTCGTGAGAGACGAAATTCGCCTTTTTCCAGCCCAGCGCCCCTCTAAGGTCGATCTGACAAGACCGCGCGCCTTTGAAAAATCGATATCTCGAGAACGAATCGATGGATTGCGCACTGCGGTTTGGATTGGGCGGTAGATTCAGCTTTTAGATAATTCTTGAAAAAAATTCAGATCCATCCAAGTTTTTAAACGGATCTTATGGGACCTCCCGCGGCCGCAGTTAGACATTGTACGTGAGACTTACGCTGGAGTTGGGGCCACGCTCCCCCCCCCCCCCCGATATAGACTTTATCGGTCCGACATTTGTCAGGGCCCTTAATGAACTTCATGTGAACTCAAAAAACTCACAGATGACTTCTCACGGCGCATGCTAGGTCCATGAGAGTCGAAATTCGCGGATTTTAGAGAATCTTAGATTTCTGACCCTATACCGCGCGCCTTTGAAAAATGGATATCTCGAGAGTAAATCGATGTATCGCAATCCGGTTTGGACCGATCAAAAGAGTAAGCTTACCGGTACTCGCCGTTAAAATTTTGGATCCATCTGATTTCATTTTGAGACCTTACTTGAGTTACTTGGACCCCAGTTGGAATTATTTTTTCGAAGTTACGCTGGCAAGGGGGTCGCTCCCTCTCTTGGAAAACTGTGGAGGGGGCCCTTTGCTGGGGCATACATTCTATTTTTCACTTTTTTTTTTTTTTTTTTTTTTTTTAATTTTATATTTGTGTCTAATCTAAGTTGGGGGAGGAGGAGGAGAGTACCTGCAAGTCAACCGGCAATTTACTTTTGATAGTGGCTGCGGGTCGAGGGTGCGGATTGCGGACTTTTAACTTGTTGTGGGGTTTACAGGGTGGCCGTGTCTAAACTTATGAGAAAAGAAGGCAACCACAGACCGGAAGAACGTTCAATTTCTGGTTCAGAGACTATGGACAAAGACATGGGCACCCGCAAAACAATTGCCCGGAGGGGCAACTTTTTGAATGTCAATGGAAGGTCTAGGGGACACCACCTAGAGACGGGCAAGTCTAGAGAACCCCCCCCCCCCACTTCCGCCCAAAATAGAAAATAAATCAATTATCCTTCCAAATGGTAGAAATTGTAAGTGATTGTAGCATGTAGTTGTATCAAAAGTAATTCTATTTTTGACGTGTTTGATATTATGAATAAAGTGACAGCATCAGATGATAGAAATAGTAAAAAGCTAAGTACAACTATTCCTTCTTTATTTTCATTGTCCTGATGAATTCTAAGAGTTAACCTATTTAAATTAACAAAACCAAAACTCTTGCCTATACATTCTCTAATCATGTAATTATCGACCAGAGGATTCTGAATTTTCAAGGAAGTTCGCAAAATTCTCGTTGCCAACGGTAGTTGCCAATGTAGACACGTTCATACTAGTAGATTTTAAAACTTCTTTCGGCGAGGGAGATGACGGGTGGGAAGAATGATGTCGTCTGAATCAGGAGGGGGTGGGGTAAAAATCAGGGGGAGGTCCAGATCTGGGGGGGGAGAGGAATCCTGAAACTGGGGGGCGAGCTGTATAGTGGCAAGGGGTGGTTGGGCAACACTGCTTAGGGGGGGGGGCTACTTCCCGCCCTGCCCCCCCCTAAATTACGCCCCTAATTAAAATTGTAAAGTAAACTAAGAATAAAGTTTGTTAACTCTTACTCCTTTCGTTATTATTTGATCTTCGAATGTTCCGATCCTTTTTTATTGTAAAGTTTTGATTTTTCTGAATTAGGGGGGGGGGGCCGCGCCGCCCCTCGGGGAGCGCCCATTGACAGATAAGGGAGAAAGGTAAGTGTGGGAAAGCGCACGGGAATCCGGCGTAGTGTGCCGCAAAAATTACTACCAATGGCGGATCCAGAAAATTCTTTTAGGGGGGGGGGGCTTCACGCCTATGAATTTTCAAATTTGCAGGGAGGAATTTATGGGATTTTTTCTGTTGAAAAGAGGCAAAGGCTACCGTGAGTTGGGGGGGGCGTGCCTTTCCCGAATCCGCCGCTGATTACCATGTAACACTGGGCCACGATGACCGATGTCGCATAAAACCAGGTAGAAGACCCGTGGCGGGCGTGGCATCCGTGATGGCTGTGAAATTGGGATGAAGTAGATTTACACACATCATTCATGCAATCTGCACAACGCGGCAAGCAACTGTTGTAGGCGTAGGTGCAGTAGTTCGTGGGGAGGGCAAAGGGGACGGGAGGTCGTCGCAAAACCATGGACGAAAGGACTGCCGACTGTTGTTAGTCCTGTTTTGCTCTCGACCCCAGCGCTCCAAGCAGCGGTCAGCTGAACTACTCTTTCAAGTGAGCGATCCTGGCGATGTGTCCATGCTCACATGCTGTGCTACTGCTAAAACCGTTGTTGGAGTTGGTCTGTTATGGCATGGCTGTCAACTGTTGTCGGCGACCCAAGAGGATCAGATAACTCAGTATCTCAATGGAAGATCGAAAGCAAGGGAAATTCAGCTTTGGACAAGGCAACAGAAATCATCAGCAAATTAAAAGAGTCGCCTGATCTCTACTAATAAAACAAATGTCTATGTACTCTTTCTTGTTTGATTCCGTTTTGAGGTTAACTGTGATGTATAGTATTTCAGTCCTTGATTAATCATTTTCGACAATTCAGGAATCTTTCAAGAAATACTCCAGACGTTTGCTTTTTAGCGGATTTTGCTTCCTTTTAATTCGCTGATCATTTGTTCCCTTCGTTCAATCGTGATTCAAAGTACCTACACGGTATACATTTGCGGGAAGGCATGGGAGAAAGGGAGCCGGAGCGGCCACCACTGCAGCGGTTCGCTTTTAGTTGACCCTTACTGCTGCTTGGAGCGCTGCGGTCGCGCTCGAAAACCCGCTAACAGGTTATAACACGGGCGGAGATAGGAAGTCGGCAGTCCTTAGTTATATCTTCGTCCATGGCTCGGAATGGTCTTAAAATTTTCCTTAGGATTTGATCTAGAACGCAACGTTCTTCCATTTTCGAAAAGTTAACTCTAGCTCTCGCAATTAACGATTAAAGGCGGAAAAAGCATGGCTTCTGGACCGCGGAACAGTGGCGTTATCTAGCGGATGAGAATCTTACTACAGGTCGCTGAGGATTCACCTTAAAACGCAACGCCGATCGCGTTCCCCAAACGAACTCTTTTAGCGGACCGAAACATCAACAATAACAGGATTGGAAATTTGAAATCATCTAAATGCATTTTAAATCGCAGAATACACGAAACATGGACACAATCCTCTGATATAAAACCCCAATATCTCATACAGAAAATTTCGTTGCAGTCTGATCCAAATTAGTAACGTAATTACATTCCCAAAAATGCTTAACCTCAATCTTGGCCAAAAACTCCCGCCACAAAGAAAAAGCGACAAATTGGGAGGACACCGGATTGGCGGAATCACATGAGTCAATCGGTCCTCGAGGACCCGTTCTCGATACTGAAACCAAGCGATCCCCCGAGCGGACCCCCGAACCATGCCGTTCCTATAAGAAAAGCATTATTGACCTTGTAGAAACGATTTCAATAGAGCATGACACTCATGCTCTAAAAAAAAAAAAATATAAATATTCCTAATTTGTGAATTTTATAATATGCAATGTTATATGGAAACACTGAAAAAAAATGTGTTAAAGTAACATCCAGGATGTTAAACAAAATGAGCAACAGCCCTTGAGATGCTGAATCTATATTCTAGAACGTAGAAATAACCACCCGAACATTTATTTCCACGTCTAGGATGTAAATATAGCATCTCACTGGTTGTCGCACATTTCGGGATGTAAATTTAATACCCTCTTTTTCAGTGAAAGATTTTGTTCACAGGTACTGTGATTGTAAATCAACGCGTGATGTTTCGAAAATGTTGTTGAAACGTGATTATATTTTAAGGCACGTGGAATCCAATGGTGTATTGAAACTGATGGAACTTGTTATTTACTGGCACACATTTTCATAAGAACATCATATAGCATTTCACTGGTGGTCGCATTTTTTGGGATGTAAATTTAAAACAACCTTTATTTTTTCAGTGAATGATTTTGTTCACAGGTACTGTGATTGTAAATTAACGCGTAATATTTCGAAAACGTTGTTGAACCGCGATTATATTTTAAGGCACGTAGAATCAAATGGTGTGATCAATAAACTGAGGGAACTTGTTATTTACTGCCATTTCTGTTTATAGTACGGGCAAACCCACGAGAGAGAGTGGATGGACCATTTGTTTGGATCCATTTTTTTTCCGTGAGGTCACACTATACAAGTACTATCGACGAATTAAAGACTGTCACGAGATTTTCGCGACCCAAGTTCCACTTTCAATGGTTCCTGTTCGGCCACTCTTCATACTCCTCACACCTTGCAGGCGAGGTGCCAGTGTTGTTGGTGCGGGAGAGCCGCAGCAAATCAGTCCCACACTCCCACCCGGGATTGAACATGCGTGAAAATATTGCGACAATCTTTAATTCGTCGATAGTACATATTAATGTTACGCTGGCAAGGGGGTCGCTCCCTCTCTTGGAAAACTGTGGAGGGGGCCCTTTGCTGGGGCATACATTCTATTTTTCATTTTTTTTTTTTTTTTTTTTTTTTTTAATTTTATATTTTGTCTAATCTAATTTGGGGGGAGGAGGAGGAGAGTACCTGCAAGCAACCGGCAATTTACTTTTGATAGTGGCTGCGGGTCGAGGGTGCGGATTGCGGACTTTTAACTTGTTGTGGGGTTTACAGGGTGGCCGTGTCTAAACTTATGAGAAAAGAAGGCAACCACAGACCGGAAGAACGTTAAATTTTCGGGTTTCAGAGACTATGGACAAAGACATGGGCACCCGCAAAACAATTGCCCGGAGGGGCAATTTTTTGAATGTCAATGGAAGGTCTAGGGGACACCACCTAGAGACGGGCAAGTCTAGAAAACCCCCCCCCCCCCACTTCCCCCCAAAAATAGAAAATAAATAATTACCCTTTCCCAAAATGGTAGAAATTGTAAGTGATTGTAGCATGTAGTTGTATCAAAAGTAATTCTATTTTTGACGTGTTTGATATTTGAAAAAAGTGACAGCATCAGATGATAGAAATAGTAAAAAGCTAAGTACAACTTTTCTTCTTTATTTTCATTGTCCTGATGAATTCTAAGAGTTAACCTATTTAAATTAAAAAAACCAAAACTCTTGCCTATACATTCTCTAATCATGTAATTATCGACCAGAGGATTCTGAATTTTCAAGGAAGTTCGCAAAATTCTCGTTGCCAACGGTAGTTGCCAATGTAGACACGTTCATACTAGTAGATTTTAAAATTTCTTTCGGCGAGGGAGATGACGGGTGGGAAGAATGATGTCGTCTGAATCGGAGGGGGTGGGGTAAAAATCAGGGGGAGGCCCAGATCTGGGGGGGGAGAGGAATCCTGAAACTGGGGGGCGAGCTGTATAGTGGAAAGGGGGTGGTTGGGCAACACTGCTTGGGGGGGGGGGCTACTTCCCGCCCTGCCCCCCCCTAAATTACGCCCCAAATTTAAAATTGTAAAGTAAACTAAGAATAAAGTTTGTTAACTCTTACCCCTTTTCGTTATTATTTGATCTTCGAATGTTCCGATCCTTTTTTATTGTAAAGTTTTGATTTTTCTGAATTAGGGGGGGGGGGCCGCGCCGCCCCTCGGGGAGCGCCCATTGACAGATAAGGGAGAAAGGTAAGTGTGGGAAAGCGCACGGGAACCCGGCGTAGTGTGCCGCAAAAATTACTACCAATGGCGGATCCAGAAAATTTTTTTAGGGGGGGGGGGCTTCACGCCTATGAATTTTCAAATTTGCAGGGAGGAATTTTGGGTTTTTTTCTGTTGAAAAGAGGCAAAGGCTACCGTGAGTTGGGGGGGGCGTGCCTTTCCCGAATCCCCCGCTGATTACCATGTAACACTGGGCCACGATACCGATGTCGCATAAAACCGGGTAGAAGACCCGTGGCGGGCGTGGCATCCGTGATGGCTGTAAAATTTGGGATGAAGTAGATTTACACACATCATTCATGCAATCTGCACAACGCGGCAAGCAACTGTTGTAGGCGTAGGTGCAGTAGTTCGGGGGGAGGGAAAAGGGGGACGGGAGGTCGTCGCAAAACCATGGACGAAAGGACTGCCGACTGTTGTTAGTCCTGTTTTGCTCTCGACCCCAGCGCTCCAAGCAGCGGTCAGCTGAACTACTCTTTCAAGTGAGCGATCCTGGCGATGTGTCCATGCTCACATGCTGTGCTACTGCAAAAACCCGTTGTTGGAGTTGGTCTGTTATGGCATGGCTGTCAACTGTTTCGGCGACCCAAGAGGATCAGATAACTCAGTATCTCAATGGAAGATCGAAAGCAAGGGAAATTCAGCTTTGGACAAGGCAACAGAAATCATCAGAAAATTTAAAAGAGTCCCCTGATCTCTACTAATAAAACAAATGTCTATGTACTCTTTCTTGTTTGATTCCGTTTTGAGGTTAACTGTGATGTATAGTTTTTAGTCCTTGATTAATCATTTTCGACAATTCAGGAATCTTTCAAGAAAAACTCCAGACGTTTGCTTTTTAGCGGATTTTGCTTCCTTTTAATTCGCTGATCATTTGTTCCCTTCGTTCAATCGTGATTCAAAGTACCTACACGGTATACATTTTCGGGAAGGCATGGGGGAAAGGGAGCCGGAGCGGCCACCACTGCAGCGGTTCGCTTTTAGTTGACCCTTACTGCTGCTTGGAGCGCTGCGGTCGCGCTCGAAAACCCGCTAACAGGTTATAACACGGGCGGAGATAGGAAGTCGGCAGTCCTTAGTTATATCTTCGTCCATGGCTCGGAATGGTCTTAAAATTTTTCCCTTTGGATTTGATCTAGAACGCAACGTTCTTCCATTTTCGAAAAGTTAACTCTAGCTCTCGCAATTAACGATTAAAGGCGGAAAAAGCATGGTTCTGGACCGCGGAACAGTGGCGTTATCTAGCGGATGAGAATCTTACTACAGGTCGCTGGGATTCACCTTAAAACGCAACGCCGATCGCGTTCCCCAAAAGAACCCTTTTTGCGGACCGAAACATCAACAATAACAGGATTGGAAATTTGAAATCATCTAAATGCATTTTAAATCGCAGAATACACAAACATGGACACAATCCTCTGATATAAAACCCCAATATCTCATACAGAAAATTTCGTTGCAGTCTGATCCCAAAATTTGTAAAGTAATTACATTCCCAAAAATGCTTAACCTCAATCTTGGCCCAAAAAATCCCCCACAAAGAAAAAGCGACAATTGGGAGGACACCGGATTGGCGGAATCACATGAGTCAATCGGTCCTCGAGGACCCGTTCTCGATACTGAAACCAAGCGATCCCCCCAGCGGACCCCCCAACCATGCCGTTCCTATAAGAAAAGCATTATTGACCTTGTAGAAACGATTTCAATAGAGCATGACACTCATGCTCTAAAAAAAAAAAAATATAAATATTCCTAATTTTTGAATTTTATAATATGCAATGTTATATGGAAACACTGAAAAAAAATGTGTTAAAGTAACATCCAGGATGTTAAACAAAATGAGCAACAGCCCTTGAGATGCTGAATCTATATTCTAGAACGTAGAAATAACCACCCGAACATTTATTTCCACGTCTAGGATGTAAATATAGCATCTCACTGGTTGTCGCACATTTCGGGATGTAAATTTAATACCCTCTTTTTCAGTGAAAGATTTTGTTCACAGGTACTGTGATTGTAAATCAACGCGTGATGTTTCGAAAATGTTGTTGAAACGTGATTATATTTTAAGGCACGTGGAATCCAATGGTGTATTGAAACTGATGGAACTTGTTATTTACTGGCACACATTTTCATAAGAACATCATATAGCATTTCACTGGTGGTCGCATTTTTTGGGATGTAAATTTAAAACAACCTTTATTTTTTCAGTGAATGATTTTGTTCACAGGTACTGTGATTGTAAATTAACGCGTAATATTTCGAAAACGTTGTTGAACCGCGATTATATTTTAAGGCACGTAGAATCAAATGGTGTGATCAATAAACTGAGGGAACTTGTTATTTACTGCCATTTCTGTTTATAGTACGGGCAAACCCACGAGAGAGAGTGGATGGACCATTTGTTTGGATCCATTTTTTTTCCGTGAGGTCACACTATACAAGTACTATCGACGAATTAAAGACTGTCACGAGATTTTCGCGACCCAAGTTCCACTTTCAATGGTTCCTGTTCGGCCACTCTTCATACTCCTCACACCTTGCAGGCGAGGTGCCAGTGTTGTTGGTGCGGGAGAGCCGCAGCAAATCAGTCCCACACTCCCACCCGGGATTGAACATGCGTGAAAATATTGCGACAATCTTTAATTCGTCGATAGTACATATTAATACCTACCGAGCTCCGATGCTGTATCATCGGAGACGATATCGCGCAATAATAATTATATCATCGACATCTGTCGATACTCCGCGATAAAACGAGGAGCAATTAATTGTGATAGTCACCTTGTATAATATGGACGAAGGGGGGTGAAGGGGCAAGGGGAATGAGAAGAGGGGGGGGGGTCCCAATTGTTTTTTGGATCAGTGTTGCCAGATCGAGGGTAAAAAGCCGTACCGTCCCCATTTAAATCAATGTAAAACGTACGGCTTTTTCACCCCAATCTGGCAACACTGTTTTGGATGTCCTCAAGACGCCGCTCACTGCCACGCCGCCACAGGATAATTCGATCGTCAAACCTCCCTATACACCCGAATCACCCGATACTCATCACCGATTCTGACCCGTCTTTGCGGACAGTGAGTAAGTATTCTATGTTTTGGACCCCAGAACCGTAAACTCTACATGTTGACCCTTTCCCACACAAATTATGAAAAAAAGTGTCACTGTAATCTGAAACGTATACCGATAAATTGAACGAACTTTTCTCATATGATTTCATGTGCGGGTGAATTTTTTCGAATTTCCATAGTAAGGATCCATGTAAAATGTCGTCCCTTTTATGGGACACTGTGAACGAAAGGGTTAAAGAAATCGCTGATTAAAACCCCGTGGCACCTGATACTCATCGATTTGTTCCGAGATGTGGAGGGTGCGCTACTATCTATACTACATATACTTCACGGAAAAAAAGATTAGTGAAAATAACCATACGGATACCTGATTTTGGCACCAGCTAGTTGTTATGGTAAACTTGACCAGAATTATGGTACATTTACCGATACTTTGAGGAAATTCGACATGGAATCAGGGAACATCACCTAGTACCTAATCAAAACATAGTGTGCTTCTGGTTAACATTACCATAACATTTATAGCAGGTGCCAAAATCAGGTATCCGTATGGTTATTTTCACCGTAGTTTTTTTTCCGTGTT
The DNA here is from genome assembly GCA_011764245.1 of Trialeurodes vaporariorum. Lineage (NCBI taxonomy): Eukaryota > Metazoa > Arthropoda > Insecta > Hemiptera > Aleyrodidae > Trialeurodes > Trialeurodes vaporariorum. Next base: position 20,376,239 of record VMOF01000013.1, on the reverse strand, counting down.
GGATTTTCAATAGAATGAGTTACGAGGGAGATATTTCTGAAAAGCATCCTATGGGTTTGTTGCGCACTTTTGCTACAAAAATATGGCAGATTAATTTTTACGTAAAAATCTACGAAAATAATATATAACTATGCTCTACATTTAATTTTTTTAAAACCCACTCATTACTTTAGGAAATCACTTCTATTTTAAACAACCCACGCTACACTTTACTCAATTTTGCATCGGCGGCGTACTTCTATACACAGACAGAACCACTGTCCACTGTGTCTTGATTATGTATAAGTACCTACTTACCTTATGAACATCATCATAACCACGCAATTTTGGAATATCCATCTAAATACATAAAATGTTGGCTGAGCTGTCAAGTCTTTTCTGGCTTATCAGAGATTACAAAATGCATGTATACAGAAACAATTACATACACGTTGAATTTACAGCATAGGGTGTTAAAAAAGTGAGTAGCAGGTTAGTACGTTGGATCAACAGATCTGAGCTGTAAAATTAACCGTCAGAGGAATTAATTTGACAAAACCCGGTGCTAATTGAACCGCTAGCGCCTGTTAATCCAACATACTAATATGCTACACACTTTTTCAACACTCCAGGCTGTAAAATCAACAGATTTTTTCAAACGGAGCGTTCAAATGTTTGTAAGTTCTGTTGATGTTTACATAAATGTGGTGGTTCCGTCTATGTATTTGCAAGTCGGCGATAAAAGTGTAGAGTATGATACGAGTTGTTTGAAATGGAAGTGAATGTGTGGATTATTAAGGAGTTCATGAGCGCACCTTTATTTTTGCAGAATTTTAAGTTAAAATCAAAGTGTCACACTGCTATATCAGAAATACGCAACAGACCTCATTTTCGTACCATTACCTTTTCCCACTGCTTAACGGTGATACGTGGAAAAGTACAAACAGGAGCTTCCAATTGACAAAACTGTGCAATACAGAAATGTCCTGGAAAAAATGTCTGATATTACATAATCAATCGAGTAGACTAGCAAACGCACATCCGTACATTAATGGACTAGTTCATTTCATGCCTATTGATTCATCCGAAACTTTGTAAGCCTATATTCTTTCACTAAAAAGCATGCTTTACCGTCACCAAAAAAAAAAAAAAAAAAAAAAAATTCACGCAATCAAAGAGACAATTAACACGTATATTGCGTGATATATGTTATACTACAACAACAAAAAACACTAAAAGTATCTCGCTAGGAAAAATGGAATTTTTTTGGTCGATTCAGGTTTCGCAGTAGTCTTTTCATTTTTTGTTTCATTTCACGGAATGACCAGAGTAAAAAACCAGACGAAAACACTTAATTAACTAAAAATTTCTTTGTAGTTTATTCGATTTTTTTTTCATTTCATGGCACAAGCTGAGGAAAAAAAAAGCAGACGAATTCAAAGAACGTCATCCGGTACAGCTGTCAAATTCAATTGAAAAGGTGACGCAATGAAAAGGTGCACGCACAATGCACATGTTTGACTGTATTCATGGTGGAGGCACCTGTTTGCTTGGTGGTCACCCTCATGTCCTTTTATGTTTCTTCCAGAATTTTCTGATATAATGGCCGCGGTTTCCACTAAAACTCAAATTCTTCTGATGCACAAGTAACGTGCATTGTTGCAAGATCGGTGACTGCGAGGGCCGTTTTACTATATTTGCAAAAGTAAACAAAATCATGATAGCGCAGCATCAAACTCGCTTATTTATAATGACTTTTTCACATAATTTGGGGCTCTTCTACCTCTTAATCACTGACGGTAACTGTCTAAAAAGAGGGGAGGAGGTGTAACTGCCTGCCAAGTTTTCAGTTGTTATTTCCTTTCTTCTTTTTATTGCCATCTTTTATGATAAAGTACGTCCCTTGTGAGTCCGGGGGGGGGGGGGTGCTTGAAATGATCCTAGGGCAGTACTTTGTATTTAAAGCTGTATTTTTTTAAGTTCAATTTTGAAACTTCATAAACATTTAAACATTTTGTTTCATGCGCCCCTTTCTCGAAAGCGCTTTTAATATTTGCGTACTCGCTAAACTTTTAAGATATGAAAGACATGATACGCAATCTATACTATAGGGATGTAACTAACAAGGGGAGGCTCAGAAGTCGCCGCCTCCGATTTTGAAAACGATTGCACGAAAATATAGCTAAAGTAAAACTATTAAACCCGTGTTTCTCACTTTTTGCCAATGGGCCTTCCTAAAGCGCCAGGAATTTTTTGAAAGTTGCCAAAATTCACGTAAAAAACCCGAGCGGAGAGCGTTCCGAATATTTGCGTGAATTTCAGCAACTTTCAAAAAATTCCTGACGCTTTAGGAAGGTCCATTGGCAAAAAGTGAGAAACACGGGTCTAATAGTTTTACTTTAGCTACATTTTCGTGCAATCGTTTTCAAAATCGGAGGCGGCGACTTCTGAGCCTCCCCTTGTAAGACAGAAACTGAAAATTTTTCGCAAAGGAAAAAATTAAAAAAAAAAAAAAAACAAAAAAACAACAAAACAAAAAACAACAAAAGACAAATTTAAAAAAAAAAACAAAACAAAAAACAAAAAAAACAAAAACAAGAAAAACTAAAAAAAAAAAATGGGAGTTTTTCTTTTTTTAAGATGCAACAAAATTTTAATTTTCGTCTGAATGTCATTTCTTTTACAAATCTTGGGTACGGTCCTATAGACAGTATACATAGACAGTATAGATGAACAAATTAAAAAATTAAAGCAATCTCAAGAAAAAAGTAACTAAAAACAAACTCACACAAGAACAACTAAAACTCTCTCATGGAACAACTTTAGAACAACCGCATTTAATTAAACTTTTTACTCTTTAAAAAACTCCTCATAAATAATCTGACAACACCATGATAATACTCCTTCTCCCCAGGCTTAGGTTACAAGCGTCATCAGACGAAATTCCACTGTTCACCGAAATTTTCAGATTTTTTGAAAATACTATAAAATGGGCCGTTTTGTATTATTTCCGAAAGAGGTGAAACGCACCGCCTGCCGCAAGGCACACTCTGTGCTGGATCTAGATTTCCAGAGCGAAAAACGTTTTTAAGAATTAATTGTTTTAATACATTTATCTTGATTTATAAATCTTCCCAGTTCTTTAAACAAAAACTAAAAACAAACAAAAAAAAACAAAACAAAATCAAAACATGAGAGTGCGAAATTCAAGGCCTAAGACTCGCATAACAGTACTTGGGGTAGACCACAGTTTCTCTCCTTCAATAAAAAATAAATCAAGGAATTCAAGACATCAAAACAACCGCAGGATGACTCATCTGGCTCTTTGTACATTGTTTTCGCTTGTTATATTCCGATGTTGGCACAAGGAATGGACAACGGCAACACTCTACGTGTAAGTGCGTCATAATTTTAAGGAGAGCTAGGTTGCAACCATTTTTTTTTTTTTTTTTTTTTCATTTTTTAATTTTTTGTTTATTATTTTCATTCAACATGTCTCAAAGATCATTTTAATGCATTTGTCGCAGGCAAATCGCAATCGGCTTGGGATTTGCCATAAGAAAAAATTCAGATCAAGAGTAATGGTGACTTACGGAATAATTGTATGGATATTTACTTAAGATCATTTGAAAGCTAATATGCTGACGAAAATGGTGATTTCATGGGCGCCCGCAGAAAATTTTCCAAGGTGGGGGGGCATAATTGTTGAACCTCAATGGAAGGTCTTGTAGACCCCCCCCCCCCCGACCCCCAGGGTAAAAGGGAAAACTTTATTTTTCATCCAAATGGTGTACAATTATTTAAGCCATGGTAGGTGTATCAAATAATAGTAATTATTTTGACGTGTTTGATACAATGGATAAAGGGACAGCTGACGAAAATGACATCAAGGAAAATGAATGTTTAATTCTAATATTCCTTGCAAAAATGAGTTAAAATTACAAAATAAACAAATAATGAAATTTGTTAACTATTATTAAGGTAGATGTCCCAATTACCGCCCATGTCCCAATTACCACCCCCCTATTCATTTATTCTTTAAAATAAGCTCACACTAGCAGGGAAATTCAAGTGAATATAGAATAAGTGTTCTAAATAGGTCGGCTGAACTGGTGAAAAAGTTTGAAGTTGATAGGTGGCAGCACTGTGCCCTAAAAAAATCACGGAAGTGGACACCTGCCGAGCACCACCTGTTTCCGCTCATTTCTTAGCTGTCACGTTAAGAGACAAGTTAAGCAAATCACTCATTTTCTCTTATACGTTACATTGTTTTAATATGTTTGGTTGTTTCAGGGTTTAATTTAATGATTTTTTCTGACTGTAAACAAGTTTGTTTTGAAAGGAACCTCAACTTTACTATTTATTTGTGATGTGGCGGGAATTGGGACATCAAAAGTCACTGCTGTCCCATTTACCGCCAGGGGTGGCGATAACTGGGACATGCGAAAATTCACGATGTCCCAATTATCGCCCCCATGCTTTTTCTTTTTGAATCTTTTGCGTATTAGATTTTGTATAACGCTCTTACGTTAGAGAAATCATATTTGGAGTAGAGTTGATACATTTTTAGCATTGCATACATCGAAAAAAAGGGATCGTAATCCAATAGGTAGTCGATTTGTTAGTAAAAAAATGCTTCCTGTTTCTAGGTTGTTTTATTTGCCGTGGGCCCTAACTCAATATATTTAAAATGTTGGAATAGTTGCTTGCAAATCTATCATTTTACATCATTTGAATCATTTAACGTTCTTTAAATTTTGATGAAGCAACATATTAAACTCTTGAATTGACATTCTATACCTCGGTTTAACATCAAAGAGTGTGTCAAATGAATATTTTCTATTGTTCGCTAAAACAATATTCCAGCTGACTTATTACCTATCTGTAAAAGTAACAGTCATTGCTGTTGTTGTTAAACAACAGTAAAAGTGTTTTTTGGATACGCTATTTTCGAAGGAGGGGGAGGGGGGAGGGAAAGTTGGGAAGGGGGAGGGGGAGGGGGAGGGGGGCAACTTAATTTTCTTTTACAGCACACCCCATCTTGTGATACATCGTTTGAAATGACTTTATATTCTAAGACTTTTGGCGTAAGCAACAGCTTGGTAGCGATTTTGGTTTTCGATATATCGAAGGTTAAAGTTCGATATGGATCCATTTTCAAAACATCATTACTTCAATTTGAGGAATCGGAATTTAAAAAACTGGGAGTCTAAAATACTCCAAAAAGCAAGCCCTTTTGAGAAAAAAATAAGGCTGTGACTCAAATTTAGTCAAAATTAGGATTTAGCGCTCTTGAAAATTTTTAACGCTTTTGCCCCCTAGGGAGGCTATCAGAAAAATTCCGTGAGAAGATCCCTATTCTGTGATACAGAACATACCAAAATTAGCATTTGGCGAAAACCTGAGGCCGATATCATTTTCCACATTCGAGATATCGAATTTTGTAAATCGACATTTGACATTCGATATCTCGAATATGAAAAACGATATGGACCTCCGGTTTGCGCCAAAATGCTCAGTTTATTACGCCTTTTTGATTGATGTATCACTCAATAGGGGTCGTCTCTCGGAATTTTTCTGATAGCCCCCCGTGGGGGCCAAAAACGTTAAAAATGTTTGGGGGCTTTAAAACCAAATTTGGACTAAATTTTTGTTAAAGTTAAATTTTTTTCTGAAAAGGGCTTGCTCTTTAGAGTATTTTAGACTCCCTGTTTTTAAAATTCCGACTTTTCAAAGAGGAGTAATGATTTTTTGAAAATGGGCCCAAATCGAAATTCGACCTTCGATATATCGAAAACGAAAAACGATATCGACCTCCGGTTTGCACCAAAAGTCTTGGAATTTTACCTTCTTTTCGAATATTAAATAAAAAATTGGGGTCCCTATTTGAAGTATTGGATTTAGGGAGGTCCTGCCCCCACTGGGGGCCCCTTAGAGAGGGCCCTCAAATCGGTGACCCCCTTAAAAGATGCCCCCCTCAAAATAATCCAACACGTGTTTCAGCGTTTTTTAAAATTCGGAGCTGTTCGCGAGATATTCGGCCTGGCTCCTTTTTCAATTGACACCCTGTATAATTATTGTTTAGCCGACGTGGTTAGTTCATTTTAAGTCATTTACGTCCTTCTTTGTACTTAATTCCTCCTCAGGATTTAAAATTATATTCAGTAAGGCAAAAATGTTAAGTTCCTCTTTTAAAGTCTAGTGTAAAAATTTAAGTCCTTTTTTAGGTTGCCTTTGACATTACACATTTTTTTTTAGTTTTCAAAACAAGTACTTGAGCGCCTTCCTGCCCTTCTTTTGTAGTCATTTTTATTAGTCGTGTGGACAATTTTGCCTCTAAAGTGAACATTGTTTTTGTTTTCTTTGTTGCCTTTTACTTAATCATTAACTAACATAAAGTTCTATAACTCTTTTTTCATTTGAGTGCATTCAAAATTTGACTGAAGTTGCTAATTTCTATCGGTGGCTTAGCGTGCGATTTGGCAACGTTGCATTTTTCCCATTCAAACCCATGCAGTAGGTCGAATGCGAAGGTGTTCACCGAACACCCAGTATTTCGATCTTTTTCATTAGTTTAAATGGACAAACTGCAATGTTGCGAAATTGCACGCTACGGCACTAAATTGGATCGGTCAATGACTGAAACCTACACATTTTAGAAAATATTTAACTTAAAGTTACTCAATTTTACTCAATTTTCTTTGTAACTAGTAGTTATACTTATTAAATATCTGTTATCTTCACTTTCTGCGTCTTAAATCATTATAATTTCATTATTTCCTGACAATAAACACGATAGTTTGAATGAAAAGCCCGTAAAAATATGAAGGGCGGTAATTGGGACAACTGGGGTGGCGGTAATTGGGACAAAGCCACTTTTGGGGGGGCGGTAATTGGGACATGGGTCATTTTTTCGAGTTTTATTAATAATTTTTTTTCCTGATTGATTACGCCAACTTTATATTTTTTTCATAAAACTAGATAGTATTTGAGAGGCCCTAGTGAAAACCGATCATAGATTTGATAAAAATTAACATTTTTACAGGCATTTTACGGCAATTTTTTCTTAAGGGGGGCGGTAATTGGGACATCTACCTTACTCCTTTGATTAACATTGCATTTTCTTTTTTCCTTTCATTTTTTACCGTGAAATTTAGACTTTTTTGAATTCCAGGGGGGGGGGGGGGCATGTGCCCCTTCTTGCCCCCCGCTGCGGGCGCCCATGGGTGATTTCATCAGATATGGTTTATTTTGATTAGTTCTTGACCTACAGTGTTTTAAATGAAGTATTTTTGAACACTGTACTCAATCGCTTTGAAAGTCATTTAAAGAGAACCAGATGAGAGAAACTTAATCAGTGGATATTAGTGCGATCGGTAGCTTATTAACTTTAGAATGAATTAACCCTTGTGAGCCTAAGGGGGGGTAGATTTGTAACCCAGGCCAGTTTTTTTGACGCCATTTTGTCAAAACTGCTCAAAATTTTCTGGGACTTCATGACATTTTAAGTTAGGATACTTAGAACACGTCCACCAAATTTCATTAATTCGTATGAATTTTTGTCGATATTACAGAAATTTAAAGTGTTGGGGTACAAATATACCTCCCCTTCGTCCTGCCAGTTTTGAGTTTGGAACCATCCATTACAGTGAATTTTACGGAAATTTTATGTAGATTAAGAATATTAAGTCAGATCATTGAAAAAAAAATTGGAAATTCATCAAAAATGGAAAAATAAGATGGTACCTCATTTCATTTTTTCCATTTTTTTTATTTTGACATTTTTTTTAAAAGTAGGTGTAAATTTGGCAACATAGCAAAAATTTACTCAAATTTCACATAAATTACTCTCTTAGGGTACTAAGTACATAATCCATCCATTAAAGTTTCAAAATTATTGATACTGACTGTGCTGCATGAAAATATCCTTGGGGGTACAAAAACACCCCCCTTAGTCCTTTGTGTTACCGAAATACCTTAGGCTCACAAGGGTTAAATCAAATCTCGATATCATTGCTTTGTACGTCACTAATACGCTTGAGCTAATTTTTTTCGATAGTAAATTAGATGCTTGCTCTTTGCCTAGGCAAATCGCAAGCCGATTGCTATTTGCCTAAGATTGCGATTTGCCTACGACAAATCCATTTACTGCAGCCATGCAAAAAGATTATGAATAGAAGCGCACTTTCCAATATACATAGATATAAACACACAGATACAAACAGGCATACAGTGATATACCGGGTGTCCCAGACCACCCGTCTACATACTATTTCTCGAAAACGGCTGGGAGTTAAGAGCTGAAACAAAAAATTCACATAGGGAATTGACCCCAAGGAATTCAATGAAAATATTTTCAAAACCCCCCAAGGCCCCCGGGGGGGTCTAGGGGGTTCGAAACACATTTTTCCATTTTTGTCGGAAAAAAGCCTACAAAAGGTACCAAAATAAGTTCAGATCCTGAAAGAACACCTCATTGCCGACATTTTTGGTCCCATTACATTTTCCAGAAAACCCCAATTTTTGGGGTTATGGGCCCTTTTGGGGGAAAATTTCCAATCGGCCACTGTGACCACACTATTCAATATTTTTCAAAAAACTGAAGACCACCTGAAAGAAGAGATCAAGACCTTTCGATTGATGTGCCACATATAATACCTAAAATTGAATTATTAAGGCCCCCACCTCGAACCCAAAAATTTTGGGGGGCCCTTTTGGGGCCCCGCTATGTAAAAAAAGTCAAATAGCAAGGTATGATTTGTGATACATCGATCAAAAGCCCTTGAAGTGCTCAATAAGGCCTATTTACGGCTGCTTAAATTTCAATCGGTTATAACTTTTGATTGAAAAGGCGGATTGATTTGCGGTTTGTACCATTTGTTTGCATTTTTAAGGCCTTTTAAACCACGTATCGTTTAACCTTGGACTCTCTTCATAGGACTTACTTTTTAGCACCCATAATTTTCAAATGGCCGCCATTTTGAAAGTAATGATTGTAGACAATTTTGAATTGCGCCATCTTATTCTCCTCTTCAAGGGCTTTTGATCGATGTATCACAAATCATACCTTGCTATTTGACTTTTTTTACATAGGGGGGCCCAAAGGCCCCCAAATTTTGGATTCGAGGTGGGGGCCTTAATAATTCAATTTTGGGTATTATGTGGCAAATCACAATCTGCCTAGGCAATAAATTGAGAGCGATTGCGAGCCTCTAGGCAAAGTCTACGGCTTGCGATTTTCCTAAGATTGCCTGCGACATATACGCAATGTATGTTTGACCTCTGGGGGTCTAGTCCCCCTCTGCTTCCCCTATTTCCGCTCATATGGTTTACTGCCACTTGCGTTTTCAGGATACTATTTGGAGGAATTTGAGGCACTTTTCAAGCCTCGATCGATGCCATTGCGTGGATAACTCTGCCTATGGAGGCAGTGAAATCAAAACACGGTCTCTCGAGAACTGCCGAACTGCGATGGTTGCCTTTAAGGGCCTGTCAGAGGAAGAGCAGACGAGAATCTGTCCGAATATCCGTAGGCCTGGATGTCTTCACTGTGGAAAGGCCAGGAAGCACTGCGGTTTTATCTGTGATCCGACTGAGGCCGATATTGAAGGTTATGATAGAAATGGGGAAGCGGCTCCTACAGAGGTTTGCAAGCACCTCAGCAACATTTTAGGTGCGTAATAAGTATCTTATTGATATCTTTATATCACTGGCGCAACCAGGATCTCTTCCGTCTCTCTCAACTCCCATTTGAACGTATAAGTATGGAAAGGACAGAAAGAGGGGGTTTTATCCGTTGTCCATCCTTGTCTAACATTCGTTTTTTAATGGAGAAAAGAGAGAGATGAAGAAACTCTCGGTGCACTCCTGCTGTTCGTTTCGTTTCATTCTTTTCCTTTTATACACATAGACCTCTGGGTTAGTGGCTAGTTGCGCTAACCACCAGACCCCGGAGGCCGAGAAAATATATTCATAAAATCAGTAAAATGAAGCAAATGCTAATTTTACCAGTCATTTATGATCAAATGTACCGTTCCTTTAGCTAATTTGACGTTATGGATTGTAGAATTTGCCAAAGTTTTACTAGTTTTATAATTTGAATTGTAAATTCTACCCATTGGATCGTAAATTTTACAATCCAAAACAGTGTGGCTGTTGCAATGAGTATAGCTGACCTAAGCTGCCCTGTCTAAAAGAATGGAATCACCTTGCGGGTATATTTGGGAGAAAAAGCTGGTTTCTTGAGCATTAAAACTCCCATTGCCCACGAATAATAAAATGATGATAGAACTCAAATAATTAATATAAGTGTATTTTCCATATGTTTTGCAGGTAGTGCGGCGTGAGGAATAGCATCTGGAACGGTTTAAGGACAGTAAGAGCTGAGACAAACTGTAGATCGAAAATTATTGAGACCCGCCAAGTCTTGACCCTTGCATTTACTCTTCTCTTTTGGCTAAAATCCCGTTTGTTATGCAGTGATTTTTATCCCTGACAAACTCATAGCCAAGGCCCAGCCTATTTCTGGATTTTTGGATCTGGACTCGTCTTGATAATTTCTCCAAAACTAAAAAAAAATTCATTTTTTTTTAAATTTCCTCCATATATATTTCCATTTTATTTCTATTAATTTGTAGTTTTCTGAATGGTATCTCATCAATTTCTCTAAGCTAACATCACATATTACACAAACCCCCTAATTCTGCGTTCTCACTAAATCTTCCTCCAGCAGTGGCGTAGCGTGCAATTTGGCAACGTTGTAATGTGTACATTGAAACCCATACAAAACGGTCGAATGCGAAGATGCTCACCGAACACCAAATAGTTCGATCTTTTTAATAGATTTAAATGGAAACATCATACAATGTTGCCACATTGCCCGTTACGCCCGCGCCGCTGTCCTCCAGCTGATCCTTGGACTCGCTTTCCATCCTTCATGTAGTCGCCCTATATTTCGACTCTCTTCGATCCCTTACGTTACCTGAACATCTTTTGCACTTTTATGTACACATTATGGGCGAGACTTATTTTGGATGCTGATTTACTGTACTGTGCGGTACCGTGCCACCGTTGGATGCCATCCTGAGCACAACGCTTGTCACTTGACTTGTTGAGCACAGTGGAAAAAAAAAAGTTGGTTCGGCTGAATGAAAGAATTATTTAATACATTTTTGATAGGTCCTTCTGATAGAGTTGCCACCTCAACCATTAAATCAGTGGTCACAACCAACTGATAGTGGATGTGGCTACAAACACATTTAAGTTGAATCGGTAAGCAGTTAAACACATGTTATAGATTTAAAGCTCTCTGAGAATTGACAGGAAAAGAAAAGCAAAACGAAATACCTCTAATTTGCAAGAAATGTCAAGGAAAATGCAAAAAACGTTACATCAAAGATTTACATCTGTCGTGAGTTAAAAAAACGTGTAGTATTTTACAGGTGCATTTCCAAAAATTCGTATGCTGGATACAATTTCCTACTTTCCACACGAGCTATCCCTTTTATTCTCACGATGATCCCACGTTAAAATTTTAGAACTTGATTTAAGAAAATTAAATTCTATTCAGAAAGTTAATGATCTCCAAAATCAAAAGTTCAAACAACGAAAACAACATTGGACATTGCAACTGCGAACCAGCAAGTCATTCTCTTTATGTTATTAGTTCAATAATTTAATATCAGACTAATTAATTGTAGTAGATCAGGACAGCAAATTAAACAAGTTGACGTCGCAAAAACTTTCAGATACATTAGTCAGGCTATCCCAATTTGAGTAATCCGAACTAACTTTTTTTTTTTGCAGTGCCCAAGCACCGGAGAAAGCATACCAAACGTTCCAAGCATAAGCCACGGAAGAAATTCAGTACTGAGACACGTCATCAGTCGGTCGCGTATTCTAGGGACAAGAGGCGCGGTTCCAAAGAACCATCAGTCAGTTGATATCATGATCTGACTTGTAGGCATTGAAACATCAGCCAACTATCATCATTCAACCTTCAGTCGGTTGACATCATGATCTGACATCTGATAAAATAAAGGACGACTTTGTACTTCAAATAACACTTTTCAAGACGAAAAAGTATCGATAAAGAAACGTGTTTAAATTCGGCCGTTAATTAATTCATGCTAACACCTGAATAATAATATCCCTTAATCACATTAGTATATTTTTTTTACAAAAATCTAATCCATTTGTAAGTATTGTAACATCAGTCATCCGAAGTTTATCATCATTCAATTGACATCATGATCTGACATCTACTAAAATTAAGGACGACTTGTACTTCAAATGGCACTTTTCAAGACGAGGAGGTTTCGATAAAGGAGCGTATTTTACCATCGTGTTACCAAGGTGTTTTACACCTTCTGATAACCAGGGGGATGAATTTCCAACCAACTTTCAAATCCGTAAAAACCATCTTGTCCAGTATTCTCTGAGGAATAATATAATAGAATGCACTTTTTTCAAATTGTTTAATTTTTCTATGTTTGGCGAGGAAATTTCCAAAAAAAAAGCACAAAATTCAAATAATCCTGGAATGATGACAATTCCTTTGATTTCTTCGAATTTTGAAATTTGAATGCAAGATAATCCCAGAAATAAGTACATATTCTAAAACTGCGTGTAATAAGCTATAACTTTAATTACACGAAAAACTATTTTTTCTCAATTTTTTGCGGGGAAACCCCCCCCCCCCCCCAGCGACTTCTTTTGCTATAAATACGGAAAAATTTGATGAAATCGTCTGATTTTTTGTGGGAAACTTTTATAAATAACCTCGTTGAGGCTGACTTGGAAGCTCAAAATGATTTGTTCGAATTTCAGCTTTTTATCTTACAAAAACTGACCTGGGGTGAAAATTCACCCCTCATCGGTAATACAAGGGTTAAATTCGACCCTCAATTAGTTCATGCTAACACCTAAATAATGATACCCCTTAATCACATAAGTTTATTTTTTTTTTCAACAATCTAATCGATTTGTTGGTAGTCGAGGGTTTAACCCTACATGGACCTAGCCCGAGTTAACTCGTTTTTCTCCTCTAGTCTATTTCACATTGGAAAGTCTTCATTCCAGATAACGCGATTATCGATGAAAACGCTTACAAGATAAGGTTCCGCCGGGCGCCTTCAATTCTCCGTATAGGCAATTCCAGCTCCTTCAAGTACGAACGGTTAACTACCTTCCCTGTGCATATAAACGGAAGAGTGGTGTTCCTTTGGACTAAACCCGGGCCTTAAAGGGTTGATACCCCATTATCACGACAGTAACTAGAAATAAACAAAATTCATCCCCTTGTGCGAAGGGTGGTGACAGAGGAGGGGGTGGGTGAGGAGATGGAGAAGGAGAAGGAAGCTGTGACATTCGAAGCTGTTCCGTCGGATTCAATTAACGGACAACAATTGGCGGGAGAAAATGAGAAAGAGAAAGCGGAGGGTGCCGAAGCAAGAGAATGATGGAGGGGAGGGGGTTTTGGTGTATACTGGTGTAGTAATAGCGAGATGGAGGCAAGGGGGCAGATACAGGGAATTGTCTTTCTCTCTCTCCTCCCATTTGAAAACGTGCGTTAGAGAAGGACAGAAGAGGGGGCCAAAGTCACGTGATGGCCCCCTCTGCTATCCTTTTTTAACACATAAGTTCAAATGGAGGGAGAGAGAGAGAAAGACAATGCCCTGTATCCGCCCATGGATGGAGGGGTAGGAGGAGGGAGCGTCGCGTAAAGTTTAAAACTCGATTACATGCACGCACGGAGCTCCATTAAGTAGAGTTGAGTCGCCGAGTCGAGTCGCGCTCGGCTCTTCACCGTCCACCGTCAGCACCGATGGATGGTGGTGAGTTGCCGAATCGAGTGTTGAGCTGTTTTGGGTGTGGTGATAGTATTGAGTGCTGTGAATTCGGGGATCGAGATCGATGACCGGTGAATTGGATGAAGGGGGTGGCAATTAAACAAACGGTGGGTTTGATCACACTACAGGATAGCCAGGAATCCATGTATGAAGAGAATTAAGACAAGAGGATAGTCAGCCTTATAGGCGGAACTAGGACTTTATCCCTGGGAGGGGGGGGCGAGCAGGCAAAACAACTGATGGTTTTTGTTTTTTGCTTCTCATTCGTTTGATTTTGAATCAGTGGCGGCTGGTGCAACATGGCAACAATGTCATCCCTCCATTTGATTGTATGTAAAACAACCGATTCAAAAGTGAAGCAGCGCTTCACCAACAATCGATTGTTAAACATAGATTCAAATGGAGCGAACACATTGTTGCCAGATGGCACGAGCCGCCACTGTTTTGAATAACTCTGACCATCAAGCTCCTTGATGACCCTCACAATCAAGGGAAATTTGGGGGGGGTATACATTATGTATTTAATGATCTTTTTATTTTTGCCTCTTAAATTCTCCATGAGTACCGAAATTTTGGTACGTGCCAAATCACAGGGCAAAATGGCTGCACGTTTTGTGTTTCCAAAATTGTCTAGGGGTGGAGGGGGGGGCTTGGCAGAGCTCTGTAGCCCTCCCCCCTCCCAGCTCCACCTAAAGTTAACCTCTGATTGGTCATAAGTTTTGGGCTCTCAGGGTGCCGCTATTGAATGCGTTCTTGCACATTTGCTTACACACATTTGTTATGTTTACATTAATACATTAGATTATCTTAATTTACCAAAAGGTACATTCCAGTTACCATATGATGGTAAAATTTAGCGTACTTGATAGCAGACTCCAAAATCAGCTATGCATAGATGGTGAATGGGGCAGTTGCAAGGGTCTGAAATGTCGTGTTTTTTATAAAGAAAATGATAGCACTTGATGAGCTGAGAATAGTAATTCATTTGGTTTTTTCCTAAAGATACCAGTTTTGGAGATACACTCGTACAAATTTGTAAGAAATGGTGTGCGTAGTGATGTCACAACGCGGAATTTCCATTTAAAACAATGTATTTTGGGCCAAAATCTCATCTTTGAAACTATGGAACTACATTAGAAACCAAAGGCATATTTGTCCTCAGCTCATCAAGTACTTTCAGTTTCTTTATAAAAAACACAACATTTTAGACCCTCGCAACTGCCCCATTGTACCAGTCCTTTTTTTTTCTTGTGTGTAATCTTTTGGTCAACCGGTAGAATCATCGGTGAGTTGAAAAATGTCATTAAAATATACACAAAACGCCTGCTGCTCTACTCCTTCTCCATCGCTGATGAACGTCAAACATTCCTCGTTTTCCCCGCCTTTCCTCACTTCCTCTTCCCCATCTCTCCGTTCCTTTTCCCTTTCGTTCCTTGCCGATGTAAACACGCCGCGTGTCGTCGAGCGGAAAATTCATCCGCCCGCTCCGTTTCACGCATATAGGAACGAGAAACGGTGGATCTCAAACGGATGGCGAGTCCATACAATAAAAAAACAAGGTGTGCTCTCTCGGCGGAATCAGCATTATGATCCCACTAAGTTCCATTCCGGAACAGCGCACCCGACATTTCGTGAGCCCCGCTTCAAAAGACAGCCTTAATTGAGGCGTTGGGTACAAAAACAACTCTCCTTAAATGCATTTCCAAATTGGAGAAGTGTCGTCCTTGCTCCGAACGTTTCAATTGTAAACAATCATCGACGTTCTCAACGAGCCCTAATCCAATTTCTCGAGGCGCCAAAACTGAAAAGTTGCTGAGACGAATTAAAAGGCTCGACGAGAAAAGTTAAAATGAGCCCCCCCCCACCACCCTTCGGTCTTTCAATTCCATTCACAGACCAGAGCTACCGTTTTGCGTTTACCTAATGGTATTTTTCAAGTCACCGATGATTCCACCGGTTGATAAAAGATTGCACAGTTCAGTTCAGTGTGCGACTGTACTGCACGAAAATACTCTGATCTGTAATCTTTTCTCAATCGGTGGAAACGCCGTTGATTTATTGAAATATCCGCACGTTTTTTTAAAGTCATCGATAACTCCATCGGGTGAGAAAAGATTACAGATTTAAATATTTTCGTGCATTACAGTCATACACTGAACTGTTCATGTGTAATCTTTGCTCAACTGGTGGAATCATCGGTGACTTGAAAAATAGCATTAATTATACGCAAAACTGCAGCCCTGCTATATACGGACTGACATCCATTGCCGATTTGGCATGGAAATGAAGGTGAGCGGAGGTTTTTGCGCTTATTCGGAGGAATTGAGAATGAGACACTTTTTGTCAATCCCCCTTCCAACACTTTTTAAGAAGGGAAACACCCAAATTAATGTTGAAACAGGCGAGAAAATTTATAAGAATTCACAAAAACTGAGAGGAAACCAAAATCCGTAACGAGAATGGGGCTGATGCATTGAAGGGTCTGAATTTGTGTGTTTTTTAGTAAGCAAATAAAAGCACTCTGTGAACTATAAATCACGGATGTCTTTGTTTTATATCTAGGTTTACTAGTTTAAGAGATGCTATTCTGACCAAACAAATTCTGTTCCGGTACACTTTTTATTTCAAATAAATTGATAATATTACCAATCGACACTTAAAGAGCAGATTCAGTGTTTATTGATACGAGAAAACGGTTTTTTATGCACATAAATTATGTGATAGATAAAAAATCGAAAACTAGATAAACGAATTTTTGCGACGAATACATCCAACAGAATCATACAAAATCATTGCCAACCTACGCATGACGACATTAGATAACACGAAACTGGATCGTATTTTTCGAACTTTTTTAGTGTTTTTAGGCATTGATGGCATCAATTCAATTTTGAATCCAAGTCTGGAGAAGAATTCGTTGTCGAATTGATACCATCGATGCCCCAAAAACACGTAAAAACACACTCAAGTCTCCTCAAATACGAAGGTTAAGTTGGTATTGTTAATCATATTCGATCGCAAATAAGCGAAAATACGCCTTCATTGATCGGGGTAGGCAAAACCATATCATGGAAGTACGAACAGTTACCTCAAAAACTGAATGGAGAAAAACAGGCGCTTGCTTCCGTTCGAGTTTGATGGCGATAAATAACAAAGCGCTTGTGAGAATTTCTACTTCGAGAATACATATACAATTTAAAGTAACATCTATACAAAATGTGGATGCATATGGATCAATAGTTCAAAAGTTATGCTGGGTTTCACGTTTTATGGCTGCGGACGGACAGACAGACGCCACAGAAAGTTTGTGCATTTACACCTCCAACCCACATATGGTTACATAATATTGATACTTCATGGATGAATATTCTTTAGGATAGTACTAGGTATAATAAGAGCAATTTATTTCGTAATTATCATGATTAACTTAGTCGTAGTGGGCCAATAATAAAAAAAAAAATACCTTGAAAATCTCTGCGCCATTACATACATATTATACTTTCTCTATTTCTGACTTTGTTAGTAGTGAGAAAATAAAAAAGAAAAAAAGATACCATTAGAAAAAAATTGAAGGGCCAGAATTGATTCCCGAACAGATTCTTCTTTTAGACTCAACGTTGAGGCGAGGGATGGATCACTTCCATCTTCCATCTTCCACCAACCTCTTCGTCCCCTGCTACAATCTACACACCCATTTACTCGCCGTCAGACCGGGTAGGCGCGTCTCAACAAGAATGGGTCTGCTTCAAAGAGGGTGCATAGTATGTAGTAGTAGAGTAATATCATGAACTTCTTATAATATATGAATGAACGAGCGGGGGGAAAAAAATCCAAGGATGCAATGTCAGAGCTTCGACTTTATATAGGCTCTAAGAGATAAAATACAAATGGCGGGAGGGAGAAGGGAAAGAAAATAGCTCGGACTTTTAAAGTTGTAAGCACATTGGCGCGAGAATATAGATATTCCTTAGGCGTAGCAATGATTGATGTGACTCGTGATGCTGGAAAGTCGTGGCTTTTGATGTTGCCAATTCGTACGTTCCTTCTTAAAATAAAGATAATTTTGCTCATTCGGATGCAAGTTTTAGAATCTACGGGTAGAGGTAGTTTCAGAAGTGTAGGCGGACCTAGACCGATAATCTTTGGAATTTGTCAACATTATTTCTGATGTATCTCGATGAAAATGAATAAAAATGAAATTGAGTGTTCATTTTTCAATGAGGAAAACTTTAAACACAAAAGAATGAAGTTAGGGGCAAATTCGGTATTGCTTTGAAGGAATAAAAGTTGAAAATTCGCCAAAGATTATGATTTTGGTCCGCCTACACTTCTGAAACGAGCTCTATACTTTGCGAATTTTATCTCTTGTTGACATCGTTGACTTTCAGTAAAATAATAATTGGACGTGTTGATTTTGTCCTTGTATAGAATCGAGGGTAGAAGCCGATTTTCAAAAAATCATTTCTCCATTTTCAAAAAAAAACATTATTTATATTTGAAGAGTCGGAATTTGAAAAACTGCTAGTCTAAAGTACTCAAAAAAGCAAGTGCTTTTCAGAAAAAATAAGGCTGTGACACCAATTTGTTCCAAATGTTGTTAACGTTTTTACCCCTCCACGCTCCAAGGGGTGCTATATCTCAAAAAGTCTCGAGTATGACGCCTTTCAAACAATGCATTGACCAAAACGGCATAATAAACTGAGCATCTTGGCACAAATCGGAAGTCGATATCTTTCTTCTCATTCGAGATATCGAATGTCAAAGGTCGATCAACAAACGACGAAGACGGACGAAAACGGACGAAAAACGGTATCCACCTCCGGCTTTATCGAGGGTGAGGACTGAGGATCAAAGATGGTGGGTTACCGACTATATATGTGGGTTACCTTTTGCTAACGAAGCAATCATTCCCTGATTTACAATAAAAACGTTAACAATTGATCATAAATGCGGTAAACACATGGATTTTAAATGTGGGTCTAAAAGACCCAGTATTGGAAGACTCGTATACACGGAAAAAAAAAGATTAGTGAAAATAACCATACGGATACCTAATTTTGGCACCTGCTAGATGTTAAGGTAAACTTGAGCAGAAGTATGGTACATTTACCGATACTTTGAGTAAATTCGACATGCAATCAGGTGACATCACCTAGTACTTAGTCAAAACATAGTATACTTCTGGTTAACATTACCATAACATGTAGCAGGTGCCAAAATCAGGCATCTGTGTGGTTATTTTCACCGTAGTTTTTTTTCCGTGTAGAAAGCTCGCATGGTAGACTGGTTAAGGACTTTCATTTTTTTCATAAAAAACACAACATTTCAGACTTTTATAACATGCCTTATTATGTCTGCCTTTATAGCAAAGGTACGCAACAGACCATAAATATTTTAAGCCGATTATAACGTCATTTTGTGAGCCTCATAGTGAATTTTGTATACACGGAGAAAAAAAAAATCGGTTATAAGAACTGAACTTCAGCTCATATGGAACACCGAGGTGTTCGGTTACAGTAACCAAAATTTTCGGTTGTGAGTACCGAACTTCAGTTGGGAGTACCGAAGGTTTCGGTATATGTGACTAATACTATGACTTTCATTTCGTTCCTACTGAACCACTACTTCGGTACTCCTAACTGAAGTTCGGTACTCACAACTGAAAACTTTGGTTACTGGAACCAAACACCCTTGGTGTTCCACATGAACCGAAGTTTTGTTCTCCATGTACTATCCTAATTAGCTCATCGTTAATGTCGCTGGTTTTTATCCGATAACTAACAATTCAATCCCTTTAATAGACAAAAGTTAGAGCTCCATTGTGTTGATCGGATAGTGCATTTTGGCAACGTCGTAATCGGTTTTTGTATCGGGTCGACACTTCACCAGACCCCTCACAAGCGATTGCCTAACTTTTGAGAAGAGCGATTCTTCAGACACATATTTCATAACGCCCCTCTTTTCTTTTTATTCTGTGTTTTTTTTTTTTTTTTTTCCTGAGATGCAAAGAAAGTGGAGACCACAAAGACTCATCTTTTTTAAAGCTTTGATTAATTTATTCTGGTCAGCCACAGAGTCACAGCCTGGAGCTTTATTTGAAGATGCCACAAAGCTGGAATCTCCGCACACCACCACCACGCTCAATCTAAATTTCAAAGACCTTGAATAAAATTATCGACTTAGCGCTGCAAAAATGAATCCGTTTCCTGAGTTTGCAACAGACTCATTGCCACATTTTAAATTAAATTTAATAATCAAATGGCCCACTGAAAAAAAAAAAAAAAATTACAAGAGCTCCATATCCCAATATTCATTGATAACATCAGTTGGCAATTGAATAAACCAAGTCAGCAGACGTACTCGTAAACAAAAGTACACGGAAAAAAACTACGATAAAAATAACCATACGGATACCTGATTTTGGCACCTGCTAGATGTTATGGTAATGTTAACCAGAAGTATACTATGTTTTGACTAGGTACTAGGTGATGTTACCTAATTGCATGTAGAATTTACTCAAAGTATCGGTGAATGTACCTTACTTCTGATCAAGTTTACCATAACATCTAGCAGGTGCCAAAATCAGGTATCCGTATGGTTATTTTCACTGATCTTTTTTTTCCGTGTACTGAGGTGCGTTCAAAATACTATCGAATCTATTGACCAATTGTGCGAATTGTAAGTTGGCAAGAATTCATCGATGGAGTATGTAACGAAAGCAGACTCACAGTCCCAAAATTCGGTACAAATACCTTTTCTGCCGAGGCTGTCCAAAAAAGTCCTCACGAAACATATCAGTCACGCTCTTCCAAATGCATTTCAACGCGAACGCAAGGCCAATTTCTTTGGCAATAGCATAGCTAATGTTTCGATTGAACCTGATTTTTATCAAGAGCTCTCTCAATACATAACTCTTCTCAAACATAATACGTCCGTGGAACCACACACTGGCGGATCTAGGAAACTATACCCTTCTCTCTCTTTACCCTTTAGAATGAGAGTGTTAGAAAAGGACAGTTCGGGGCAGATACGTGATTTTTACCTGCTCTTCCATCATTTTTTAACACATGCGTTCAAATCAGGGCTGCCGTTTTGCGTATAATCAATGCTATTTTTCAATTCACCGATGATTCCACCGGTTGAGAAAAGATTACACCGTTCAGTTCAGTGCGTGACTATAATAAACTAAAATACTCGCATCTGTAATCTTTTCTCAACCGGTGGAGTCGTCGATGACTTTAAAAAACTTGCGGATATTTTAATTAATCAACGGAGTTTCCACCGATTAAGGAAAGATTACAGATCAGAGTATTTCCGTGCATTACAGTCATACACAGCACTGAACTGTGTAATCTTTTCTCAACCGGTGGAATCATCGGTGAGTAAAAAAATATCATTGATTATACGCAAAACGCTAGCCCTGGTTCAAATAGTCTGTTTTTGGTAGAGCAAGATCCCATCCAAGGATCTCTGATTTCAAGCAAACTCTGATTGAATGTACAGTCGGGGACAAAAAGAATGTCAGACATCTCCTTTAAGTAGGCCACCCGCCATACCTATCTCAATGAATTCAAGCATTGCAGGTGGCCTACCTCAAGGAGTCGTCTGACATTTTTTTTTGTCCCCGACTGTACATTTTGTTTCCCGATAAGCGCACTTTTGAACGTAAATTTACGCTAAGTAATAAATCAAACAATTAATGCAAACTTTTTGCGATTATGAATTCTACGTTCTCGATAATGCTTGATTATATGCCTGGTCTTTTTTGACAAAAACTGTTAAAACCAACAAGATGCTACAGATTAAACGATGCATTTGCAGGTTGAAACTACCCGAATTTTATTGTTGTTGTAGTGGTATGTGCGGGAATTTAGGCGATTCCAACCTCCAAATGCATCGTTTAATCTGTAATATCTTGTTGATTCTGGCAGTTTGAGTCAAAGAACCAGACATAGTTCAACATTTTTAAGGACGAAGAATTCATAATGGGGCTCTTGCAAACTTTTGCTGTGAGCAAATGAATAGTTCATTCTGATGTAAAAACCAGTAAAAATCACCAAAAATACACTGAGAAAGTTTAAAATTCAGTAATAAACCTACATAACTACATAAATGGCAAAATCGTAATGGCGGTTCGACGCAGGTATCATAGGAGATTCCTATCTAATATGCCGCACTTTCTCTTTGGAAACACAGAGGTATGTCTCAATTTAGATAGGAATCTCCCATGATACCTGCGTCGAACCGCCATTAAGCTCGATTCTGAGAGTGAATTCCGTGATTTTTTAGTGAACTCATCGTCATTTTTACAGGTTTTTATGCAAGAATCAACTGAAGCCACATGTAGCAAAAGTTCGCAAGAGCCTCATTGCAAAAAGGTCGCAAAAATTGTTTAAATTAAAAACCCAAATTTCCTTTCAAAAGTATGCTTATGGGAAAAATTCATTGAATCATAGTTCGTTTGGAACCAGAGGACCAGAGTTCCTCGGACGGCAATCGATACGATGAATCGCTCTCCGAAAACAGTCTCCAGGAAAAGAGAGAGAGAGAGAGAGAGAGAGAGAGAGAGAGAGAGAGAGAGAGAGAGAGAGAGAGAGAGAGAGAGAGAGAGAGAGAGAGAGAGAGAGGAAGAGAGAGAGGAAGAGAGAAGAGAGAGAGAGAAGAGAGAGAGAGAGAGAGAAGAGAGAGAGAGAGGGGGAGGCCCGGGAGACAAATTCTTGGATCCGCAAGTGGAACCACAATAATACAATTCAATGAGATTCAGTCCAGAAACGAAGAGTCCTTCGCAATCATGTAACATTGTTCCTCACGGAGTAATCGTTTACCCATATCTCTTCTTCCCCCTCCCCCTCCCTCCCCTCTATCTCCCGTCCCCCTCCCTTACCTCCTCAAACCACGATGCACAGTCGTCCCCTCCATCCCCTCCGACCTCTTTTCTCTGTGTCCTCGCGGTATCTCTTAATGGTATCAAACTATCAATTCAACTCGTAACAGTAACATCCGCGAACGAAAAAACGGCAAACCCGAAACTTATAACACAGAAAGCTCGCAACTTTTGATAGATCACCGAGCTTACATTTTTATAAACCTTCCAGCTAGCTTTTTCTTGATTTCGCGAGTCGCGACTAGAGCTCGGAGCGTGGCTCCATTTTTTTTTTTTTTTCCATCCCTTCTTTTTTTGCGCTTTCGAATTTCACCCGGGGCAGGCGGTAAATCACTGGAACTTCGCTCTGGCTGTTCATTTCAATAAAACCCCTTCAAATATAGTGGATACCTTCCTCCAAACTCTAGAGCGTGGATGTGTTCCGCGTGAGGGGGTGTGGAGAGGAAGGGTGAATCTTTCGCGTATTTCTAGGAACACAATACACGCATAAAGTACGTATCCCTTCCTCTATGTGTATTATTCCTTCGCTTTTGCGTGTATGTACTACGTTTATGATATATGCTGGAGCGCTTGACGGCGCTCGGCGCACATTGGGTAAACATTTGGATTCTTTTTCGACATGATTTTTTTTTTTTTTTTTTTGTCACTTTTTTTTTCCTTCAAAAATTGTTTAAGTGTTGATATTTTATTGAAAAAAATCAAGGAGTCTGATTCATTTTAAGGTGTAAAAGTAATTTTCAAACATGTTTTTAAGTTGTTTCTATATATATTGTTCATTATCTTCATTATTATAAATGGAATGATTCCTTCCAGGAAATTCCAAAATCCGATCCACTGTGCGGCAGTTCTCGCGCTTCTATTCCTCCGTCCCGTTCCTCTATTCCCGCCGTCGCGGATTTGGCGAGTCCGACTTTGAAACGAAACACGGTGTTTTGTTGGCTTTCAAATTTCACTTACGCCATTTTCGCGGGGGTCTCCTTTTAAATGGCCCTTTTAACTCCCCTCTTTTCCTCCGTCTCTCGCGCACAGAAGCGTTTCAGATGTGACAGAGTTGCCGCGTTAAGATTTTTATGAGATTATATGATTTTGGAATTTGGAAGGTGGATTTATGTAGGGATTCCAAAATGACCTATGACTTTCAAAAAGAATATATATCCTGGTCGAAATTCTCATTGTTACATTCTTCCGTGGTTTTTAATAGAATTTACGAATTTTCAAGAAGTACTCTAAAATGGACATTCTGCGCTTAGCCCTTGAACACTGGAAAGTCAGAAAATTGCTCAAAGCTTACTGATGTTTTAAAGAGTAAACATTTCGACCAGGGTATACCTTTCTTTTGAAAGTCATAGTACAAATAGAATCCCTGCTTGGAATCCCTTGTTAAGACAAGTAAAATCATGAGCGCCGAAATTAGATACAATGGGGCAGTAGCAAGGGTCGGAAATTGTGTGTTTTAATTTTATAAAGAAAATGACAGTACCGGATAAGCTGCACTCTTTTCTTTGGTTTTTTCATAAGTGTACCGGTACTGGAGATACACACGTGTGAAGTTGTAAAAAAATCATGTGCGCAGTGAGGTTAATTCTTAATTCACATTTAAAACAATGTATTTTGGGCCAAAATCTAATATCCGGAACAATGGGACTTTATGTTGCCAGCTCTTCTATCTGTAATTTTTGAATTGGATCAATTCTAATCAACGACCCTCATAATGGTATCAAATGTGCAAAATGGGGCAGTTGCAAGGATCTAAATTTTTTTTTTTTTTTTTTTTTTTTTTTTTTTTAATAAAGAAAATGAAAGTGCTAGATGAGCTGAGAACAATAATGCCTTTGGTTTCTATAATTATAACCAAAAGCATCATTGTTCTCAGCTCATCTAGCACTTTCATTTTCTTAAAAGAAAAAAAAAAAAAAAAAAAACATAACATTTTAGATCCTTGCAACTGCCCCATTTTGCACATTTGATATCATTACGAGGGTCGTTGATGTGAATTGATCCAATGCAAATATTACAAATAGAAGAGCTGGCAACATGCTGTTGCGGTTAACCCGAGAGGCTTCTTACAATATTTTTCAAACCTACTCTGACTTTAGCATTCTCAGGTGTCCTTAAATGCTTTTGACGGATATATGCTTGTATATCTACAGTGCGACCTGTTTGTACCGGGAGAAGAAAGTGGCCATGAAGAGGTCGTTCGTCAAAAAACGGTGAATGAAACAAAATCCCGAAATTCTTCAGTTCTGTGGCCCCATATTGTTTAAAAAAAAAAAAAAAAAAAAAAAAAAAAAAAAAAAAAAAAACACACACATGAAAATAATTGTAACTAATCCAGTGAAAAGTGATTGTAAACAAAATTTGCAAGTTTAAAGTGAATTCAAACACATCTATCCAGTTGAGAAAATTTTGCATAATTCTGTTACGTGTCAGTTTCTTTATCGTGCAAATCCTTCCAGCAGAAACAGTTATTCCTCGATTTCTGTGTCCAAATAGCCACTTTAAAACACCTCCACTTTCATTTATAACCAATTCCAAATGTATTTGTCACAATTTTTATTTCAGAAAAATTAAAGGTTAAAAAAAGTGAGGCAAACAAATCGAGCCTGTGTGAAAAACGTCTATAAGAGATTTCGATCATGGCTGCCTCCGTGCTTGCCTCCACATAACGCCCCACAAATCCTCTCTATTGCTATAAAAATAAACTGAATCAATGGAATTTTTAAATTCACCGATGATTCCACCGGTCGAGAAAAGATTACACAGTTCAGTTGAGTATTTGACTGTACTCCACGAAATCACTCTGATGTGTAATTTTTTCTCAATCGGTGCAATCGCCGTTAGATAGTTAAAACATCTACAAGTTATTTAAAGTCATCGATGACTCCACCGGTTGAGAAAAAGATTGAGAAAAAAGGTTGAGAAAAGATTCCCGATTAGTTTTGTTTTCTCATAGTAAGTCATATACAGGGCTGCCGTTTTGCGTATAATCAATGCTATTTTCCTATTCACCGATGATTTCGCCGGTTGAGAAAAGATTACACAGTTCAGTTCAGTGTATGACTGTGATGCACGAAAATACTCTGATTGATTGATACTCTAGGCAAGATTACAGATCTTAGCAATTTCTTAGTTTACTATAGTCATGCACTGAATTGAACTGTGTAATCTTTTCTCAACCGGTGGAATCATCGGTGAATTGAAAAATAGCATTGATTATACGCAAAACGGCTGCCCTGGTCATATACACTGAACTGAAATGTTTAGTATTTTCTCAACCGGTAAAATCATCGGTGAATTAAAAAATTGCATTAAATATACGCAAAACGGCAGCACTGTTAGTTGCAGATCCTCGTGACGAATCCCTGAGTTGTAAATAACACCCTGTATAGCATCTACCCTTACGAAAGGTGCTTACATATTCTATCCGGAGAGTATTTGCGATCGTAGTTCGGTATTAACTTGAGCCTGAGTTTGTTTCGAGGGTGAAAGGGGGGTTGCTTTTATTGTTATGTAAGTGTCTGAAGCGTATTTCTGAAATACGAGCGGCGAGTTATAAATCCAGGTACACCTTTTGCTTTATTATTCGAAATAGTCAAAATAATGGTTTTATTTTGGATTATATCTCGACGTCCCTTTTCTCCGATGTTTATGGATTTTCAGCAAATACCTGGCTCTGTCTGCGCTGGTCTTACGCTGCGTGCTATTCTCCGTCTGGTATACTCGCCTTTACTGTTTGTTTGTTTCTTTGTTATAGTTTGTCGTACATATTATTTATTTTTAAATGTATCCGTTTTCTATTATTTTTGCTTCCTTTTCAAAGAGGGTTTAGTATGACTCTAATCATACGCAGAAAAAAAAGACTGGTAAAAATCTACCATCTGAACTAATTTCGGAGTCAGCTATCAAGTAGATGTTAAATGCAACATACACTTTGGTAAATTAAGTTAACTTGTACGTACATTTTACCACCATTTAGTGAAATTTCCCTTATTTAATAGCTGACTCCAAAATCAGTTATGTAGATGGTAAATTCTACCAGCTATTTTTTTCCGTGTATGACTCTAATCATACACAGAAAAAGAAAGACCAGTAGAATCTACCATCTGCACTGATTTTGGAGTCAGATATCAAGTAGATGTTAAATGCAACATACACTTTGGTAAATTAAGTTAACTTGTACGTACATTTTACCACCATTTAGTGAAATTTTCCTTATTTAATAGCTGACTCCAAAATCAGTTATGTAGATGGTAAATTCTACCAGCTATTTTTTTCCGTGATAGCCAGGGACGCTGAGTCAGAGCCGTATTCTGTTCAAACCCAGTTTTGCGTCTTTCGCGCGGCAGAACACCGAGAAAACTGCTGCAAAACAAGTCATTTATCGCCTAATAACTTGATAAAAAATCAGAAATCGATCGGATAAATTATATTTTAAATTATTACAATCGGAGTTCTTAGCTGGACCAGCTCCCAAAATGAGCTGCCGTTGCAACAATGGATTTTTTTTCAAACGTTTTTGCCACAGATACAAACAGAAGGTCTATTCTATAGCAAAATCACGCGGAAATGAAAGTGAAACCATCGACAAGTTTTAGAATCCTCTCACAAACTCAATTAACACGTCCAAAACATGTGTAAATGGGAGTCGAATAATAAGCAAGTCACAGTAAGGGGGGGGGGGGTCCCATCTAACTGCAGCTATCTCTGTGATGAATTACTTTTCTCAGCATAGACAATATTGCGGTTAGATAGGACTCCTTAGTCCTTATTGTGGCCCCCTCATTCTACCGCCATCTTTGAATTTTGTTTCACATATTTATTGAGTTTGCGAGAGGGTTTTTAGTCTTTTCGATGCTTTCGGTGGTGATTTTCACAAAAAGGATTCGACCGTCCATAACGACCAAAAGTTTGTACCAACAGACCCATTCATACTCTAATCTATGAAATCAATTTTTGACTGTGCTATAGAGAACACTTTAAAAACTCACTTTTGGAACGATAGTAATTGTTTTTCGCTGATCATCGATTATTGCGTCAGCGAAGCTTTTTTGCAGTTATTCAACATCGTAATTGACCCTTAAATCATCTATCGCCAAAGTTTAAAGCTATCCCATTCTTCGAAGAGAGCTATGAAATCCAAATCACAAATAAATCACTGGCGTAGCGTGCAGTTCGGCAACGTGGCAGTTCGTCCATTTGAACCTATTAAAAATATCGAACCATTGGGTATTCGGTGAACACCTTCAGATTCGATCTTTTACAATGGTTTAAATGGACTTAATACAATGTTGACAAATTGCATGCTACGCCACTGAAATACATGGAAATTCTTCACACTGACATAAAATAATTCTTAAATTCTAGTAATATTACCAGAACTACAACGATATGCCAACCACAGAGAGTCTAGTACTTTGATCAGAAAATGCTGGTGTTGATACCAGAATATGGTTAGTGGTTACGATATAGAGCTAGAATTTCCTCAACATTTTCAAGAACTATGGTAAATACAAATTCTAGAATTCTGGTACTTATACTATCCCTTACATCGGTTCATTTATCGCCATGCTTCTGGTAAAATATATATATATTTTTTTTAATGCACAAATGGCAACGCCACGTATATGTGCTACGCTCGAGGTTTTCTTTTCTTTCCCAGTACCAAGCGGCGCAAATCGTGCCACGTTAAGAGAAACTAGACAGAGCGCGGCCCCGGGTCGGTCCCCCTTTCATACATATAAACGAGAGATATCTCTGATGACTCTCTTCCTTGTTGCCAGATTTGATGAGGGAAAACCGCCTCCAGGATTAACCCCTTATGGGCCAAGCCCGAGTTTACTTGTCTTTCTCCGCTAGTCTATTTCACATTGTTCCAGTATCATGATTCCGAATAAACGCGATTCTCGTTGTAGTATAAAGAGGTGAGATTTCGTCGGGCGCCTCCAATGTATCGTATAGGCAATTCCAACTCCTCCGAGTACGAACAGTTAACCACCATTACCTATGTAAACAGAAAAATCGTGCTTGTGAACTAACCTGGTCTTTAAAGGGTTACAAACATTCACGCAATATTTTGCTGATTTTGAGAGAGTAACAGTCCTTTTGAAATTCGTAAGTTCGTTCTAATCAGAATTGAAATTCAAAAAGTGAGTGAATATTCTCGCATGACAGAGAAAAAGTGCGTATGCACACAACCGCCTCCAAAGTCTCTGAATAAAAACACCTCTATTGAGTCTTGGAATAAAAACGCACCTTTAGAGTCTCGGAATAAAAACAATCTGAAAATATTTACCAATTTTTTAAGAGAGAAGGACAAGCCAGCTTCAAAATTCTTATACCACCATTTTCGGAGCCAGCAATCTGGCAACAGAGTATTCTTCCCATTTGATTGCATGAGAAATAGTCGATTAGTCAGGGGACAAAAGTTTCTTCAAGAATCAAATTGTTAATCATTCAAGGCTGCCGTTTTGCGTATAATCAATGCTATTTTTCTATTCAGTTATGACTCCAGCGGTTGAAAAAAGATTACACAGTTCAGTTCAGTGTAAGACTAAGACTGTAATGCACGAAAATACTCTGATCTGTAATCTTTCCTTAATCGTTGGGAACTCCGTTGATTAATTAAAATATCCGCAAGTTTTTTAAAGTCATCGACGACTCCACCGACTGAGAAAAGATTACAAATGCGAGTATTTCAGTTTATTACAGTCATGCACTAAACTGAACAGTGTAATCTTTTCTCAAGCGGTGGAAACATCAGTGAATTGAAAAATAGCATTGATTATACGCAAAACCGGCAGCCCTGAATCATATACATGCAAATGAGAAGAATTCGCAGTTGCCAGATTTCTGGACCCACCTTCGGATCACTCTTTTGGAATGAAATGTTAAAAAGTAAGGATACTCGCATGACTGAAAAAGGGTTGGCACAAAACTTTGCTCGAACGGACTTTTGAAGAGCTCTGGGAAGTAACAACACATACCTGAAACAGAAGAAGGAGAAAACAACATAAGTATCATCACTTTCCAGTAGCGCAACGAGAGTTTCTTCATCTCTCTCTCTTTTCTCCATTATGAAACGTATGTTAGACAAGGATGAACAAGGGGATAAAACCCCCTCATTCTGTCCTTTTCGTACAGATACATTCAAATGAGAAATGAGAGAGATGGGAGAGATCCTGGTTGCGCCAGTGTCGCTTTCGATCGGTACTGATTCATTGAAAGTTTTAACATAAACTTATCGAAAAATGATCTAAAAATGGAACGAAAGAAATTTAGGTAATGATGGTGAGCCTGCACCCTCCCGATTACTTTTGACCAGTATTGCCAGATGGGGGGGGGTGAAAAAAAGCCGTACGTTTCACATTGATTTAAATGGGGACGATACGGATTTTTACCCTCGATCTGGCGATAACGCAGATGTCTGTCTGTCTGAGTCCCAGCATAACTTTTGAACCAATAATGATCCATCCATATGCTTCCAAAATTTGCAAATAGGTTGATTTTAACATTCCTCAGAGGGACGTGTTTGTTTTTTTTTGAAATTTTAAATTGTTAGCTAGTTATACGTAGAGGATGAAATGATTCCATTAAAATCAATGATAAAATGGGTAAACATAGGGAAAATTAGAAATATTTCAAATATATAGGTCCTTGAATTTTGATGATAATTTGCGAAAGCATTCTACAACCAGTCTACTGTAAAATTAACCCGTAAAGGCAGGGTCTGGGGGTCTCCCCCAGAATATGAAAAGGGGGTATGGCACGGAAAAAAAAGATTAGTGCAGAAAATAACCATACGGATACCAGATACCTAGATGGTATGGTAAACTTGACCAGAAGTATAGTACATTTACCGATACCTTGAGTAAATTCGACATGCAATCAGGTAACATCACCTAGTACCTATTCAAAACATAGTATACTTCTGATTAACATTACCATAACATCTAGCAGGTGCCAAAATCAGATATCCATGGTTATTTTCACCGTAGTTTTTTTTTTCCGTGGGGGATCTCCCCCAGAATATGAAACTGGGAATGGAGGTCTCCCCCAGAACAATAAAAGGGATCAGGGGGTTTCTCTCAGAAAATATGAGGTGGTCTAGAAGTTCCTCTAGATTAAGTTTGATGTGAGAAAGTGTTCGTGGGGTATTACCTAGTCCTACAGTTTATTTTCAATTAGTGGGCACTTCAAGTAATAAAACTGGCCAATATCAGTGCAGGTCTTCGGAGGCCCGAGTCCTTATAATCGACGTAAACATTTACTGTCCGTAATCTATAAGGGTTCAGACCTGACGTAACCTTTCACCTACGTTTGGCATCGCTGCTCATTTCCTTTCTTTTCCGAGGTTGTCTGCCACCTATATGATGTTGGTGGCTTCAATCTTCATCCCTTGCCTTTTAGTCAATCTGGGCGCACGGCCGCCGTCTGACTGCGGAAGCGATATGAGATTCCACCCTCTCATTTTCCTCAGATTCAGTGGGTGGGGTAGGGGAGGGTTGGGTAGGAAGGGCGGGAACTGTAATTTTAGACACCGTTTGACGGATTCGGTGATATGATAGCCCTTTTGCTGCGCACACTGGGAGTGTATACTGCAGAGCTGCCGTTTTGCGTATAATCAATGCGATTTTTTCTTATCACTGATGATTCCACCGGTTGAGAAAAGATTACACAATACACAGGTCAGTTCAGTGTATGACTGTTATGCACGAAAATACTCTGATCTGTAATCTTTCCTAATAATCGGTGGAGACTCCATTGATTAATTAACACATCCACAAGTTTTTTTAAAGTCATCGACGACTCCATTGGTTGAGAAAAGATTACAGATACGAGTATTTTAGTTTATTATACAGTCATGCACTGAACTGAGCTGTGTAATATTTTCTCCACCGGTAGAATTCATCGATGAATTGAAAAATAGCATTGATTATACGCAAAACGGCAGACCTGACTGGGAGTGTATACTGGGCCAGAAAAGTAGGCAACAATTATTTCGCAGCCAGGTATCTTCAGCCGAATTTTAACACGTTTCTAAACTTTTACTCGAAACTATAGCTTTTTTCGACTTGAACAATGCCATTTGGAAAATACGAGTATGCAAAAAGAAGATAAGGATCTAATGAAGAAAACTTTGTGGAGGAAGAGGTAAATGGGAAATTGTTGAAAGACTGGATTGTGAAACTGATGAAGACAGCATTGAAAAAATATTTAATTTCCGATAGGAATAGAATGAATATTTATTGAGGAAATCGAAAATCCAGGGTGTCAAATATTTATACACACGAATGAAGTAAATCTCAAGGTTAGTGCAGACCGACCTTGAGATTTCCTTCAAATTCCAGTTTTTTCAACCTCAATTTTAAATGATCGGAGTCATCACTGACTATAAAAACATTGCCGTTATTTTAACTGCAAGAGCTATATCTAATGCAGGTCCACCGTTATAGTAAATCATTTGTCAATTCATCGACTATTCCATCGGTTGGCTAAAATATTACACCGTCCGTTCAGCGTATGACTGCAATTAGCGAAAATACTCAGATATACTCGGAATCTTTCCTCAATCGGTGAAGTTTTGTGACTGACTTAAAAAAAAAAAAAAAAAAAAAAAAAAAAAAAAAAAAAAAAAAAAAAAAAAATGCTAATATTTTAGTAATTTTAATTAACGGAGATTCCATCGATTGAAAACAGATTACAGATGCTAATAATACCCTCACTACAGTCGTGCAATGAACTGACTGTTAATTTACTTACCGATTTATTAAAACTGCCTATATCGGATCTCGAAAGCTCTATAGAAGGGAAAATTTAACTACAGCTGCCTACACTCAACAGCTTACCAAATATGTCCTTCAATCGGTAGAATCGTCGGTGGATTAAGAAATTCATTTAAATTAAATACAGCAAAATCGCAGTAGAGTCCCTATATGTAGCGAGAGTTAAGACAAGAGGGTAGTCAACTTCTGATTGGTCGATGAGTTTTAGGCTCTACGGATGCCGCCATTGGATGCGATTTTGCACTTTTGTTTACGATCGCAGTTGTTTACCAACGTTATTTTGCGGATCAAGAGTTAATTTTCGACGAATCTGTTAATTACATATAATCAAGATACGCCTCAAGAATGTCTATAAATCCCAAAAAAATCTTTCAAAGCGTAAATAAATGTCGATCCACAAAAGCAGTAAAAGATTACATCGTTAGAAACTCAGCGGCACTGTAATCTTCGCAGTGTGCGAAAACACAACAACGGCTTTCAGAATGTAAACAAATGAGCAAAATCGTATCCAATGGCGGCGCCCATGGTTTCACTTGTCTTAACTCTCTACATATAGGGACTCTAAATCGCAGGAGCTCTGTTGGCCACCTTATCGTGCTCAAAACCCCAATGTGCTGCTGTGCGGTTCACCCCTCAGACTGCGCTTACACAATGAATCTACCACCTTGTAAGGCTCATTTTATGAACGAAGGAGGAGTTGCGTTTTATACTGTCAGGGGAATCTCAATCGCTCGTCGTTGACCCCTAATGGTTCGTGTTTCCGCGTTGAGAAAATATCTGTTAAGTGACTGATAGCGAACTCTTTTGAGAGAGAGAGAGAGAGAGAGAGAGAGGGAGAGAGAGAGAGAGAGAGAGAGAGAGAGAGAGGGAGAGAGAGAGATCGCAGACGAGGAAGGCGAAGGGTAGCAAGCTGTTGAGTGTAGACAGTATAGTTGCATTTTCCCTTCCTAGAGAACTTTGGAGATCTGATGTAGGCAATTTTAGTGAATCGAGAACTCGGGAAGTGAATCATTTATCGCCAGTTTTAGCCCTGAATAAACTACGATTCGAAATTTTTTCCCCTTGAGATGGACTGGCTCCAGATTTTTTGGGAGCTAATGGTTTTCAAGGGGTTGTTAATTATGTAAGGCACAGAGAGCTGATGTTATTACTTTGAGTTTATTCAACTGTTTCAAACCTGTAAATCTTTTTTGTTCGGGGACGGAGTTTTGGCCATCATAGCTGATCTGCGCAAAATTTTCTCACAGAAAAATATGTGCTGCGTATCATATTTTCATTTCTCCATATGATTGTATGTGTGTCTCGGTACCATTCATCGGATGTGGATCACTAGGTACTCTGTTGACTATTTACTCTCTGTGAATCCTTGTCAGCATAGAGAGAGTGATGAAAGTAAGATTTATAAGAATCCCCCATTATTACTGTCCTACGCCACCGTTACGTTCGTGCAAATGAAAGAGTTTGTTGAGTTTAGGAGTGGCTTTCCGAGGTTTCTAGTGCTGCCATCGTTATTTTTGGAGATTTTTACACCAGAATAATCGACTGTGAAAGCGATTAAAGCAAAACTGTGCAGCCTTATTGTTTATCGACTTATACATATGTATATGATGTGTGGACCATTTTTACCAGAGTGTGCTATACAGAGCTGCCGATTTGCGTAGATTTAATGACATTTTGAAATTCACCGAAGATTCCACCGGTTGAGAAAAGATATTACAGATCAGAGTATATTTTCATGCATTAAAGTCATACACTGAATTGGACTATGTAATCTTTTCTCAACCGGTGGAATCATCGGTGAATTTAAAAATGTCATTAAATCTACGCAAATTGGCAGCTCTGGTGCTATATGCATGGGTACATGAGTGGATTCAGGAATTTATTTGCCACTTTATTCCCCTCCCGCATTTGAACCCACAGAGTGTTACTGAATGAGTGAAAGACAGAGACAGGAACTAAAGCCAAGTGAAAGCTCCTCCCTCCCACTCTTATTTTCTAACACGTGTGCTCAAATGGCCAGAGGGAAAGACAGAGAGAGAGGGAAAGAGAGAGAGAGAGAGAGAGAGAGAGAGAGAGAGAGAGAGAGAGAGAGAGAGAGAGAGATGGTTGATCTGGTCGGCGAGAAGAGAGGCACGTCAAGTTGTCGACAGTTTGTTAAGAGGCATCTCAAAGGGATAACAGAAAATTCTGCCTTAGCGCTTTCTTGCCTTATGCAGTCACTTGCGTCTCTATTTTATTACCCCCGTCCGCAAATCGACTCGAAAATAACATCCAATTTTGTGATTTATTGTGTTAAAAACTTGTTAACTGTTTTTATCCCTCCCCCCTGCCCCCCCCCCTCCCACCACTTTCCGCACCTTTTTGTTTTTGTCTTGTTTTTCTTTTTCATTTTATTTTCTTTTCCTAGTATTCCCGTATCTTCTCCGGAGGGAGATTTCTCGGCGCTTCGCACTCGATTCCTTCCGGCACCGTTGAGGCCCTCTCTGCTAGCAGTGATTCGAAACACTGATTTTTACATGACATGCATTTTTGTTTTAGTTTTCTGCTGTAAAAACGTGTCAGAAAGTGGTATTATTTTGCAGAACAAGATGTTATTAGACGTGTATTTCAAGTTTCCATTATTTTTAATTAAACTATAGTTGTTTAGTTATATTGTTCTTTGTCGTATTGTAGTCTTGATTTTTGTACGTTAAATGATGTCCGAAAATTTTAATAATTCGGACCACCTTGCGGCTAAGACCTTTGAGAGATGACGGTCGTAAATAAACCGGATGACCGAAAGAAAATAAAAATGATAAACAGAAAAAAGCAGTCTTGCTTTTCACATCGTTGTCAACATAGTTATAGCGCGATGAAGTTTAAGTCTTTTGACTTCAGTTCGAGTTTTACAGAAAAATACTCACTTTTATTCAAAATATAATTCAAAACCTAGCTTTGTGTTAAGACCATCATGTATAGGACGGCGCACTACAAAGGCGGTTCGTGTTATTTGGCAACAACGCCTTAGCTCCATTTGAATCAATGTAAAGAATCGAATGCTGGTGAAATAATGCTTCACTTTCGAATCGATTGTTTCATATACAATCAAATGGAGGGAAAACATTGTTGCCAACTTGCACGAGCCGCCACTGGCGCGCTATGGTCTAAAAGCATCAACAAGTGGCCTAAAATCATAAAGACAATTTCTCATCAATTTATGTTGTGTAAAGAATCGATACCAATTTTAACCTCATG
Organism: Trialeurodes vaporariorum; assembly: GCA_011764245.1. Lineage (NCBI taxonomy): Eukaryota > Metazoa > Arthropoda > Insecta > Hemiptera > Aleyrodidae > Trialeurodes > Trialeurodes vaporariorum. Next base: position 20,340,510 of record VMOF01000013.1, on the reverse strand, counting down.
GGACACTTTTAACAATAATTGTAATTTAAATGTGAAAGTATAACTATAGGAACTTTTTAAATAATGAGAAAAAGGACGAAAACGATGGTTTTTTACGAATATTTTTCAATGATTTTTTGCTACTTTTTTACTATCTTAGATCATAGTGTGGTGACAAAAACCATTCATAAATCACCAAATTATTATAAATACAACGCCCTCATTTGCAATACCAATGGCCGGCTCGTGCTATTTGGCAACCATGTTATTCTGTCATTTGAACTTTAGCAAATATGCACTAAAAAAATGAAACGGTCTTTGACACCGTACATTACGGACTACATATATATATATATATTTCTGTAATTTTTGGTGGTGCAACCCGTTTTTATACGGACTCCATCACAGCAAGTAGTGGGCTTCAGGATCGGAGGTGCCTCAGTAAACCTATATAGACCGTTGATAGTGTTTCCTGAGTGTTTCGATTTCTCAGGGATTCTTTGGATCCACTGAAAATGGATAATTTTACGGAAGTTTAACTCGTTCAGTCATCAATGTTAAAATTTTGACAGAGAGAAAAAAAATTATAAACTGATATTTTTTCTCAGTTTTAGGTCGGACCATTGGCTCTTAAGATAACGAATGGACCTTAAAACAAACAATTATATAATTCAATATAGTTCGTTTAATTAATCATTTAAGTTGTTGAACATTTTGGAAGTGAATTGGTTTTTAAAATTGAGAAAATCCATGTTTACCATATTGCACGAGCCGCCGCTGGTCAATGTATACGATCCGAAACGATCTTTGAATGAAATGAATTGATATAAAAATTTCAAGCCTTAGCCTTTTCATACCTGCAGGTGTACATTCTCCAATGTACATAGCGGAGACAAAGATACCTAGCCAGGGTATGCAATAAGCAATACACATCATCCCATTCAACACTTGTATTAGGTGTGTTGCGTGTTGCATACTCTGGCCAGGTATCTTTGGCCCCGCTAGTACATCTGAAAAACATAGAACCTTATGGAGAAAATGAAAAATGATATGCATATCGTTGTATACATGAAAAACGTGTTCCCATAGATCAGCAATAATGTCCAGAAATCTGCGATGTTGAACAAAAATTTTTTTAAGGTTTGAAAGGGTTGGACTAGACATATGGAGGAAGACTTAAGTCGTAATAAAACTGGCAACTTGACCACAAATACCGAAACCCTATTTTTCCTCCGTCCACCCCACAATTTTTTTTCCCCCGCCACAGATCCCAGCCCCTCGTGATATTGAAGCAGAAAAGTGAGGGGATGATGTGTTGCTCTTCGGCTGTTTTTCCTCTTTCCTCCCCTGTTTTTATTTATTTGTTTAGACCAATAAATCTTTCATCGATTGAATCAACAACACGGATAACGTGTCAATTTCTCCTTTTTCCGTTTTGTCGATTGTTCGTGGTCTCTCTCTAGTCTCTATACCCTTCACGGAAAAAAAAGATTAGTGAAATTAACCATACGATAGCTGATTTTGGCACCTGCTAGATGTTATGGTAAACTTGACCAGAAGTATGGTACATTTACCGATACTTTGAGTAAATTCGACATGCCATCAGGTAACATCACCTAGTACCTAGTCAAAACATAGTATACTTTTGGTTAACATTGCCATAACATCTAGCAGGTGCCAAAATCAGCTATCGTATGGTTAATTTCACCGTAGTTTTTTTTCCGTGTTGTACATGGGTTTTACTCAAGTTATAAGAGCATTGTAGAGCTATGAAGTATATCTAAAGGGTCGTGTTAAAAAAAAAATCTGTGCATGTGCATAGTGTGCTCGAAAAGTAGACGCCCTATACAGTGTAACCACAGAATAATACAATCAGAACGGAAACTCCCATAAGAGCCAACGGAAGCAAGTTTGGAATTTAACGGCACCAATAGGCAACGCTGCGCTGTGGTCCTATATCCCAACATGGCGGACGAGTGTGATTTGTGTTGAAACTCATTTATTTCTGTAAATTCTGGAAAGAAATCTGAAGTTTCCGGCCTCACTTTTATTCTAATGGCATTTCAGAATGAAAATTTCGCGGATCATATCCTATATTTTTTTTTTTCGCGCGCGAATCCAGATGTAAACATCCTATATCCCAACATGGCGGAAGCAAAATGAATTTGCTTCAAAATCCGACAGAGTTTCCGTTCTGATTGTATTATTCTGTGGTGTAACTTTTGAACGCTCACTTGCGGTTGAAAGAATATCAAACTTGACGTAATCTTTTACCGTCTCACAACTAAAGATCGTTTCAGAAGTGTAAGCGCACCTAGACCGACAATCTTTGGGATTTTTCAACATTATTTCTCCTATTACGAAATGAAAACTAATGAAAATGAATTTGAGCATTAATTGGCATACTGAGAAATGCATAAAAATTAAAGGTTCAAAGTCGGGTGCAAGTTTTGTTCTGATTTGAAGGAATGAAATTTGAAAATTCGCCAAAGATTATGGTCTAGATGCGCCAACACTTCTGAAACGAGCTCTAACAAAGTTAGATTTTAAGAAAATATTGCGTTGGCGCAGGTGTCTATCGTTCTGTATCCAAACATCACTTTTGAATCAATGATCCATATGCATCAAAATTTCGTAGAAAAGTTGCTTTTATAACATTCCGCAGAGGCTCTGGCACAACCAAGATCTCTTCAATCTCTCTCATTTCCTATTTTATAATGTATCAGTAGGAAAAGGACAGAAAGAGGGGGTTTTATCCCGTTGTCCATCCTTGTCTAACATAGGTTTTTTAATGGAAAAAAGAGAAAGATGAAGAAACTCTCGGTGCGCTACTGCTGCGCAGAGGGATTTTTTTTTTTGTCTAAATAACTTGTAGGCAAGTTATGGATGGTAAAAGTTTCCCATTAAAATGGGTAAAATGGGTCAACATTGTAAAAAAATTGAAATGTTTCAAATATAGCTGTTTGAATTTTGTTGAAAATTTGCAAAAACCTTCTGCAACTAGCCTACTGTAAAATTAAACCCTTGAGGGGGGTCTAGGGGTCTCTCTCAGAATATTATAGAGGGTGTGGCGGTCTCCCCAGAATATTAAAGGGGGCCTGGGGGGTTCCTCAATAATTTAGGAATATGACCAGAATCATCCCCCAAAAGGACCAGAATTTGCTACCGGGAACTTATTATTGAAAGTCTAGCCATTCTAGAGAAAAATTCCGTCTCTGGGTACTCCTAGCAGTGGCAACTCGTGCTATTTTGCAACAATGTCTTCACTCCATTTGAATAGATGTTCAATAATCGATTGCTGTCGAAGTGCTACTTCACTTTCGAATCGATTGTTTTACATACAATCAGATGGAAGGATATATCACTGTGTCGACATTGCATCACGGGCTGCTACTGTAATGCCGAATCGATTGTTTTACATACACTCAAATGGAAGAATATCATTGTTGCGAAATTGCATCATCACGAGCTGACACCAGTGGCGTCGCGTGCAATTTGGCAACAATGTATTCTATCCATTTAATTTCATGTAAAATATCGAATTCAGGGGGTGCATAGTGCACAAGGTAAATTCGATATATTTAATGAGTTTAAATGGAGCAGTTGCATTGTTGGCAGATGGCACGCGACGCCACTGGCTGACACTATGTATGTACTGCTGTTTGACTCAAAGGATCTCCGCTGGAATATTTTCGTAATTTGAAGATTAACTCGTACCTCGTAAATCACCGGTGATAAAAAAAAAACATAAGGAACTGTTCATTGAAAAACCGCTTCGCATCGAAAGCAGGGAAAGGAACTTTCCTAATACAGTCCTTTTTAATTAAATACGTTGAAATGAAGGAATGAAAACAAATAAATCTTCCAGAAAGCCCATCCGCATTTGCTCTTAATTTATCGATTACTTAATTCCTTTAATTTTCCTCCCTTCGTTGCGTCTGTGTTCTGTTTTCTGTCTCTCTCCTCCTATTCCACGATCCACTGGCACAACCAGGATAAGTTCCATCTCTCTCATTTCCCATTTGAATGTATAAGTAGGAAAAGGACAGAAACAGGGGGTTTTATCCCGTTGTCCATCCTTGTCTGACATACGTTTTTTAACGGAGAAAAGAGAGAGATAAAGAAACTCTCGGTGCGCTACTGCGACGCGACGTTCAGTAGGTAGACCAGACACAAATGGCCGCCCGCTTAAGAATGAATTAGAGTTGAAAGCCTATTCCCCCCCCCTTTATTTTCCGTTTTCCCGAGTTCGCGACAAAAAAGTGTCTTTGGAAAACCCTTAAAACCCGACTATGACTTTGGGTCGACGCTCACCTATTGGTGTGCTTCTTTGTGAAATGCTAAAGGTTGATGGTCAAGGGCAGACGAAAACCCCTATTTATCAAGGTGGGAGACACTGCCGCAGAAAAACAATAAAAATCTCCCCGTAATTTCAATCCCCTTTAAGGCTCTCAGGCGGTTTCAGTAACTGACTGGTCACATACTCCGCATTCCTTACTCGTTATTTATTTCCACGAAAAGTTGTGAAGGTGTGTTGCCATTTTTTCGGATAATGGGTCTGTTGCAAACTTTTGCTATAGCGCTATAGAGTGTTTCATGTAAAAAGTGAAAAGTCCATTGGTGGCATCAAAAAGTTATAAAATGCTGTATGAAACTCACGAGAGACGTTTAATGAAATGCAAGATGGCGGTAAAATATCGAGCAACCTGTATGCAAGCACCACGAACATCCAAGGAGAGCCAACCTCACAATATCGATCACATCCGATCACAAGGTAAATAAACACATAACCTCTGAAGCTGTGAGGTTGTCAAAGTTGGCAATCCTTGGATGTTAAAGGTGCATGCACCCAGATTGCTCGATATTTTACCGCCATATTGGATTTCATTAAACGTCTCTTATGAGTTTATTATCGCATTTCATGACTTTCTGATGGACTTTTCGGGCGATTTTACATATGATGAAACACTCTTTATCGTTGTAGCAAAAGTTTGCAACAGGCCCATTATCCGCTTTTTTTCGGCGCCAAAACAAATTTAACAAAAATATGTTCAAAATATTTTCAAAAGGCCAACATATTTTTAAAATATTTTAATTGAAATGTTTTAAAATGTTTTCGTTAAAATGTTTCAAAAAGGTTCCATTTCATCAAAAATATTTTCAAAACATTTTTGAAACATTAATTTAACAAAAACATTTTAATTAAAATATTTCAAAAAAAATTTAAAAATATTTTTGTCTTTTGAAAATATTTTGAAAATATTTTCAAAAACATTTTGACAACTAATTGGCATGAACAAATCATGTTTTTTTTAAAATGTTTTCAAATATTTAAAATAGGTTACCTAAAACTTTTCGGCAAGATTTTCAAAATTTTTTCAAAATATTTCTGTCATATCTGAGATCTATGCGGGCTACGTCATGGGTTTTAAAAAAAATGATAGTAAAAAAAAAGTTTTACTTGACAGCAAATTTGAATTAGTTTGCAACATTGACTTCACTTGAATGGTGTTTTTTTTAAGTGCGAGGCAACGCT